>VXAY01004360.1:1103072-1313877 GCA_013399855.1 Oxyruncus cristatus
TGTTATCAGAGCTGGAGACAAACCAGTTTCCCATAATCTGTTGTTGAGATTTGTTTTTTCCCCTGTGATTCCAAGTTTTTATGCATTTGAAGAATCCATACTAAAAGCACACTTCAAGTACACCTGCTTCTTCTTTTCGTATTTTTGTGGAAAAGTTAATGTCACATCATAATGTGACAAGCGGCAATGCAGATAAGGATGGTGGGCTGCAGAATTTACTCTGTCTGCAAAGTGAGTGTAGATAATATTTATTCACCTACTTCCCTCTGTTCCATGAGTACAATTATGGCAGCATCCAGATATTTTCTTTTCCCTTCCAATTGCTGTTAATGCCATCGATGCTGTAGCATCCCTTCTTGCACAGCAAAGAAATTCAGTCTGTGTTTACTTTTTTCTGAAAGATCATGTGCTGAAAAAATAAGGCCTAATGGCATCTTTTATCTGCTAGTATGAAATGAATTTCTAAAAGTCTTCTCAGCAGCAGGGATTATGTATTCTAGCAAAGAAATTTTTCATTTTTCCCTGACAGGAAAACCCATATGGGACATTAGAAGGAATATCAATAATGGTTCCGAGGACTGTCATTTCCAAGAGGTAGACTACCTATAGTGATTATCTGCCAAAAGATAAACATTTTATCCAATTGCCTTTTTGAAAATATTCTCTTCACACATCAGGATACATTTACATACCAGTTCACTCTTGAAAATGAGTATTCTGCTATAAAGGGGTGTAAGTTACCTATAATCATGTTGTTTGCTTAGTCAAAGATAATTATGGGAGTGGTGCCAACTACAAGTTTTTCGCTTGCGTGGTTTAGAAATGTTTTCTACCTCTGTAAAAAGTTTATAAAAGAAACCATAAAATGAATTCATATAATGTTTGTATTGAAAGAAATGCTATAACAGGCAGACATTTGATGTTACGGGAGGAGTTGTTTCCTTGGAACTGTAAGGAAAGTCTTAAGTTTTTGACTTAATATTTCCATTTTTTTCATAAAAGATGTCAAAGGAATGAATTAAAAATATAATCTTTTCTAATGCAGACAATCTGGATCATTTCAAAACTACAGCTTTTTGAAGAGCCTTATTTATGAAAAATAGATCAGTCCCTCATTTCCGCTGTTGACAACTTGTTCTTCTATTGATCAGTGTAGGGTTTTTTCCTTGCCTCATCTTTTGTGGTCATCTGATCCTCCTTGTTGTTAAGCACATGCACAACCATGGCAATTATAACCTATCCCCAGGGAAGTGTGGACTTAAAAAACATTTATGCACCACAGCCTAGAGAAAGTTTGCCCTTCTACCCTCGCTTTTTAAATCCTTTTGCTGGTGTGAAATTCATGGGACTGAGACAGAAGTAAGAACAGAGTTCTCTCCAGGGAGTACCACTGTGGTCTGCAAGCACTCATTTATCTTTCTGGTGATCAGAGAGCTGTTGCTGTCTGGGATTTTGTATCATCTCTTCAGGGAGGCACATCAACTCCCCATTTTCCAGTTACTGAGGAGAAGAAATTAAGTTGTTTTGTCCTCCTGGTATATGATTCTTTACTCTTGTCTGCAAGCATTTCTTTCCTCTTGTAAATAAAGGTTGAAGATTTGAATGTGCTGTGCAATGGTGTAGAATCACACAGCTGGACCACGCAAATGCTGAGCTTGGCACTCATAGAAACTGTGCCCTTGAGACCGAGCTCTTGACTCCCTGTGTCTACTGAAACTCATTTTGCCTTCTCACATATTTCCTTTGTAAGGTAACAGTCTTTTTCCTTCTCCCTCACCCTATCCTTCATCTGATTCAGCTTTTTTGTTTTATGCTTTATACTCAAACAACAGGAATCACATGTTTTTGCTTTTCTTGTACTGCCTCTGTTTTAGTACTTTCCACCCTCACTTTACTGAGGTAACTGGGGAGTCGTCAGTAAAACCAAAGCTTTGTTTGAGGAAGTGCTGATTCAGAGGAGATACTCACCTCCGAGGCTGGGGAATGGTCAAATAGCTCCAGAATAAATCCCAAATGCAGTACTTACTCTCAGAAATATCCCCACTTCATATACTGTAGTCCTTGACTATTTCTCTTCAAATGGCTCTGCATTCTGCCTTTTTGTAGTTTAAATGTCTTGTGATCCTTTCTCTTTCAGGGAGAGAAGCAGCCAAAACTCCAAGGGAGTCCCTTTGCATCACAGGCTCTGGAGTGTATTGTTGAGGGTTTCATATCTATGACTCAGCTCTGCTTGCAGATGAACACGAATGTCTGTCTGGGATTTTAGCTTTATATAGTACTGTTTTCACAGCACCTCCCCTCTGATTTTAAGGCACGGTTACTATGGCATCTACAATATCTTAGAAAATAGTGAAATGAAGATATCAGTGTTAACATTTTGTGTTGCATAACAACTTTTGTTCCTGTTTTGTCTGTGTGTTTTCACCCTCTGGGTTTTCTTTTGAACATTAAGGAAAAAGCCTCGAAGTGAAAATGAGCTGCCGATTTTGGTCCATTGTCATTTCAGATATGTGAAGTCACACAAAGCCTCATGGCTTTTTATGGTTTCTGCACAGTCATCATCCATTTTAACTTGCTGAAAGGAGTAAACTTGTGTAGTTGTTGATCTTGGAATTTACGTGACAAATTTCAAACTAGCCTGCATTAATTTAGTCATTTATGATAGAAAGATCTTCCATTCAAAGCACCTCACTCTTGTGGTTAAGGGCTGCTTCTTTTGACTATATAATGCTATTGACTGCTATCTTTTGACTGTATAATGCTACTAAACCAGTGCAAACCTGCACAATTCAAAGCAAATGAAAAGCAAATTAAATTGCTTTTTTTTTCCTCCGTGGAACTGTAATGAGATCTGAATCAAAAGACGACTTGTATTGCTTTTGTTGTGACACTTAACACAGTACCAGACTGGAATCGTTGTTGATAGAGCAGTATTTCTACCTCATTGCCAAAATTCGAGATGTAGCAGAATGCACTAGCAGCGTGCTCTAGGTAAACTTCCTTTGTTTCAGTCTGTCTTCTGGTTGGTGGCCTCAAGTTGCCAGCAAGGACTACACCAAAAATAATGTTGTAGTTTAATGTTTAAGTGCATCTTAAATTATTGTCAGCTTTTAGGTTAGCATAAAGCTGGTGTCCTCATAACTGAACATGTAAAAGAGCTGTGTCCTGGCCAGGCCTGAGAGCCTAGAAGGCTACATTTGATTGTGCAGGAGATTAAAGTGTAGGATGGCAACAAATCTGGATGTGAAATCATAATATTCTGTATATTTGGCCTCTAGAATATATTGAGATTGTTAAATTATGAATCTCATAATTTAACCTCAGTGTAATTTTAACTCTTGCCTAGCCAAATCTTAGGCAGTGTCTTATTCTTTCCTCCTAAACTAAAAAATCTTCAAGGCATATTCATTAAATAAAACAAGCTAAGTGAATCTCAGTTGGTTGCTGAGTTTCCCAGCTGGCAGTGGATGGATGAGGTGTTCTGTTGTCACAATGGTTCCCTCGTATGCAAACCAAAATGTCAGGCTCTTACAATGGTTTTCCATTACTTTTCTGAAATGGTGATGTCTCAGTGTGCTGTATGTCTGTCATGCAGTCATTTGAAGGGGATTGTCTGTGTGAACACAGGAAATTTAATGAAAAACAGAATTGTTGATTTGGATTCATTTTTAGCCTAATTTCCTAAAAAAATGAGGCTTCATACATGCTCCCACCCCCTGTTCTGGCTCTTTGCTTTGAAAGCATTGGCAAATTCAACAGAGATAGGCAGAAGAATAGTGCTCCTGAAGACAGTGTTCCTGTAGGTTCGTGAAAATAGGAGCCTAGAGAAACAGACACTGCTGCTACCACAAAATTAAGGAAGAGGGGGAACAAGAGTGGAAACATACTCCTTAGCCACTGAATAAACCAATGGAGATGGTGGGAGAGAGGGGGACAGCTTGATAAGAAATGGGAATTCACGACCCCACTGTTTTCAGAACAGTTACTATACTTCAATGCCAGGAAGCAAAATAGGATTTTTTTTTTTTTTTTTTTTTTTTGGTGAGAAGTGTATTTGGATTGCTGAAACAAATGGAGTAATCTATTTACCTGTATAAATATTTGGGCTTTGAAATATTATACTTCTCAATAATGATATAATTTAGCATAATAGTGCAGCCTTTTACTAATGTTTTTCTCATACTATGAAATAAGCTAGCTCTTTTGTTTTAGCAATTCCTGTTTCTAATCTAATGGTGAGGCAGAAGAAGTGCTATTTTATCATGATTACTGAAATGCTTTCTGTATAACGGGCAGGCAACATAGTATAATGCTGGCTGGTTTTCTCTTTGGAATCCAGTGATCATCTTTGTGTGGAAATACGTTAAAGATATTTACTTGGAGGTACTTACAATACCTTGCACTGAGGGGAAAAGAGAGGCTTTTTAGTATAATTTAAGGGGAAAGAACTCACAGAACTTAACATCAGATGACTGATTTATCTGTAGAATTATTTTAAAAATCTTATAGGTGTTAGTAGAAAGTGTAGGCTGACAAAGTAAGAATTAATCAGAAAAATTATCATAGTATAATAAATCACAAGGTTTAAGAATACTTGTTACAGAATTATAATAGAATGTCAGTGTTTGCTTGAAATATCCTATCTTGCTAGCTGATACTGGCTTTGACATGAATAGTTAATTTCTGTGGATAAAAGTGGATATTTAGCTTGGTAAGAGAGGCTTTGGAAGTGCAGTGAAGAGTCTTCAGGCAGAAATATTTGGAGCAAGCAAGTTGATGTTTACTGATGTTCTCCATGAAATAATGTATTATAATAATTGCTGCAAAATCCTGTTGCATATGAACATATACTATCAAATTACTTAGTCTGGTGTCTTATATTTGCACGCTGAATAATCAGCTGGGTCAGTCTACAAAATTTTGACATTTTCTTATGATTGCAAAATGTGTAAAGAGCAAAGCAAGTTTTCTCCTTGGTGACACTGTGAAGCTGCTACAATTTTTAGTCAAGCCTTGACTATATGTCTGTGCCCCACAGCTTGAAGTTAAAATTGACCTGTTTCGCACAGCCTCCTTACACTTTGCCTCTGAATTACAAGTGTGACATCAATGTATACAGGAGAGAAAGGGACTTGTGTGGGCACGTACGACAAATGTTTTACACTAACAAGATTATACACATCTTTTTATCAGACAGTCTGTTCTGCTGTTTGCAATAAAGGGAACATAAGCAAATAATGCCTAGTGGTATTTTGCTCCTTATTAGGACAGTTTCTGAACAGGATTCAAATTATACAATTTATAAGGAATATGTTGTAATTACAGCTGTATCTTGTGTGTGTGTATATGGCATTTAAAATGAATAATGCATGTAACAGTGTAAATGCATACAGTATGGCACTTTTTCCGTGGAAAATGCTAAGAGGATTAGAGTTTGATCTCATAATACTGTAGGCAACCTCTTGTTGACTCAGAGTGGAGGTTTGTTTAGTTCTGCTGGTCACCCAATAGATTAGCAGCTCACGGTTTTGCTGCTGACATTCCTTTTGGACTGAAATTGCTATGAAGTTAACTTTTTTACAAAAAATGTTTTCTGCTTTTTAGAGTTTAAACTCTTCTTAAAGTGATTTTCAGGGCATGACTGAACAATTTCTGACCTTGTTCCTTCCCTTTTGTTCTCACGGCTGAGCAGTTTTTCTGTATCACCTGCCCCCACAGGTGCAGGCTTTTCCCTTTTGGTCTTTAAGAGGCTCTTCCTGCCCCTGAGAAGTGCTGCTAATGAAATAGTCCTTTTCCCAGTTGCTTCAGATGTATCTTCTGTTCCACTGCTGAAGCCCATGCTGTAGGCTAAGCCACTTACCTTCCCTTGTTAAATATCTTCTAAACACCCATTCTTGCCACTAACTGAAGCAAACAAGCTCAGTGGATCATTTCATGTGGCAAATGTCCTTTCCTTGAAACTTCTGTGATCCTTCTGTTGCCGTAACTTCCACTCTGTAACATTTCCCTCTGTCATAGATTGGTAGAATGGCTTGGGTTGGAAGGAAACTTAAAAGATCATCTAGTTCCAAGTCCCCTGTCACAGCAAGGCGAAATATCCATAATGCTTTACAAAGCCTTCCAGCTTTTCCTCTCATAGTTAGTGATACCAGGCAAGTGAGCATTCAGGATTCCCCCTGAGTTGCCAATGCATTTACTGGCATAATGTTAAGGACTGTTAGAGTTTTTGATTCTGTATGATAACTGAAACTGTCTGCACAGTTATAAGGGTAAAACTTTAAAGCAAAATTCAGGCATTTGTTTTGATCCAAATCATAGGTTTCTGTGTTCTCCACTGAAGGGCTCAGTTCCTTAAGGACAAATACCTCTTACTTACAGAAAACACCCATGCTATCAGGTTTTCCTGGTGTTAGTGCATGTGTGTTGTATTTCACAACCAGTCGTTTTCTCCATCCTCGGCCCGTTTGCAAGCTTCTTATTTTTGTAAGAGACTTGAAAGTGGGAAATGCTCTATTTATTTGCTGCACAAGCATCCCTCAGGCCAGACAAACACTCCTTGGACACTGCATTGGTGTTCTTTACTGTCCCACCATGGTGAGCTTCTGTGTACTTATCTGTCTGGATTTCAGTTGTACTGCAGCCAACTTCTTGAGAACCAGGTTTATGCTTACTGCTCCTACACTAAAAACACTTTGTTTCTGGACCAGCCAACACTGAACTCCCCAGTAGTCTTAAAATACACTTTTCCCAGAGCTTTCATCATGTATTAACTCTGGATTCATGTTCAGCGGCCCCTGGTACTTTGAGCAAAGAGACAAAAATATTGTAAGGCTTCCAAACCCAAAGGGTTTTATCTTATAGGGGGAAAAAAAAATGCTGTGTCAAAATAAAGTTTAGATGTATTTCCTTGCCTTTGTTTCTTCCCCTACTTAGGTATTCTTTGGTTTTGATCAGGGTGCTCTAAGTGTGTTTATGGATTTATATTCAGATCTGTGTATCCAATTAAGAAAAAGTTTTCTATCCTACCCAATCCTGCATGGCTTCTCATCCCAGATACTCCTCTGAAAGGATTTGTGCTGTAACTGCATTGTTTCTCTTCCTGAGGAGTCACATTCAACAATACCCCTCTCTGGAGGGGTGTATAAACAGGAAGACAACTAAATATAGATCACAGACGGAGAAGGAATAGAATGCAACAGTATGCACAAGAGAAGGATTGCTTGGACAGATGGTGTAGGACCTAGAGGAAATGTGGAGGGAGAGAGAAAGAGGCTTGAGAATGAACAACAGAGATGGGAAAAAAATTTACCTGTGGCATAAGCTAAACAGAGGCCAAAGTAGACTGAAAACCTTGTTTACTTTTTGGTTATCTGCTGCCTTGATCAGAAGCTGTTCAGCAGAACAGTCCTGGGTACCACAGCCAACTCCTCCTGGGCAACCAGCTTTGGTAGAGCAGAAGGCAGGGGTGGTCAGCCTTCATATTAAACAGAATATAAACATTATTTAGTGGAATGACAAATCATGAGAAATTTAGGGAGCTGCTGTTTCAAACATCTTCCTGGCTTGGTCTCTTATGTTTATTTGTTTAATTCTCTTATGTGTTAACGCAAATTGCTGACCCAGAGCTGTCTAACCACCTCCAGTCACAGACTGGCTTAGAGGAGAAAGAGGGCCTTTATGTATCTCCTTCTCCACACTGAGTCCTTACCCAGCTCTTACCCTTCCTGCCTAAGCCAGGTAGGATATGACTGTGGCACACTGCTGTGTGCTTACACAGATGCACCAGGACCCATCTGTATCCCCAATTACCAGTTTCGGCAACTCTCATCAGGCGTGTGTTGCTGTGAGTGCCTCTGTAAATGGGGAAGATGAAGCGCTGCTGTGGTGGATTACCTGCTTTGCATCAGTGGCAGCAGAGGGGATCGGTGTCTGTGCTTCGGGAGCCTGCAGACAACTGCTTGGTGTGTTAGCTCAAATCATGGACAAAGCAGGGCTGTCACTAACACGCCAGGCTGTGAGCTGGGGCAGCGATGGGCAAATGGACTGTCTGTTCTGCTGCCTCCAACACAGGGGCAGTAATTTTTAAGGGAGATGGAGAAAACGGTGAGAAGCAGAAACATATTTGATTGCCATGGCTGAATCTGCCAAACCCTGATGGTTGGAGCCTCAGGTCATTTTTTGAAGGACACCCAGGGATCTGTGTAAATTAAGGCTGCATTCAAAACCTTCTGCTGCTTCTTTCCATGCACAAATAGCTTCTCTACAAATATATGGTGTCCGTCTTTTTCTTCCCCACCATCCTTTCAACAGATCTGCACAGGCTAAACTGTTGATTGCTGAAGAGCTCTTTTTGGAACTGATGATTACCTGGGGCTTTTTATATTGCCAAGCAATTTTATACTGTTTTGCTTTCTATTCTACATAAAAGTCTGCAATTACTCATACTTCTTGCTTAGAAACACATTTGGAAAAAAATTATAGTGACAGAAAATAGGCATCTTATATCTCATTTAATGTTTACAAACATTCTTCGTCCTATCTTTTATTCTTAAAATGAGACACATGTTCATTTAAGGGAAATTTTTCTCATTTAAGCAAGAATGAGGAGAAATAAGACCATTATAGAAAAGCTTTAAGAGGATTTTTTTTTTTTTAAAACTAAGTAAGCAGCACACCTTATAATGTTCCAAAATGAGGAATAAGTCCATTGGGGTTTTTGGTGGTTTCTTTTTTAAGTTTCACCATCTTGTTTAGAAAAATATTATTTGACAGTTAATTTATATTTTAAAAAACCAAACATTATCTGTATGAGTATTGTGGGTTTCAAAGCACCAGACAGCAAAGTCTGGTACTCATCTGTTTGTGGAAAGATGTGTCATCTTTGATGAGATTATAGCTTATAAATAAAACAAAGGTCTCTGTACTTTTTAATTGTTTCTCCAAAGTATCTCAAGCTTCAGTTTATCAGGAAGTTATCATATGGAATGTACTAATTTTAATATTTTGTGAGTTTTCAATCTCAGAATATTTTAAAATTACCAGCATACACATAGAAGGACACAAAGTTGGTAAGATTAAGTTCTCTTATGTCAGAAACATTTGTGAAGATCATTGTTATTATAGCTTGAAATCTAAAACATTCTCTTGTGCTTGAAATTACTCAAGCTTTAAAATCAAAGATATGTGCAGTCACATATTTTGGATTGAGTTTACTTTTTTTGTTCTGCCTGTCCAGAAATATTACTTCATGCTGAGGGAGAGCTAGTAGTTGCATTTCTATTACAGCAGAATATTGTGGGGAGTGAAAGCGGTGTGCAGCAGTGTTAGAGACTGAAAAAGTTAATGATTTACACATTCTAAGTTCACCAAAAGACTTTTGCAAACTGAAAAGAAGTGGCTGCTCACCCAGCAAAGCCCACCCCTGCCTGAATACTGCCAAAGGACCTTCAGATCAGATAAGTGGGTGCCATTGTCCAGCTGTCCTGGGTGCAGATGCCTGCCTGAGGCTGCAAACTGGATTTCCCTATAAGGGAAGAGGCTAAGAAGAGGCAAGTCCTGCAAGGCAGAAAAAAAATCCCTTTTCTCATGCCAACGTCCTCTTCTAGCCTGGGCTGTGCATCTCGAGTGATGGACCATGGTTGATGCTGGCACAGTAGGCAGCTGCAGCTGTCTTCGGAGATGTCGGAGGCTCCTGGCGTGGCCTGTGACACTATCATTGTAAAACTCACCACCCCAGAGAGGTACAAGGCGTTCCCACCTGAGCTAGAAGTGTATAATAACTCATAACATCTTTGAGTTGTGTGTGGGGCTTCCCTCAGCCCCAGTGGACCAAGACCACTGCTTCAACCAACAGACATGGAAGCTGCAAATGGACCCAGTGGGTGGTGACTGTATGCTTCTTTCCACCCTTATCCTTCCGCTTCCTTTCTCTCCCTTAGGCATTTCCTTAAGCGTTACCTTTATTGCCATAGATGCTATGCTTCAACAATGCTTTGTTGCCGTAGATGCTTTAATACTGCTATGCTTTAAAAGTGCTACGTTACTATGCTTTAATCTACAGATGCTTTTAGTATTAACAATGCCATATTGCTAGAGATGCTCTAACATTGCTTTATTGCTAGAGATGCTTTAATATTACTATGCTTTAACAGTGCTATATTGCTATGCTTTAATGGTGCTGTATTGCTATATAGATGATAACGTATATATAGATGATGTATTGCTATAGAATGATAACACCCAAAATGGCAACATACCTGTTTACCTTGAAACAAAATTGTTTTAAAATAAACCCTACATATATATGTTTAAAAACACTGATTATTCAGTGTTGTTTCACTCTAATGCACCCTAAGGGATTTATTAATAAGAACCTGGGTTACCCTCCCCATTCTGGGGCAGGTCGCAAGAAGTGTTGTTTAGTTGTCTTCAAAATACTGCAGATTGATTCCATTCTGTATTCTCCTGCATGGTAAAATCTACTGTGTGTACCTGTGCAAGGTTTTGGTTTTATTTTGTTGTTTCACAGTGTCAGAGCAGGTACTTTACTGTTGGAAAAGATTAGACTCATTATAGCACAGTAATAAAAGACCACAAATCTTGCCCCTTCTGTCCCCAGTAACACCAAGGTGCCCCAGCAGTAGAACAAGCACAGAGAAGGTTGCAGAGTGCTGTACACATCTAGTGTCAAATGGAAATATGCCATTGTCCTTTAGGGCTAGGGCTAGGGGTCTGCTGCAGACTCCAGTTGCTCTGAGTTTTGTTCTTTTTTTGTAACAGGGAGGTTCTCTAAGAAAGAATTGGGATTGTTTTCTAATGTATTAAATGGCACTACTTCTGATGTTGAAATTCTTTAATGGCAATGCTAGTTACATAAGTCTAATCTGTGTTAGACAAGTAACTGTGAATTAACAATAAGGTAAGTGGTCAAGAATCTGGTTTCTATATGCCAAATAAAGGTTATTGTCATGTATTGCTAATGGAGATCCTAATTTTTGGTGCTCCACGTATTATCTTGTGTTCTAAAAGTATATGATATCTTACAGTACTTTAAATGTTCTATATTTATAAGATATTTTCATTCAAATGGACGATTGGGCAGTGACGAGTTGAAGCCTTCAGTTTCTTTATTCAGCATGCCCACATACAGAGCTGCAGATTCTCCATGGCCCCTGCCTCCTTTCCCCGGTTCTGGCCCCTAATGCCATCAGCGGTCTTGCTGCAGGCCCTGGCTGAGCACAGGCGTGCGCACACAAATCAACGCACACATGCATCTGCCTTGTCTGTGCTCCAGACAGCTCATTTCACAGATTTCGAGCTTGTTGCCACCTTGGGACCAGCTGCCACCACAGCCTGACTCCTTTGGTCCTTGCCCTGAGCCTTGGGTATGCCTGAGAAGAGGCTGCAATGCAAAGAAGGAATGACGGATTACAACTGCTTTTCTTTTTAGGATGTTTTGCCAAACCAAAGGTGTAAGAGGAGCAGTGAGCTTTCAGTTCAGTCAGGAGCCATTACTATGACCGTGGCTGCTCTGTGTTGGTACCCACCAACAGGACATGGTTGTGTGAGGTACTTTGTGAGGATAGAAAATGTCCTGTGAACTTTTTAAGGAAGGGATGTGATGGGAGTGGGCAGTGAGGGGCTGTAGCAGAGAGAGGAAGTTGAGCAAAACTCAGACCAAAGATGCAGTGCTTCAGAAGGGAGGAAGGCTGACTTAGAACTAAATTTAAAAAAAAAGAGGAAGGGAGGAGAGAGAAACATGACAGAGAGGAGGAAAGAAGGCACAGTGAAGTAAAAGACAGAGAAACAAGGATGTGAGAGGGTTGTAGTGAACAATCAATACAAAGCTGAGAAACTCTTGTCAGAAGCTTACAGAGTGCTGGAAGAAGCAAAAACCTGTTTTGAGTGTTTCAGCAGCTGTTCCTTCCAGCTGGTTTTGTACTCTGCAAATCTTGCCCTCCTCCCCCCAAGCCTTCCCCAAAGTGCACTATGGTGAATCACAACTGGTAAGTCCTCTGCAGATGCAGTTTGAGCTGAGGAAAGCTAATATCCTCTGGTATTTCCAGTTTTTGGCTGGAAATCCTGTGAATGATAGACAATCTACAGGCTCCTGCTTTTTCTAGCATAGCAGGGTCCAACAAGGAACACGCAGCTTCCACCCGCATTATTACACAGGAATGCAGTAAAACATCTCCCTGAAAGATGGAAGCAAACCCAACAGGAAGAGTTTGACTGGTTGAAGTTACATCTCTGTACCAAGACACGTTTCTTTTTCATGTTCACAAATAACGAAGCTAGGCCAGCAAAAGGTTGATGTTGTAGATCAGACCTTAAACACTAATGACATAAGCCCAGCAAACCTAATTTCCCATTTTCAATAACATCTTTTCCAAGTTAGATGTTGCTGTTTGTAGCGCATTCAGTAGAGTGTCACTGGCAATCTGCCATTCAAGATTTAGTTTAAGGGCTTTACTGAAAGAATAGCCTGCCCTTTAGAACATTCGCTGCCTGTGCATGGGATTGCAGTCATGACCTGGAAAATACCACTATCACGATGTTACTATGTTTTTTCTACACCATATTATCATTCTGTAATAGAAAAATGCTAATAATACTTAAAATCTCACTTGTACTTTATTTTTTCATGGTTCATGTACTTTGCATTTGCCTAAGCTTGGACAATGAAGCTAAGCCAACAGATTTGTGTGTGGTTTTGTTTTTTTTTTTTTACTGATTGCTTTTGTTTGGTTCTTTTTTTGTTTGTTTGGTGGGTTTGGGTTTTGTTTGTTTGTTTGTTTTTTTCTTTAGAGTCAGAGCCCATTATGTTACTTTTAGTGAAAAAAATGAGCCCAGAGACTGAAGTGCTGATTTGTCGATGTCAGTAGCTATTGAGGATATATGGTCCATGCCAGTTTTTAAAAAGATGCTGTGTTACTTTCTATAGAGTATATGGGACTAGAGAGAAAAATATTTATCCCTTATTTAAGTCTTCAATAATTATTTACTAAAATTACAGCCAAAGCTCTGAGAAGCAGTGCTTTTCCTTTCAAAACCAGTTCTATTGACTGTAAAGATGTATTTTAGTATAACTTCAATTTATGATATGTTTAAGCAAGGCCTTCAACATAAAATTTACATCTTGAACTTTGAATTGTAACATGTATTTTCAGGACCTAAGCCAAAATTACTTGCTGAGATCAGGCTGCATTTAACATGGAATATAAAAGTAATACTTTAGAGCAGAATGAAAGCCAAAGCTTAAGCTCAACTATTACAGATTCACTTTGAAGCCTTGTCTGAGGCTTGGACAAATATGGTGGCCTCTGAGATCAAGTTTTCAACCGAAGAGAACTTTTTTTCTTACTTTTGTGAAGTACTGTAAACTGCATCAAACAGCAATAGCAAACTACAATTGCATGCTCCCAATCCTCTACTGATTATACTTGTGCATTTCGAGTTGGATGCAAGTCAATAAGCAGCCAGTAGTAAACTGGACCACAGTACTGAGTAACATTTCAAACTACAAGTCGGAAGAATGAGTTATTTTCTATGTGCATGAGGTGTATGCAGATGATCAGTTTTCTGTTGGTGTGTGTTAAGGTGCAGTTGTTCTCTGGGCTGTCCAGGCAAGAGATTGAGGGCTGATGGTGTGTAAGCTCGCTGCTGTAAGCAGCGTGGGCAGGGTTTTTCTAAACCTTCCCCAGTACTTCTAGCAAAATGTGATTCTCTTCCTTTGAGCTTGGTGTCTGTAAGATCATGACAGGCATACAGTGTCATGTGAACTAAGAATTAATGTGGGAAAAAATCAATAATACACAGCACACTTGTGTAAGCAAGTGACTGCCCAGTTGTTAGGATATCTCGGGCATTAGATTTACTGCCAATTAATGTAAAATCCTAATGCATCCTCTTCCTGGTAGTTTTGTCCCCTCACTGTTGACAGGATGTACTAAAAGTAGTCTCCAGCCTATAGATATCCAAACAATGAGACTACTGATACAATTTTGGGAGCGGGGATGTTGCCCTGGACTATTTATTTACACTAAGCAGCAGCAGGAGGCAAAACTAGTTTTTGTAGATGTAGCTTAGTAAAAATTTCTCCTGAGGTTAGAATATATTTTCTTCCTCATTTTGTTTTCAGCGAATAGCTGAGATAGGGTAGAAATATACTTTCCCTCTGAGGAGTGGAGTAGTTTGTTTTAAATTTTGATGGTAATCTCTACATAGCTCAGAAATTTATCTGGAAAACCTGGTGGACAAGTGAGCTCCAGCATGCAGAAGTTAGTGGAGTATCAAGTTATGTTTGGGACAACTATGGCTCTGCCAGTTATGGTGCCTGATTAAAAGGCTATAAGTCTTAATAGGTATGAATAAGTTTACCCTATAAATAGGTGATTTGGTCCTGGTTCATCTAAAGTGAGGTAAGGTAGAGATGAATATCTGTACTCACCTCAAGGCAATAGAGTGAGATTCTGCCGCCTTAAATATGTTTCCTGTACCAGGGTCTGTTGAAGAAATTTGTGCTCATTTCACTTGTTGTATTTTTACTCCTTGCATGGAGCAGGATTAAGGCTTGCAACCTCTATGCCGATGTCCCCAACAAAAGCTCCAACTGGGACCTTTGGCCATTTCCCACCACTGCAGATCCATGGCTGAGGCGTGTTATTAAGAAGTGTGCGAGCAGCGGGGGGCACATGGGAGCAGAAGCTGTTACCTGCTAGGCCTGCCAGAAGGAATCAAGTAGTCCAGGCAGGACAGCAAAGTTATGGATCTATGCCCATGGGCCAAATGCAACTCATATTGAGCAGTTTATGAGAAAGGCAAACGAGCTTCTTTCACCATCATATTATAAAATTGGATATAATCTATGTTGAAATGTATCATCTGAACTGTATTTGCGTTTTTGGTGAGTGGGAGAAAGTATGTTTTACTGTGAAAAGCAGTGTGTGACCTTGTAGTGCTATTTACATGCTTATTATAAATGGCATAGCCTGTTGCATACTAGGAAAAGAATGTAGACTTTACACTACTGCATTTGTCATACAAATCATAATCCCTAGGCAAGTCCAGGCAAAGACTGCTAATATTTTTATGAATAATACAAAACTATGTGCTTTAGTTGTCTCTTTACAAAAATTTTTACTATTTCAGGGAAGTGAATGAGCTTCCTCTTAAATAACACTTGCTGACTCTCAGAAGGAAAAAGATGGTTGGTCTGCATATCCTGTAGCTCTTCTCACCGCCACCCACTACTTTGCCTGAGGATTGGCTTGGTATGGTTTGGGGGGGTTTTTTTGAGCTCAGGTTTTGTTTTCTTCCCCTGTTACCTTCTGCATGTTCCCCTGTGCATTCACCATTATGGATTTCTCTATTTGCAGTAGGTCAAAAACATTGTCCCTCTTGCATAGAGGCACACAGTGTTAAGCCAGGGAGTGGCATGCAAGCTTCTTATCATCCATAGCTTTGAACACCAGTGTTAGGCAAGAGAAGAAGAAAGAGATTTGAGAATTTGTTGTAGAGACACAAGCAATTGCAAACCAGTAGCCTCCTTTTACCAGTTCTGCTCCCAAATTCAGTTATGTCATGAGGCTGAAGAGAAGCAGTGCACAATATGTCACCCACTGCCCCAAAAGCCTGTCTCTAGCCATGACTCTGCACAGCTTGATGCCATGTCACACAATGGAGGCAGGAATTTTAAGGACTCCTCCTTGAGCAATGCTGTAGGCATACAGGCTGACCTTAAATGCCTTGAATTTTCTTTTCAGTCAAGATAGTAGAAAACTAGAGCTGAAGAGTTTATTTTGGCAATAAAACAGTCATCTGGATGTAAATGAAATTGAATTTTGGAAGCAGCCTACAAAAGGGAATTTTAACAGAAGGGATTTACATCTTGATGTTGGATACCAGGGTTCTTTCCCTCCTCCTTTTTCAGTTGTTCAAGGGTTTTCCTGTGGCATGTGTCAAAAATATGCTTCTAAGCGCTTGGCTGGTGAATTATTTCTTCATGATGAAGTGTGCCTGTAGCCTTCTACTCTTCTGCTGTCCTCGGGTAAAATAGTCTTTCTGGGGAGTGGATACAAACTGTGGTGAAAAGACTGCTTTAGAGAGCCTTGTAGTGTGTCTTAGAGATGGTCTCATACCACTTGATCTCATCCCCTCTGGCAATGCCTTTTACAGGTCAAGCTTTCCATTCAGGATTACTTGTGATGCTCATGTGCTTCGCTGTGGTCTCTGTACTGACACGCAATGGTAGAGTTCCCGTAGGTGATCATGAGGAAGCAATCAAGTCATGGCCTACTTCATGGCTTCCACCCTTAAGGAAAAGTCATCAATTCCAAGATCAAGTGGCAAAAATCACTACGAAAACGATGACAGAAATTCCTGTTCACTGTTTTCTGTGGTAAATAAAACGATTCTCTAGTTTAAATAAAGTTGTATGCAGGACTGTGAGTATTAAAAAATCAGAGAAACTAACCTGAAAAATGTGTTTGGGAATATCTGAGTTCTGAAATGGTCAGATACTACCTGCAAGCATTTACTTTTTTCCCTGTCTTACTGAAAACAGAACTTTCCTCAGTAATAATTTTCATGAATCATTGAATACAGGGATTTGCTTGGCAAATACATATTTGTAATCTTTTCATCATTAATAAGGTCCATTGTTTCATTGTTTTCTGCTGTGTTTTTTTCTTTTTTCCTCATGTCCTTTTATGGAGAACTGCAAGCAATAAGAAATATTTTTATTGAATTTTTGGAGTGACATGTCACATCTGACTGCCTCCCAGCATGTTGGTTCCAATAGACATAAGAGTAATAGCAGAGTCCAAAACTGCCATGACAGAATGACATATTTTAATACATCGTTTGGGAAGCGTAAAAAGGGCAGCAGTCTGTGGAACAGACAATTGAAGAACTTGGGTTTTTAAAGGCAGAACAACCTTTAGGCGTCCATGCGTATTGTTCTTGGAAGGAGTTGGGGTGGGAAATGTAGCTATTAGAATAAGTTGGAAAGTGCAAGAGATTTTTACTTTTGCAATTTCCTTTCCATTCTTCCTCCCTTTTTTGGCATATTCACTCCTCCCATCATCTGTTTAGGAAAAAACCCCAAACTAAAACAAACAGTTGCTGTGTGTGCAGGTATTAGATGTATGAAAGCAACATCTTTGGTAAATCCGAGACAGAGGAGGCCTAGTACAAATGTGAAAAATGACTTGCATATGCCAGACTAGCAAGCTGAATGTTGTGTGCTAGTCAAAAAACCAACATGGCCAAGTAAAAAATGGAGAGAAGGCATCCTGTCACCTGTTAAAGCTTATGCAAGTCAGTGACAGTTACTTGCATAGGAGCTGTTCTAATACACAAGCATATGTTTAGTTTAGAAAGCAAGCTTTTGATGTTGGGGGCTTTCCTCTGCCTTGTAAAATATCTGGCATGCAGAGGGCACCAAAGAACTGTGCCAGTCGCAGCAGTGAGGTGAAACTGCCATTAAAGCTGCCCCATATTTCTGGAAGTGATGGGCAAGCATAAAGACATTTTGAATTGACCTGCATGTCAGCAGAGGACTAGGAGGATGTGCAACTGCTGCAAGTTGTCTCACATCACTGTTCCCAGAGGTTTACCCAAGCCTTAGCAACAGTGACTGTTTCCTTCAATTCTTGTAGGAATTTAGTGTGGAGAGGAAAACTTATGGGTTCACAGCTTTGGAAATGAACAAGTAATTTTGTTTATGAACAGCAGAATCAAGCATCTCTTTGCTACGTTACCAATGCAGTTCTGATAGAAACAAGATAAGATAGTAATTCAGTTTTTATACTGTGTTATATTTCTGCTGATCATATGGCATGTGGAAGGAATGTTTAACACACACGTTTACAGGGAGTTCATTGCAGAGAATAAGTCATTTACACAATGCCATTTATTTCTGATAACTACAATTTGGCAGCATTTTAATGAATGATAAAAATAGTATCTCACCAGTCACTTTTGTAGGCTTTACCTCTTCAGATTGCAGTCTTGCTTTTTCTCCTGAATGCCCCCATTTCTATATTCAGAAATGGGGTGTTCATTTTGAGTCTCACAAATAGTCAGCAGCTGCAGCAGGAAAAATATTCTCTTTCAAGCAGTAAATCTGTTTTGAAATTGTTTTTTCAATTTCTCATTTTCTTCTATTTCCCTTCTCCCGTGTTGTTACTGCCCTCCCCCTTACCATGGACCATGGTCTAGTGAAAAAAACAGCTGCTTATGGTAAGCTGTGCGCAAACTACAAACAGAACACTTCACATCTTGAGGCAGCTGCTCATAAACATTTGAGGGGGTTCTTTTTTTTTTCTTTTTTTTTTTTAATTTTCCTGATGGCTCGAAGGCACGGCAGTTTTATTTCAGAGGGTCCAGGTTAGACAGCAACTCATTTATAGTCATCTTTTGAAGGCATTGTCATATGCTGGTGGTGACCTCTGTCATTAGACTTTTGTTCTTTGAGACTATTGTCTGGTCTCGCAAATGAAATAAGGCCTCTGAAGATTTATACTGCACTGCTAGCAGGGCTTCTAAGGTGGCAGCAATTGCTCACAATTGCAGAGCAACAGCAATGAGAGTGTAGAATTTGGGCTTGTTTTTCATGCTTTGTTAGTGCCTCTTTAATGAAGTTGTCAAGAGAGATTCTGGAGGATGAGTAAGATTGTTGTCTTTGGCATCAGGAGCCAAATTACAAAAAAAAACCCAAAAAACCAACCACACAAAACCACAAACAAAACCCAAACAAAAACACAAACAAACCAAACCAAACAAACAAACAACCCCCCCAAAAAAAAACAACAAAAAAAAAGAAACATGGAAATACAGATCTTTCACATGGGCAAGAGGAGTAGGATGAAACAACAGAAGCCAATTGTGAACCATTGGACAAACATATTCATAAAACTGTAGAGAGAAGGGCCCTCAGTTTCCTCTTGCATCATGGGAATTCTTTATCTGCTTCATGGCACTGAAAAATAGTAAAAGGTAATGGAAAAAAAAAAGGTATCTCAGCTCTCTGCTGCTCTGTTTCATAGATGAAAAGGATGAATGGGAGGAGCTCTCTCAGAACTGATGACTTAATCTGACTCATTGTATTTACTTAATTTTTTAAAATGTTGGGCTTAGTGGTAATTTTAGCAGTTTACGTAGAGCATGCAGGGACTAGGGATATTCTGTCAGAATTGCTGAGCTGTGCCTCACCCACTTGGTCCCCATGAGATTTTAGTGTGCTGAACATTTCTGGTTCTCAAATATACCAAATTAGGCAGACTTGTGGAACTGTTTCTCAGTACATTTTCTTTCTATTTATCAAATTTGTATTTTAAAATCTTGCTTCAAGGCTGTACCAGCATTTCTTTTTATGGGACAATATACTACCACACTCTTTTTCACCATTTGATTTGCAATTGATTGCTTGCTCTCAGTGGGGCTGGAAAATTAACTTAGATATAGATGAAAGTAACATTTAAAAGATAACATAGTTGTGCTTCAGTGGAAGGGAAAAAAGGCTTTTAGTGAAATAACAGAGTATCCTCAGAACATGTCTTTTACTAAATTAAAGGCCTTTGTTTTGTTGCAATGAGAATGCAAATTTTACATGTTTTTTTGGTTTCTTGTGAAGGCTGTGAATGAGGAGGTGGGAGTTAGGTATTTTATTGCAAGACTGTGATAAATATTTTCAGGCATATATAGAAGAAAGCACAGTGTGTTACCATGTTCTTATACTAGCTATAGTCTCAAGAACACTATAAATCATCATCGTAGGGCTGCACAAGCCTGTATGGAGACAGGATTAATGACTCTGGCAAAGTGTTTGCAATAATGTGATTCATGCTTTTCAGGCCCTAAGCTGGAGTCTCCGTTTAGTTCCATGTTATGTGAGGTACTTGTGTCCCTAATTGTCATATAATTGTTCATAGAGTGATTTGAAAGTGTGGTGTGCTTTGGGTGACTGGAGTTATTTATTTTTGTTCCAAAGTCTGAATTTGAAATATGAGTGAATTGAAAGGAGACTGGGAATTAGGCCCATATCCTGCAGATACTTCTGCAGACGTAGCAGATGAGTAGGCATGCTTATATTTAATCATGTGCATAAATGTTTACATGAATAGTGCTTCAGTTTCTATTTTTAAAGAGTGGAGGAACTTTCTCAATTCAGTTCATGTATAACAAAATTTTAATACCTTTTCTTTATAGGTTCTTGAAAAATCTGCTTGTAGCTCAAAAAGTCAGTTCAGATTTATCACAGTAGCCAAGGAACTAGAATAGAGCAATGAACATTGTATAGTTCTACATAGGTAGTGCAGATACCAGAATTATCCCGTAAAATAATTTCAGTCAAATCAAAGTCAGAATTCAGATGCATTTCAAGTAAGAAGAATATACAGCATGTACTTTCTGTCTTTTTAAATGAAACCCCTCAATAGAACATACTTGAGACACACAAGATGCAGCTCAGTTCTCCCCTTGAACTTCAAATTATCACAGATTGCTTTGAAGTATTCCATTTGGAACATCACAGGCATGTGAATGTGGTGGACTCAACCTGGCTGGATGCCAGGTGTCCATCAAAACTACTGTATCATCCCCTCCTCAGCTGGATAGTGGAGAGGAAATATATAGAAAAAACCTCATGGGTCAAGCTAGAGGCAGTTTGATAAAAGCAAAAGCTGCTTGTAGAAGCAAAGGAAAGCAAAAGATGTAGACTCTTATTTCCCATCAGAAAGCGATGTCCAGATATTTCCCTGGAAGCAGTGCTTCAGTGCATGAAGTGGTTGGAAGATGACGAATACCCTGGGATCAAAGTCAGAGTTCCTCCTCTTCTATGGCAGCCTTTGCCTTTTAGATAGGATTGCATAAAGTAGCTGGTTCTGTCAAGTCCCTTCTTCCAGTAAAAGCGGTCATAAGTATCAGTCATTCCTTGGATGAAAGAGGTAGGCAGGTGTGTTATTAAATAAATGTACCAGTTTTTCATCATACTGCATTAAATTGAGAAAATTAATGTAGTTTAAGCCTTTACATCAGAACTCTGTATGGGGATTTACTTACTCTGGTGGTTTGAATCAAACATGTATGCCTAAAACACTAAAGTTCATTTGTGGGTTGAGGGGCAGGCAAATGTATTTTTAAATATGTATTTGCTTTTTAATATTAAGTTTTCAAGAGAGGAAGTTGATAGCATGATTTATTTTCCTACAAATCATTTTTCAAAGGTATGAAAGGTACTGGAAACCAGCAGATTTGAAGCAGTAAAAGTATGAATTACAAGAATGCCTGAAATTTACAGAGGATCTACAGGAATTGGGTAACTCCATTAAAAATCCTGGCCATCGTATTTATACAAGCTATTGTATATTATATCAACTTTTTTGGTTTTTTTCTAGTGTGTCTTCTTCGTCATTAAAGTAGTTCATCTGGTAGTTCTGCAAAGACAATACATCGCATGTATTTTTTTTTTTTTCCTACAGGCCTGCAGGATGATAATGACAATGTGGGGTTGGTTTGGGGAAAAGTGTAAGTTTACAGATCTGTCTACAGACTTTGTCTACAGAAGAGAGCAGAGCTGAGGCTGGCTGCAGGGAACAGTAAAAGTTCTGTCTCCTGGATTAAACACACATAGAAAAAACATCAGTTTCAGTATTTAAAAAAATTAAAGTATTTAACCAATAGGAGAGTTGCAGACAAATGAATCAGTATTTAATTCTGGTGTCAGTCCATCTAAAGGAAGAATACGCAGCCAGAAAAAAGAAAGAGGACTTGGACTGGTTTTTGATTTGCGTTTTTCAAAATACTGCTGAAGAACATGCCCGAATTCCAACGTACTCTAATGAACTTTGGAAGACAGCAGAAGCAGCAGGAGAGAGAAAGAGAAAGGATAAAAATTTTGTTACTTTGTTGTTGATACTGTGAAGATATTTAAGTTAGTATGTGTAATAGGACCAAAATCTTGAAGATTTTAAAGCATGCAATGTAGCTCATATGTCTATCAGTGTGTATAATTTTTACATTTTATTTTCATGTTCTGACTTTACTGGAAGGGATTTTTTTTTTTTAATACAATCTTTATGAAGAAGGAAAATCCAGATTAGAAAATTACTGTCAGCCAGATGAGGGGAGTTAAGCAGATGGCCAGCTACTGCAAAAACCTTGGAGAAAACTACCTAGTGTGCAGGCTTGGAATTGAGGGATTGGCCTTTTGCTTGTCTGCAAGTTTAAAAGTTCAAGTGGAATTTAGTTGAAGTTACCTATTATTACTTAAAATAGTTCTATTCCTGCTGTGAACGACTTTCAAAGGCAATCTTTCCAATATTAATTAAGATGGCTATACTCTATAAGTCTTAAAATATATTAAATCTCATGATTGCCATTCTTTTCCCCCTTTCCCTAAGATGTAGAATCTGTCAAAAAAGATCTCTGTTTTGAATTCAAATGCATATATTTATGACTATATTTAAAGTATGCACTACAGTTTCCTATGTTTTTCTAACCAGTATTATTTCTACTGGATTAAAGTGTATATGGTCTTCTGAAAATGTTCAGGGCAGCAGAAATCTAAGTAGTAGTCGGTCAGTTTCAACATCACTCCTGAAGCCACAATTCCAAAACCTAACCCCCTTTCCTTTTTTTTAACCTTTCCCGCTGCAGATTTCTGCCTGGCCACACTTTGAGACACAATGAGTGATTTCAACATAGCAGAAGACACATATTTAAAACCAGTTGAAGTGTGGAAGTCATGAAATTCAAGGCTTAAACTGCTCTATACTGTCTGTTTGACCTATTGAAAAAGACTATGAGAATGTGTTTGTGTATCATCCATGATTTGCTGTGATTTGCATTTCCCCTGAAAACAATGGTGATGCAGTGAGCAGGTGTGTGTTAAGGGTTGGTTTATAGTGTGTGTTGTGATTTGGTGTAGTGTACCTGCTTCTGTTTCTTGAGAGCTTGAGTGCTCCTAGCAAGTTATACTATAGTCCTATGGACTTCAGCAAGCATTTGAATCAGACTCTCAAACCCTTATTTAGGCAAATGTTTTAAGATAGATTTGACAGTAGCAGCAGTGTCTCCATGTAGTTAGTTGTCAAATGTATTTTATATTCGCTTGGCTAAAAGTACAGCATTGCACTGCATATTGCTTCCTCTTTCCCTGCCTTCCCACACTTAAGAAAGGTGGTGAGGCGAGTTCTCTGTGAGACTGTAAACATGTATGACATTTTTGTGAAAAGAACTTGCTTAGTGGATGAAGTTGCTACTTCACAAGACAAAGCATTAGCGATCTTTATCATGAAATTACTGGATCATTTTGTCCTTTTTATTATTTATTACTGGATTGACTTGCCAAATGCATTTGTGAGTGTGTATCTCTCACTAGTAAGTCAAGCTAGCTTGCTAATGTTACCGTAATCACCGTTGTTTCCAGGTGCAGAGGACAGGAAGTATATACATATCTGTGCTGTGGAACTGTTAGTTTTGGATAATGTTATTGTCTTTGACTCTGTAGAAATGTGTTGGTGGATACTATACACCTACATGTTTTATGTATGTTATTATATTTGCAGCTACAGTGTAAATGGAAGTTGTCCGAGGGCATTGTATGATTCTGTAATTTCCCAGTCCAAGGTGGAGGTCTTGGAACTAAGTCAGAATTGGAGTTCCTGAATTCAGGAGCCCTGATACAGATTAGGTTTTGTTTGTATACTGTGGGATTACTTTAAAACAGAGGACTAAAGCAGAATTTAAGAGGCCAGAAGCACGTGTCTTCCATGGAAGCCAAAAGGAGCACACAGTGGAGACTTCTAATGCCTTCAATGCTGGGAAGGTTTTTTTATTGCTCGCGGTGAAATGGAGTCCTTTACTTGGGTGCTAGTTCTTAAATGTCATAGTGCTTGTTTGGCTTTCAGATCCAAAGAGGATATTGCCACCTCTTTATATATGCAAAGTGGTTCCTATATTAATTTCTTTATCATCATTTGGAAGTGAAAATAAAACTAATGTTTTGTCAACTGATTGTACTTCCTCCTGGATTACCTTAGAGTAATGTAAAGCACTGAGGTGTTAGTATATTTGTCTGTGATTATGGAGGAGGATCTAGAAGCTAACAGATGCAGTGTGCAATGGCAAAAGTTATGGAGTGTTTTGTGTGTGGTATTTTAATTGCGTAGATGATTACAAGAGTACCTGGTGAAGTATCTTGGTTTAAGCTGTATAGCCAAAGCAGACAAAATTGTCAAATACAGTCCACTTTTTTAATGTTTTTCAAGTGAAGATCAGCACAACAGAAAGAACACTAGAAGATTGAAGACTATTCTTAGTTTTGTTAATCACTGGAAAATTTTAGTTTTTAGTGTTTTAGCTACTGAAAACTGCTTTCACCTTTAAAGTACAGCTAGAGGAGGAAATCTCATTAAAGGGGATGCAGAATGACTCTGGTTTTCTGTTCAAGTATTAAGGTTTTGTCCCATTAAATCAGGACCAAAAGCAATGCTTGGATCTTGATTTAAGTCTGTATGTGGGATTGGGAGAAAACAAAAAACCCCCAATAAAATGATATTTAAGTAATGTAAAGTTTGATGAAGGCCATTTGGGTTTTCAGCTACAAGGTTTTTATTTGAGGAAGGGGATGTGTACGGTTGGCAGGGGGGGAATAGATAGTAGTTGACCCAGCAATGACTGAAAATAGGCTTGATGGTGTCAGGTTAACTAAGTATATTAGTAACAGCTGCTTTTCATGTATGCCAAGCAGGATCCCTGACTATCAACTATCGACTTTTCTAACAGGCATCTGGACTTGCAAACATGATATGCAGCAGCCCATTACTATTTTGAACAAAATCTCATATTTCTTCTTCTGGACATATATGAGAAACTGCAATTCTGGTGACCTCTAGGAGACCTGTATGACTTAAGCACCCAGGATCTCATTTCTTCCTTGATAATTGTTTTTCTGATTCATAACTCCCTTGAAAATTGAAGGTATTAGCTTGTTTCAATCATGTGTGACAGTGGTACTCTCTATGCTCTGCATTAGAAATCAGTGATGGGAAGCCAGCCTGGCCTGTCACATAGGAGGCAGTTCTAGAGGATGGAAAGTGGAGGGTTTCTCACTCGGAGTCCCTCCTTGATAATCCCAATTAGTAATAAAGAACTTGTAGAAATGGAATTTGTATATAAATTAGCTAAGTTTTTAGCATAGAGCATGTATATAGAGCATTTATATAGAGCTCTATATAAAGCTCAGTATATAGAGCATCTACAGCAACTACTTGTATGAATATCTTTCTTTTTCTGTGCTGAAGTAATGAGGGAGGATGAAGAAGTTGCACCAAAATGGGGAAACATGACTAGTTTTCCAATGGTTGTCCCTTCTGAGGCAATCAGCAAGCTCCCTTCTTGGGCTCAGACCCTACTTAGAAAAAAAAAATTATATTGACTCTGGCACAGATGTGTAAGTGTAGCTCTGGGAATAACTTGTCCCTGAGTGGCACAGAGGATTTGCATTCAATTTTATTAACCCTCATAAGGCCGTTGTTCTCCAGTTTCTAATTGATTGTCTTTATGTAATAAGGACAACTGATATAGACTTGTCAGAGTGACTGAGGAAGGTCAGCTGTGAGTGGTTCAGTTTAACACAAACTGCTGAGGTTGCAGGATAATTATGTTTTGTTGCTTGCTGCAAAAAACACATTATTTAAGTAGCTTTTTTTAATTGATGCCTAATGAATTTTGCTTTCTCCCTCTAAATCTTACTCTATCATGCAATAGTCCTAATTGCAATTTACACAAGTTGACTGATGTCCTCTGGCCACAGTCTCTTTGTCAGCTATGGAAGGTTGACGTGGAGTAAATGTTTTCAAAGGTCCCTGATTAGGGGTTTTCATGAGGAGGGGTGTCAATTTTCAGAGCAGGTAATCAGTCTCAACTCAGACTGAACAGGTTCCATAAGTATTCAGTATCTCAGAAACCTAAGCTGAAGTGTTTTCTTGTGGGCACCTGGTGTTATGCATTATTTGTGCTGCCATAGAGCAGGGGTAGGAAGGTGAGAGACCATGGACTCTGCAGTAAAGTCATCTTAAGGCCTGCAACTTAACTTTGTACAATCCCCAGCTCAGCTGCAGAATATAAAGTAAAGGGTAGTGCTGAAGGGTGTTTCGATGTGGGTGTGACAGTGGTGTCTTAATCACCTGTCTGGACTTTTGCAATAAAAAGATTTCTCACTTCTGCCGGACTGCCTTGGTCACAGACCCAGAGTCCATTGCATCGGCCCTCCACAGAATCAAAATACAAAGAGAACAGTTCTGCAAGAAGTAGTCTAGGGTGCACCCTTGCCCCCAGGCTGGAGTTAGTAGACGGAGGTACTGGTTGCAGTTAAGCTCAGATGAGATTCCAAAATGTCTTTTCATGGAGTCCTTTCTGTTCCTTACTCTGCCTAGCCCACCTACACGGTTCAGCAAAGGTCCCCACACCAGCTCCAGAGCCTCCCAAAACTTCCATCCATTTTGGGGTTCCCCACTGATCCTGGCACAAACCTGTTCATAGTCCTTGAGCCACACACACTGCCAACCTCAGACATTGTAGATCCCTCCCAGGTACTTCTACTCACTATTTTCTCTTCCAATCACAAATCCCTACCCATCTGCACCACCTTCCCAATGCCAGCCTTCCTCTTGCATTTCTCTTGAACTTTATCTCTGAGTGCCTAGGGTCCTACACCCATCTTACCCCTCTGCTGCTTTGCTGCTGCTACTATGCTTCTGGTGGCCCCTGCTGCTCTATGTGTGAGACCTGACCTCACTGTGAACTCTCTTGGCCACCTCCATTCTGAGCTCGCCTTTCAGAGGAAAACTGTCTCCTACTGTGAGTCTGTAAAAAGCCCAAGTACCGACGGCACCCACCAAAATGATATAAGACAGAAATCAGAAGACTTGAGTGTTTACTTCTCTTTCCATTTGCTCTGCTTTCTGTTCATTGTCCACCTCAGAGAAGGTTGTTTGGTGGCTGAGTTGTCACTGTGGAACTGTGGTTTAATTCTTGAGGCTCTACAGCTATCCCAGGTTTA
The DNA here is from genome assembly GCA_013399855.1 of Oxyruncus cristatus. Taxonomy (NCBI): domain Eukaryota; kingdom Metazoa; phylum Chordata; class Aves; order Passeriformes; family Cotingidae; genus Oxyruncus; species Oxyruncus cristatus. Next base: position 1,130,140 of record VXAY01004360.1, read on the forward strand.
GTTTGTCTCTATTTTAGTGCTGGATAGTGGGACCCTGCACCTAAGCTGCTGGTCCTCAAGGCACCACATCTCTTTTTCTCTCATGGCTTCCCAATTTGTGAGTGTTCTTTATAACCTGAGCCTTTTGCTTCAGCCTTGGTGTGCCTGTCCACTGGGCAAAACCACCACTGGGACTGGAGAAGAGCAACGCAGTCCTAATGTCTTAAAGGGAAGGGACTCCTTCTAACTGACAGGCTTTTTCTTTCCCTTGAGAAAAGGGCTCTCAGAGCCAACTTTGCCTAGCAGTTCTTCACACCAGTAGTGAAAACTGCAGCTGTTTGTGACTGGAGCACAGACAGAGAATGGTTTGCCTTTTCTAAGTATGACTATAAATTTCATAGTTTTCTGGGCTTTACCACTCAGCTGGTTTTAATGCCCCCAGATGCGGCAAAAAAATACTGCCCCAGTGCAAGCAGTTCCCGTTTTCCAAGAGTGGGCAGATAAATTTGCTTCTCCCCAGTGCATAGGAATAGATTGCATTGCCTTCTCTGGTGCCAGGTGGCTAGGCTCACAAAACGCATAACTCTGTCTGTGTGCACTTTAATATATAGTTCTGAGGGTAGTTTTGGTGATCAGATTGACTTTCCAACCCTCGAAGGAGAGAAACTGGAAAACCATTCATGGAAATCTTGAGGCTTTCCTAAGTGGATGAAGAGAGGTGAAAGATGTATTGTTCCTTTTTTTTAGCTGAACATATTTTAATTCTGTTGTAATGTGAATTACCTTTATAATCTAAAATCTGCTGTTAGAGGTGAGTGATAGGATGTGTGATTTTGAGAAAGGTGGCACTCAAACTGGCTTTTTCTTTAGGTCTGTTGTAAGAAGGATTTAACTTTACTGCTGTTTTGAACAGTAACTGGTACCCCAGAGTTCGATGGAAAAAGGTTCTGGGAACGTATCTGGATTCTGCCAGTACTGCATGGCTCCATCTTTTTGTGACAACTAGTAACCACAGTATTTCCATCTGCACTGTTTCTCTTGACATTATAGAAGCTTTTGGTGGCAGACCTGTTCACATAGGAGAATACAAAGTTTAACTGTATAAAAATGAATCATGAAATAGATATTGACTGTGAACTAAACTTCTGTTAAAATAAGGGCATTGATAAATCCATGGAATACTGCTTGCAAACAAAACTCTGGAAAAAAAAAAACCAAACCCAACCCTGGCAGGATTTATTGTTGCATAATCCATGGGAGCCTGTGTTAATTTTAGAATGAGAGGTGATGTTTTCGGTGCTGTGCTCCTTCACCCTGTAAATAATGTATGAAATTGTGAAGGTAGCTTCTACCAATAGGGAAGAGGTTGTTGTATGGAAATTGAAGTAGTTTAGATGGTGGGTTTGGATTCCTGTGTTTGGGGCTAGGATCCATACTGAGAACATACATAGTATGTTCCTGCTACGAGGCCTTTTTACATTTCCAGAGGGAAATGAAGGAAACAGTGTAATAGTATTAACTTTGAAATAGAAACATTCTTGTAGACATTGATTTTCATTTCTTTTGAAACACCAAGAAAAAACCCCACAACAGAATAGAAGAAGCAACAAAAAATGGAATTGAATGTAGTAGAGGAGTTGAGAAGCTGACAGTGGGAAAGGGAGAGCACAATTTATTAAAGTCCCCTTACCTTACAGTACTGCTCTCAGCATCATCTCCATTCCAGTCTGTGACCCTGTCACAGAGATGGCTTCAGTGGAAACACTGTATCTTCAGCAATATTCCACACCAGGCGGCTTTTTGTTTTGTGTTATTTTATATTTCTTCTGCCTAAAAGGAAATTTAGTCATAATTCTATATGATAAATTTATTTTTAAGTTGTCTTTAAAAATGAATGTTTCTATTTGGTATTTTTGTGTTCTTCTGTTCCACCTATAGGTTTTCTGTGCTGGCAGAATAGAGGCTGGCTGGAAAGTCTGATATAGGATTAGGGCTAGTTTCCAGCTAAATTTGACCTGCATGTCACTGTAGGATTCATTGCTAATTAATAATTTTATCAATTTTCTTCACAGAATCAGGATGTACATTGTCCATCAGAGAATTAATTTGTTATTTTAGCTAAAGAAGTTTGTAATACAAAGTTTGAAACAAAAATTAAAGTATGTTTTATGCATCCTGTATTTCTACAGAAATTACAAAATATTGCTGATAAAAATATAATTATATCATTCACAAGAAAGATTCATTATTGACAAGTTTATGTGAAGTGTGATATTTTTTCAGCTTTGAATACCTATCTGTAAAGATATTTAAAAGGTTTGACTAAAGTAACAGATTTAGCAAATGAATAAGAACTGTTTTGTTGAAAAAAGATGCATATAATTCATTTGGACATTCTATACATCTCTGAACTGTTTTAACTGACTTACATCTAGCTTTCAATAATAGGTACCCAATTTGTTTCAAAGTAATTATTTCATCTTTGAATTCCCAGAAATTCCTGTAATAATCCGAGTTTATATTTAAACTGTCTCTTTAGAAGTCGAATTTGATAGAATTGAATTTGTTTTTTCCTGCAGAAGTTTTGCAGGCAGTTTTCTGTCTTCACTTAAAGGTCAGGCATTTCATTCCTTAGTGCCTGCGTTTGAAAGCCAGAGTTTCCATCCCCTGTGAAACACTTGCGACTTTTCCACGACAGGGTCAGGTGCCTCAGTCTCAGCAGGTGGGTGGGATGTAGGGAAGTGGTGGTGAGCATTGCATGTGTGCCCAAGGGCAACGGTGGGTCTGCTGCAGCCCTCGCTGTGACACCTCCGAGACTGAAAGGTGGTGTCTGTAACACGTGGCTATGCTGTAAGGCAGTTTATTGGAGAAGCGGTTTGAGGCAAGTGAGTGCCTGGAGCGGCCGCTGTGCCAGGTGTTCATTGCAAAAAACCCCTATCACTTAGACTGTGGGAATGTTTCATACTTAGCTGTTTAGAAACCCTTTGAATTCAAGGCGTATCAAGTACCCTGTCTAGTATTGTCTTGTCTCATTGCAAAAAAACACGCATTTCAGAAAAGTGTTTTGCCATTTGATGTGGCTGTTTTCTTTGTGCCAAGAAATGCAGTTTCTGTAGCGTCGGGCCTCTTCTGCACGCATGACTGTGTTGTGTTTGTAGGTGTATGTACCATTCTCAGTTTTACCTTTAATAGAGTTAAGTACCATTGAAGCACGAGAGGAGTTTTTTAATGAGGCTTAATCTCATTATCTGTTTTTACCTGATGCTATCGTTGCTTGTTGCTTACAGTATAGGAAAAGAAAAGCTCCCTGGAAGTCTTGTTCTGAAGTGTGCAATTGGTGTGAAATCAATCTTTCTTCCTAACAGGAGGCTGGCAGGGAGGGAAGGGGGTGAATCACAGATCAGAAGCAGAGTGCGTCAACATCTGGCTTTGGTTTGGGGTTTATTTGATTGCTGTTTCCAAAGCTGCATGGTTAGAGGTTTTCAGTTTTATTATAATTCTTATTAATTGCATTGTTAATCTCTGCACTGTAAAGTAAAGCTCTGCTTCCTCTAACATTATGAACTTCTTTTTGATTTATTCATAGTGCCTGCTAAGCATCTAACTATAGCAATTTTTGTGTGTTATTACTTTTTCTAGTTGCACTCAAGCCTACAGTGGAACAGAGATTACTCAGCAAATGTCTGTAACAACAGTGGGTTGTAATTGCTTAATTAGGCAAATGTATAGTAAGTTAACAAGTGAGATATTTTAGCCATCCTTGATTTAATTATGTGCTGTATGTGTTTGAAAAGCACATAAAGAACTAGAGGGGGAAAATGCATCACAAATTGGTCAGATTATTTTGTTAGACTGAGTTTAGATTTTCCTTAGGATACAGCTTCAGTAAACCAACTGAAGTAGGCTATTTCCTTTAGGAATTCAAGCATAAGTCACTGTCTGAAAAGCTGTCATTAATTATTCACAGCATTGCTGCACTTTTGTCCCTTTTCTACTTCATAGGGTATCACTTTTCCAAGTGCTTGTTTTGGTAGAAATCATCCCTTTTTTTTTTTTTTTTTTTTTTTTTTTTTGTAGGCATGGAGCACTGCAGATTTGCTGAAATTATATAGTGTTATTTCCTTCTTGCATATGTAACCTGTGAAATACTTAGAATCTGCTTAAGTAGTGGGTGTGTTCTTTTCTTCCCAAATATATTCATGGTGTGTGGGGGGACAGGAGGAGGAAGGAGAGGAGAAAAGTGGCATGATCCGTTTTCATCTAGCAACATTTTTGAATATAGTGAGCTGGATACTCCAAGAAGTTGCTTCGTATGATACAACATGGTATGTAATGAATATAGAAGACAAGTAGGAATCCTCATGGAAAACTTCCATATTAGGGGGATGTCCATCCATGTAGTGGTCTTTTCTACGGAATATCCTCTTCTTTCCCCCTCTTGCAATAGAAAAGATGAGGCAGAACATGTCGTAGAAGGGAAGGATATTGCTCCTCTGCTGATGCTGCTTTTATTTTTGCCAAAAATGGTACTTACAACCCAGGAAGCCACAAACAAACCTTTGTGGTTCTGAGTCTGCTGCTTGCTGTGTGGGAGCACAACTTGGGCAAAGGGAAATTGAGTGTGTCGTTATCTTCAAGATATTTTAGAAGGTATGAATGTTCTCTAGCGATAAGATGCATGCAGAGATGGTGGAGCTGCACCTGACAACACAGCTGTATCAGGGCTTCCCACATCACAGTGAAGTCCTAGTGTCCTACATTATAGAATTGCTACCTGGATCTAGTGTATAAAACAGATGATACTCTAGTCTTTTTCACTTTTGAAGATAAGAGGAAAGTCACAGGAGAATTGAGACAGAGTCATGTCTCTTCCTCAGCTCAATGCCCCACACTTCAGATGTCCTTTAGGGAGATCCAAAGGGCTGGGTTATGCCAGGAGTCTGAGCTCCGAGCGAGAAAGAGGGAATTGAGAACAGCTTTTTGATCTTAAGTTGCCAGAGGGTAACAATACTTCATGGTACCAATTTTATGTTCCATAAAATGTACGTCCTGTAAAAAATTGTTATAAATTATTTATTGCAGAAATCAGTTATTCCAGTTATATTCTCTTCCCCTTTTGAGAGTATTCACCTTTCTCTGCCTGATGTTTCATCATTATTCATGAGCAGCATTAATGAAGCAGGTGCATAATTTGCACAAGAAATATCTGGCTATAGTGTCCATAGTTCATTCCAGTGAGGAAGAGGCATTGAAATAGACTGCTGAAAATGAAACCTGCTCTCTCTGCTTCTGGGAGGTGTAAATATGTTTCAATATTAAACAGAAGAACCTGATTTTGTCAGGTTGTAGCAGTAAATAGTGACAGCAATCAACCCTGAGAAGCAATTAATTTACACAAGAATTAGTAATCTACACAAGAATTAGTAATCACTTGCCGTTATATGGAAATTAAATGCTAACAGCCTTTCTAAAACACTGAATGATCTGAATCTTCGTTCCAAAGACAGCTTCCATGTCCCAGCTTCAACCAGGTTAAATCTTCTGTAGCAGGTTTGCTGCCAGACACTTGAGGCTGAGTGACAGCTCCTTATTAGCAGCAGGGCTGCAGATCTGCATCTTCGCTTTCACAGTGTTTTCAGTCATTCTTTTGTTTATGCTTCAACGTTCTGCAGTCTGTTTATTCCTGCCTGACAGCATTTGTTTGTCCAGCTGGCAGGTCACAAGTAGATGGCTGGGGTAGTTCAGTGCATATAGTAGGCCACTTTACTGATACAATTTTAGGATTTTGAAAGGTGTTTCAGTACTTGGAGAATGGGAACTGAGCTTTTTTAAATACCAATGCACACAAGTGGAACAAGCCACATTAAAACCCTGTTTAATGATTCCTAATTGCCAGGAGGCTGTGATATTAATATATAGTCAGTTATATATTGTTTAAATGTATGCAGTTTGTTATAGGAAAAAACCCCAAGCAAACTAGGTGCCTAGTAACAAGGCTTCATCCAACCTGTCCTGGGTAAATTTAGGTCATATGTTTTCTAGATTGACTTCCAGAGTGATGCCTCTTGGAGTGTTTCCAAAAGATAATCAATATATATGATGTGATAAACAGCCTGTTTTTAGAATGTACATGACCATTTTCCAGTTTCAGATCAGTCATGATAGGCAGATTATTAGCTCTCAGTGAACTCCTAAGCAAACTAATTTAGCACAATCATGGGGTCAAATTCATGTGATCGGGAGCCTGACCAAACACAGAAGGCTTACCCAGGACATTTGGTAGGAAAAAGCAAGAAGTTCTCCAAACTCCCAGGTTTCTCATAGGGACCTTCTCCTTTCCTGCTCCTCTCAGCTGTGCTCTGATGAGTAGGACTGTGGAGTTTGGGCAGGATTTTGCCTAGGGACAGACGACAAATATAAACACAGAAGAGTAACAGTCACTAGTTACATTGAATCAAGTGGAATTTTCCATCACTGTTATTGCTTATTGTACATATTGCCATCACGAACAGCGTCCCTGGCCAGGAGCCATGGTCCTCCCCTCTGGTGCTCACAGGGGACAGAAGATGACCCTGCCCAGGGATCTTGTCAGGCACCCGCAAGACACCAGGCCAAGACAGACAGACAAAATGGCAAACAGAGGAGTACAAAGAAACAATGAGAGGAAACTGAGCAAACTAAAAAGCAAAGTGCTCAGCATCCAGTAACCCTGATGATGGACAATTTTGGTTTTCTTTCCTCCTTTTTTTTTTTTTTCCCTTTCTTCTTTTTTCTCTTACATCACTTTTACCATAAAGTAAGTGTTTGATATTCTCCTTACCTTTTACTAATGAAATGTTAATCCTGTCAGTAGATTGTTCTCTGTGTTAGTTCCTTCTAAGTCTTGACGCTTTTCCAGAACACAATGCACATGACAGAAAAATGAAAATACTAGTCTAGATGTGGGCAAAACTTAGTTTGACCTTAAGAGAATGAATAAGAAGATGAAAACCTCAATTTAAAAAAAAAAAAAAAAAGGGCATCTGGCATGTTCAGGTAGGGTAGATGGTCAAGGATAGGGAAACAAATGTTTTCACCCTCTGCATCCTTAGATTTTCTCATCAGTGCCTTCCTTGAATATTTCTCAACATGTTAAGGCTGTGTGTGATGCTGTTGAGGCCTGCCACAGTTGTAGAAGAGCTTGAGGACTTTTTTGTTTTGCAAGTAATGTCCTTTCAGTCTTGACAATTTTTGAAAGTCACTCAGCATTTGTGACAACATGGAAGGAATGTTGGTAGTAAATATTTAAGAACAAATTTTGGGATATCTGAGGAATTTCCTCTGGGAAGGGTAGCTGCCTGCTGTGGAGTGTTTTATACCAACATTTGTGGTTGAAAAATGAGTGCAAGGATTGTCAGTGGTTAAGAGACATCATACAGGTCTAAAAAGGAGAGTTCACTTTCTCTTAATTTGATCTTTGGTGAAAATTGCAGATTCGGATAAAATATTCTTACGCAATGGGGAATCTAGTAGATCATCTAATTTCTTTAAAATATTTCTGAAATGTGCAGAAGAAATTTTCAAAAGTGAATTTTTTAAAGTCTGACGGAGCGATCTGAAAAGATTATCGTTTTCTAAAAATGAGAAAAAAAATTGCTCATACTTTTCAGCTTCTAACACTGATTGGTACTCAGTGTGTAGGTGTGATTATCAGCATAATAAAAGTCCATTTTCTCTGTAAGAAGAAAAAGAAAGTTACTTTGCCCTTGATGATGTCGCTGCAAGACATGAGTAATCTTTATTGAATTTGTGAGCAATCATCTGAAGTAACTGCATAGAACTTTTAAAACTCAGTAGAAGTTTTTTAATTAGCCTTTTTTTTCTTTTGGCCCTAAATTCAGCTCCCTGTAGAGAAAACTAATATGTCATTGGCATTTGTGTGTTATTTAAATGTTACTTTACTGAGAAGTTATCACACTATTTAATTCTGCTAGGAATGAACATGGATCAGTTTGATACTGATTGACGGGAAGAGATAAAGCCACAGTATTACAGCATTGTGAACGTTGTGCAACTATACCTGTAGTAAAATTTAAAAAGCAATATTTTTCAGATGTGTATTGTGCTTTGCTCTCTGCTTGAGTGTTATTTTCTGCATACTATATTACTCATAGGAAAAATAAAGAGTTTGATTGATTCTTCAGGAGCTCTACTGCATACAAACCAGTGCTGTGCCAGATTCCTTCCTATAACAAGGTTGCCTAGCTTTCCCCTTTTCTGAGAGGGTTCTAAACCACACGTGGACTGTGACTGAGATTTATAGACTTTCACTGAGGAACATACCATAGGTATGCTTGGTACTGGCCCTCACATCAGGTTTAGAATATGGAATTTTCCCTGAGAAAGCCATTGTGAGTGCTTCTGAAAATGGCAGTATTTCCACAGCTCTGCTGACTGATTAGCTTAATTATCTGGAACTGGAGTCCAGGTAATTCCCTGGGTTGAGGGAGAGGGGTAATGACAGCACTTTGAGGGTTGAAAGTTCGTCTTCGGGGCAAACTGTAACAGGAGGGGAGATTTGGTTGCTGGTATGGAGAGCACTGTAGTACAAAAGCAACAGCCCCTGCTAAACTAGGCTGGACCACAAGCTCCCCTGCACAGTCCTGCCTTTTTTTACTTTGGGCCTAATGTGAGGCATTGCATAACTTTAATTTTGTTCTTTTTGCACTGCTCAGCCAATGGCACTTCAGGCTGGGAAAGATGTTGCCCTTAGCTGCCTTTACACATGAGTTTTAGGGCACTGGTTTATGTAACCCACTTAATGGGTTTTTTCCTTACATTGTTGCCAGATGTCACCCCTTGTACATATTTGCCCTTTACAGCTCACTTAGCTGTCCTTGATCAGGGCTCTGCTGTGCTAGCAGAGCTTGCCCCTATGCCACAGAGGGCAAAGAGCTCAGAAAGGAATGGTCTGCTTGACTGAAGAAAAGGGAGCAGATCATGGTCCCACCATTTCCAGCAGTCATTCCACAGCTCTGACCAGTTTGTTCAGCTGGGAACAAGGAGGTTTCAAATCTGCTCCACACTCTCATGTTCAGACTTGGGCAGAAAGGAGAGAGCCTGTACTTTCTGCAGTGGCTATTGACCCACATCAGTTCTGTGGGAAAACCCCATTCGACAAGTTTGAATGCAATGACTCTTGAAAAAAATGTGTCACATTGCGGTCAGTGCGTTTCATTTATTTTAAACAGGTGCATTGTCACGTCCAAGCTGCTGTCACTAAATTTTCCAAGAACTTGAAATGTTCGGAGAGCTTTGAGATTTCCTGTTTTAAATCCATACAAGGTGCCTGTCTCCCTGAATGCAGGGCTGTCCTCAGCTGGTAGGTGGCTGCATACAGGGTTGTACAGTGAACACTCACTTTGCCAGGACAAATGTTCAGTCAATCCAGATGACTCCGTGAGACCTCAGGTGTCTCCAGCAGCGTGACCAGTCTGGTCTCTGGCAGGGAAAATCATTTGTTCTGGTCTTATTTTTTCTAGTCTGAGAATGAATTTGTCTGTCCTGTGCTGTTCCCCATATATAGAGAGGTGCTCTGGAATTATGTCATTTGGAGTAGCAACAGGCCTGGTAGATGATGTATCAGCCTTACCTGTGTCTTCTCATGTTTGCTTCTATGATACCAAATTGAAATTACAGCAACCTAGCCAACATGATTTTCCATTCAGGCATTTCTTATCTAATACAGAATTTTTTTTAAGTCACCAAGTCTTAATGTTTTCAAAAGTTATTTTAATTTTACAAACACTTCCTCAGAATTTTTGCTTGAAAACTATATAGTGTTTTTTGTAGATAATTTTTCAATTTTTGTCTTAGGTTGTCCAGTTTTTTTAAACTTACGTTGAAAGTAACATGAAAATGAATTTTAAAACATAAGGGAAAATGAGTTTTTACATCATCTTTTCAAAATTGATTATAAAACCCCAGCTCAGAAAATGTTCTCAAAACATGCTTGGTTAAAAAAAAAGTCTAGATCTAGATTTTTTTATATATATATATATAATATAAAGTAACCATTGTAGCAAAATCCGAGGTAGTTCAATAAAGTTTCCATCTCATTTTTAATTAAATACAATATTCATTACAATGAGAAGATTCTTTAAATTAAAGATTAAACAGGAGTTTAAGACATTTTAGAAGCCTAGTAGATGTTCAAAAGTGTTCTTATATTACACTTGGTGGAGCTCTTCAAGAAAGCACATCTTTATTTTCGCATTATTTATGTAACAGGGAAACCTGGATGCCTCAGTCTCCAATATTAAACACATGTATGCTATTGTATGTGCAGGTAGTCCCAGAAGTTCATGAAGAGGTGATTATCAGTAAGAGCATAAGCTGCTACTGTCTAAGTGTTCTGGGGTTTTTTTCACTCATACTAAGTAGTCCCTTATTCTACAACTGGTTAATCATTAGAAGTATGACACAATTTACATGTAGTGGCACTGGAAGCACTAATTTCACTGTTTATTTCCTGAAATACCACAGTTGATGTTTTTGGAACTAGAGAAACCTATTTCACTACGGGTTCTATACTTATAAGATTAAAATACTCTTTCTATGCAAATACTGCCTTCCTCTAGGATTACTGTAATTGATGGTTCTGTCCCTTGGATTTGTGGAGATGGCTATTTTCAGACTGTCTGCAGGTAATGACTGTTCTCTGACTTGTTAATCTCTTCTCTTCTGTTTATCTGAGCAGATGTTGCTTAACCCACAAAATGGCTAGTACCAGTAAGACCAATAAAGAACGCAAGTAAGGGGAAAAGTTTTCGTGAAAATGTGGGGCAGAGACACTAGCAGGAGAGAGGAAGGCACAGTGAAGACAGTGAAGGTAAAAAGAAATTTTTAGCACATATTTTTCATGTGAAAAATGTTCTGGAATGGCAGACTTTGGTTTTGGGTGAGTATTGGAGGTAGTTTCCGGACACAGAAAGGATTGTCCACTTGTATGGTGGTCTGAGGCATGCATGCTTCTTTGTGCTTCTTCTGTGACTTGTGCAAATGAGGAATTCCGAAGGGATGGGTACTTGCAGCTTGTCTGGGCTCTCCACATTTTGGGGTTCTTGGGACCTCAGAAACAAAAGAATTTGGGGTTCTTCCAGAGAGATGTGTTGGGCACATGGTTGCATCAGCAGAAATGGGATTGAGGATCAGGCAGTGGAGTCCTCTAGCAGTTCCTCTAATGACTTGCTATTTGATCTTTCAAGAACCAGAATATCCTATAAGTGCAGGGTAGGTAACTTCCTACCAACACACACTGGAGACTTATCCCACCTAGTAAGCATATGCTGAATCTAAAGGGACTGACCCCTCATGGTGGCATTTCAAGCTCTGCCTGCAAGGGCACGGTCAAGGTTACATAAAGGAAAGCTGTATAGAAATGTCCCAGGCCACACTGTGCAAAGCTGGTCTGAGCACTGCTTTGCCAGCTCTGATGAGAGGGTAATCGAACCCGAGAGCTGTGTACCTAACATTCCCATACAGTTCTGTAAGCATTAGCGTGCTCTAAACAGCACGGAGTTTTGAGATGGGCCATTTCATTTCCATTAACCTAAAAACAGCTTTTAGTGTACTTCGTACTTTTGAACCTGAAGTAAATCATAAATACCTCTGTTACAAGCTCTGGAGATTTAGAAACATGAATAGTACAGACCATTGAATTAAAATTTAGCAATTACATCAGTGTTGCCTTATGGTAGGGCTGGGGAATCAGGAAATTTGGGCTTTATTTCTGGTCCTGTCAAGTTCACTGTGTGACCATAGGCAAGCAGCTTAACCTCACAGCATCTGAGGTTAATACTTACCCAACTTGAAGGGCTTTCTGAGGCTAGATTAATGTTTCTGTTGTTACTTGCAATGAATGATGTTCATAGTGCATATGCTGTTGATAATAACAATAAAAAAAAAAATGAAATGTAAATTATTTTCTTGTTTTTTACAGATAAAAAATGCAGAAGTCACAGCCTGTGTGTTTTAACATTTTGAAGAACGCTGCATAGTATTTGATAGAAATAATTACAGATAATCAAACAAGTAACAAGTTTATGTAACAATGAATTTTTTGTTTGTTTGTTTTAGACATGTGATTAATCCTAGATTTTTGATGACCCAGATTAGGTCAGCATTGCAGTCACTTTAGCAACACAGGAATACAGAAACTTTCCAATGGAAAATTATAGTAGTGGATTCCCTGAGGAAAGAAACATACAAAGCAGCCCTTTCTATGGCAGTCAAAAGGAAACCATCAACTTTTTATTGCTTTATAGATGCAGCTACAAATTGCAAAACTCATCTTCTTTCAGAGTAAGTGGTTTTCGAACCCCTGGCATTAGTGGTCAACGGAGTAAATCCTGTATTTGTATTATTGAAATGTCTTTTGGTGTCACTGGAAACTTTGAAGGGAATTCAATTTCCCTTTCACAGAGAGAGAAAGCTAAATGAAGGGGCTAATGCAGTGCTGGGCTGTTCCTCAGGCAGTTACCTTATGCATTTATAACCAAAGGTTTTTGTTTTCACCTTCTGTAGTCAAGTGGGGTTTTTTGGGGAAATCATTTTACATTGGATTACTGAAGGTTCTTAGTCTTTTACAAACCAGGTGAACCATGCAGCTTCTCATTTGGGTTTCAGTTGAATTAGTTTTGAATTACTGGATTTGATAAGGCTCTATGTTATTGAAATCTTTTTGTACAGATTGCAGTGTCTGCTGGCATACTGTTCAAGGAGCTTTCAAACCTGGATGAAAACCTAGATTTTCTTAGTAATTTTCTATATAAATGTTTGAGGGTTTTTGTTCCTGTTTTAGTAACCATGTGTTCAGACCTGTACCACTTCAGGAAAAGTTTCTTTAAATACCTAGGTAATTTTTAATCCAGTTTGTTTATGGTTGCTCTTTGTGTATTATTACAGTCTGGAGCTGAGCTCTTTCACACTGAGGAGTGCTAAAATATAAATGGATACAGTACTGGAGCTCATCTGGCTGGGGTGGTGTATCAGGAGCACTGAGAATTTTCCCCTGCAGGTGTTCACATCAGGGGTACATGGCCTAGGTGCCAGAAGAGTCGGTGGCATTTATCTTTTTTCAGAGAAGACTTACATTCTGAAGGAAGATAAGCTGGTGAAATCCTGCTGGTTTTCCTTCTGCTCCATATTATAACAAGAGGTGAAATGACACAACATTATCTGGTTGTTGTCTAGACTGATGCAGTCAAGCAGCAAGTAAAATAAAGGCCTAAGTCTTCAAACTTTTATTCCTTCATCAGTATAGTGGAGTCACACTGTTTGAAATCCACAATCAGGATCTAATAATTTATTCTTTTATCAAAAAACTTTTAAAGACCAACTGATGAATCTTCTCTTTATCCTTGACTTTTCTTCGTGAAGTAATGGTATTTATGTGTTTTGGTGCTGCTCTAAAGTCTCTACTAAGTTTTTTGATAGTTGAGCCAGTATTTTGTGAACAGGATGTTTCACATCTTCTTTTACTGCTTCAAACTTACTAACAACAAATTTAGAAACTCTCACTGTTTATAAAGGATATAACAGTGTTGGTTGATTAAAAGGGGCATAATTTGTTGCCCCACTTACCTTATTTTGTTGATTAGCTGCAAGAGATATTGATGCTCAATTCACTCTTTATATGAGTAAATTTGGCACATATGCATGACAGTTCTTCCTCTTGTACCACCATTAGCAGGCTCTAACTAACTGGCATTCTGCCATCATGGGAAACGAGAGTTGTTTTCCCTCAGTGTGCATCTTGTGTTCGCCATCTGTATCCTCTGTTTTTAGGGCCTGATCCTGCAAAACTGAGAGCAATTTCTTCTCAAACATCAACATATGTTTCTAATAATGGAGCTAAAAGCATAAATCAGAATTATGCCTATTAAAAAAGGGAGGATTTTTTAAGATCTGTGCCCTATACTTGTAAGGAGGATTCTGAATATCTGTTATAAATATTGTAATGGTCACCATGTATTAATAGTATTCATTGTCTTTACAGCCATGTGGACATACTGTGGGCCCTTTAAAAACACAACAGAAGAGTGCAATACCAGATAGAATAAAACTAAAAAAAGGGTAGTAGGATAAAAGCTGGTTACACATTAAGTGGCATCTATTCTGATGTTTCTCTGTCCTTTCCAAGGAAGGGTTCTCTAGATGTCTAACCTGAATTTTTGATACTGTGATTAAGTTTATTGCTTCTGACTTTATCCGTAATATAATTTAGGTTTGGTACATGTCTCCAGTCTTGCATAGCTGGAGAAGTAATGCAGGTAGGCATTCTAACAGGTTTGGTTTGGGGCTTGCAGTTTTCATGCACAGATTAGGAGGTGGGGAACAGCCCCTGTTTCAACCATTAGGGTTTTCCTCAAATCCCAGAGCAGGCTGGGAAGGAGTTGTGAGACCAAGTCTGAGAGCTCCTCTGGTATCTGTCTGCAGTTTTCACATGGATTACAAACCTGTTTGTTGCCCTTGCCCAGAATTTCTGTGGCTATTATAATAGCCAAGGTGTTACCCTGCAATGTTGAACGATTGTGTGGCTGCAACGGGCTGGGAGTTCGTCAGCTTCATTTTGGATAACTCTTTGCAACTCAAATCCTTCCATCGTCTCTTTGAGGCCATGCTGCTGGAATGTGCCCCATGTGTTTTGCTTTATGTCTCTTCCATTGCTGGCCACAATTACAACACAACCCGGCTTCTTTCATTAATGCCGTTTCTCCAGGGTGTTATACGTTGTGAGAGTGGCCACCTCACTTGCTGTGGCTTACTTACAAGTCAGGATTTAAAAGACTGGTTACAAATTCCCAACAGCAGAGCAGCTGGAGACCTATTTGAGGCAATGCCTCTCTGGGGTGGAGGAGCTGGTGATGGACTGAGGGGTGGCAGCTCTGCTCATCTCCCCATCATGGCCTTCATAATGCTGATGAGGACCCCAGGAATGTGCAGCTGCAGCCCACCCTCTCCTGCCCAGCCCAGCCGAGCCCAGCCGAGCCCTGCTGCTCCTCTCAGCACTCTTCCAGCCTCAGCTTGCCACCCAAATATTTGTGATGGGATGACTGGAAGGCAGGCAGGAGGTTTTCAGGTAGGATGGGGAGTAACTTGGTTTGCTTGTTTTTTAGTGAAGAAGATACTGCAAGGGATTATGTGCCTTCTATTGGTGACTTCTGAGGGAGAGATATTCAGTAGCTAGGTTGGCTGATAGACACTGTTAATATGTGATCAACTTCTTAGGTCTTTGGATGAACTTTTCTAAAAAAAAAAAAAGTTTTCTTCTGATTTTGCTCCAGATAAACCCCAGCATATACATGTAAACATTTTTTTTTCCTTGTTAATAATTGGAAATACGGTTGTGCATTTCCTATAATAGTTATCGTATTTGGTGTATGTCACACCGGGCTAACTTGCAGCCTTGGCACAAAAGACTGACTATTTTCAGCACCCTTAACTGCAAGAAAAATGGCTTAGATTGTTCTTCTGCTCTCTGCACTTCCAGGAATCTTAGTTATAAATGCACCTCATCAGCCTTCAGTGCCCTTAAAACACACAGTTACAGCTTTTTGGCATAGAAGCAGTTACAGAAATGAAAGCTGATGTGGATTTTTTACTTCTCTTTACCCTTGCCTCCAAATGAAGGCTATTTACACAGCAGTGTTAAATGTCACCCAGCTTTGCTTACTATTCCATATAACTGGAAGTTAAGATATAGCTGCTGTACAGAGACATAATTCTTATGTTACTTGACTTTTCAGATGGATCCAGTAACAAAGTTTAATTCAAACTTGTGGATGATATCATGTTAATCTTCACAAGCATAAGGAGTTCTATGAAGACAAAGAATTTTGATATTGCCCTATACAAAAAGCTTCAGTTATAACTTCTGGATAAAATTCAAGGATAGCAGATGTCAATTTACTGAGCCTTTGTGGATAAAGAAACGTTTTGAACATTGAAATCAAATCAGAAAAAGCTTAGTCCCAAAATAATGTTTTTGAGAAAACTGAGCTTTTGACAAAGCAGACTGTAACTCTGCTTTGGCATAGCAGGACCCTGCTGTGTAGTTAGCAGTAAAAAAGAACAGTTTTAAATGTAAATATATTTAAGAATACAAAAAAAAGCAAAATTTGTGAAAAATTCATAATCAGCTTTTCATTGTGTTTTACATTAAAGATTTTTTTCCTTGCAGTATTGGCTTAAATTAGAGAAACTTTACCTCCCATGGTGTCTTGGAAACACTGTGGCATTGCTCATTGTTTATGACAGGACAAATGGGGAAACAAATGAGTGCTAGACTTGTGCATTTGATTAAACACATCTTTAAAGTAACACTTTAAAAAAAGCTGTGGTTTCAGCTTTCCTCTTTGGCTTTCACTGGTCATCTTCTGGTTGTGTTGTCTGTATTTCCATTGTCCATAATATTAATTTTAGCTTCCTGTTTTACTGATTGATTGAATTACTTCACTTACTATTCAGTTGTCTTTATGCTATTATTTATAAAATATGACTGTAGTTACAAGTGATGCAGATATGGTTGGTTCGTTGGCTAGGGTTATAAAGTAAGACTCTCTATAAAGGCTATAATTTACTGTGGACATAATTGCCTAGGACTCCCTGAGAAGCGCAATAAATGCCTTATCTGTAAAGGAACTGGAGTAGCTGTTGCTTACTGTCCTGTGTTTCCTACATGATCACTGAATTCAAGTGAGTTTCCAATTTTTTTTGTGGCAAAAAAATTTTTGGTGATTATAATGTTGCATCAGATTCTTCTTCAGAATTCTGTCTTCCAGCTGCATTAAGAATTTTTCTGGCTTTGCAGCACAGTGGAGCCAGCTGGTGATTTTGACTATCAGTGTGATAGCATCCACCATATAGGGCATCGAAAAGCATTTTTCTTTTATTAGCTTGATACAAAAAATACTTGATTATACATGGGTGAAATTCGGCATTGTATTTTGCTGTTCATTTTTATTTGTTCAGGTTACTAACTGAAGCTATATCTAAAATGAATGTTAAAGTAGAATAGGAAGAACTCATTTAATCTGTGTCCATTCACTTTTCTCTGAATGGGAAGTTAGTGTCTTCCAGGAGCCCCAGACAGCTTTGTGGCTGCTCTGAGCATGGGAACAATCTCACACAGTTTACTGTATAGGAGCCTTTAACTACTCCAGGTCATTGGGGATAACCTTATGAGAGAGGTTGGGATGTTGCGCTATGAAGATCTGTGCTCTGGTCTTTTTGTAAGTACAGCTCTGTAATCACTTATGTCTATTCAATAGGTAGATAAAAGTTTGTTTTCTCTCTCCACCTTGTCCATTTGCTCTGTGCGGCAAACTGTTTTTCAGTAAAGCCATTTGGATCATCTTTTAAAAAAAGAAAAGAAAACAAAACACAACACAACCTCTACCTGTTAAGATGCCACGTGGATTTGTTATAATTGTTTTCAGCCAGAACAGGAAAATGTTGAAATAGCCACAGGTCAGTGAAAATTACTGGCAGAAACTTGGTAATCTCATTTTGACCTTTTGTCTGTTTGTGTATATGTTAAAAAAATTCTTGTACAATGGAGGCTAGAGCAATGAATTGGCTCTAAAACTGGTGTACTCAATACTTAAAAACCTTGAAGGCTTCTGCACAGAAATGGATCAAACAAAAAGAATTCCTTTCCACTGCCTTTCTTCATCATCATGTACCTTTATTTTCAATAGCATTTTTGTGAATAAGGTAGTCGAAGATGAGAACCAAGAGCACTTGATGTAAATACCCCTTAACAGAGTTGGGACAGAGCAAAAAGCATGCAGGGCAGCTGAAAGCCATGTCTTGCAGTCTGCTGGAACGTGGTGGTGAGCACTGCAGTTGAGCTCAGTTTTGTCTTGGTAGATTTTAACTGTCGTCAGGTGATCTAATGGGCCAAATACTTCAAGGATTGTGCTAACGAGTGAAATGTATTTTGAATGTTAAAGCTTCCTCCAGTCTGAAAGTTTAGCAAGCTGTCTGACACAGCATTGTGGTTTTGCTCTTCCCGTTTCACGTCCAAGAGTCCTGATTTCCCTGATTTGTGGTAGCAGATCATGGCAGTAGCCAGGCAGGGGAAGAATGTCCCTGCAGAAGGTTGTTGCAATAGTTGGTACAAGTATACATCAGGCCAGAAAACTGAAACTGTGGGAGCACCTCACTGTTGCAGGCTGTAGAAAATCCATAGTGAAAAAAAGGTAGGTCAGTCAAGGGCTGGCCTGGAAATATCCAGTATAAGGCAGTGTGTGTCTTTTGAAATGCACATATACTTCATCTCATGCTAAAGGAATCATTGAGGTATGAGGGAAGGGAGATTTAATCTGTATCCGAGCTAATTAGCATAGACTTTACAGTCAGCAGGAAGGGGCAGACTTACTAAGTCCTGTTTTAGAGACAGGCTGTTGTCTGAAACAAAGCAAGGCCTAAAAGCACCCATTTCTCTGTCAGCTGGACACAAGTTTAGACAGATATCTCAGAGAGAGATATATGTTTGGATGAATCCTACTCTGGAAATCCTTCTGGACTTCAGTAGACTGTGGATCAGCTTTGGCTGAACTTTTGATTTTTGCTGCTGTGAAGCTGTGATAAGCTCATCAAGATCCCAGTCAGCTGAGAACAAACTAACTTACCCCACATGCACTTTTTTTATACAAAAACACATTAGCCATTGTAAATCTCTGCAAAAGGGATTGGTACAGTTGTTGGACCACATTGAAATAAGGGAGTCTTCCAAACAATGTTGCGAAGGAGTTTCTTTGCATCCAGATGGCTTTTCTGTGTTTTGTTTATTCTTATTCTTAAAAGATACATATTTTCAGTCAGTGTGTATACATAATATATGCTTCTGTTTACTACAGTGATTGTAAACAATTATTCCCTTCACAGAAAAGAGGATGTGTGATAATGAGTTAGCAGCTTGTTCCTTGGAGATTGACTGTGTGAATCTTTGAGGGACATGAACTAGAGGCTTCTTAATAATTCACAAAACCACAAAATGTAATGAGCCTTTTCCTGGGCCAGATTTCCAGTATACTGCTGTAAATCTGTTTTAAACAGGTACTAGTGTGTGGTAACAGTCCTTAGGCACTGAAATACATATATCTGCAAATAATGACCTGGGTCATAGCCAGGGATGTAATAAAAGTGTACAGCTGAAGAGATAAGTATGCAGTTTTAGTATCGCTTTTTAAATATTTGTCCATGAAACTGGAGCCCAGCATGGAATGAGGTATTGTCAGGTACTTTGGGTAACTTTTTTTAATTTTATCTGTGTGATTTTGTATAGCTTAAAAAATTCAAGGTGGAGTCTACATAAATAAGTAGAGCTTGGATTTACAGCATTCATATGTGTTTTGGTAGCCTAGCTGAGTTACTGAAGAAGGCTGGATGCCTAAGGCTATTAACCATTTATGTAGCAAAGCCTGGTCCCCACTGTGCTCTCACCCTTTCTTTTGGGAGCAGTTTTAAGTGTGCCAGGGCTGCTTACCAGCTTTCCTATTAGATCACTCCAGTACATACATGCATGCCTGCACTCTTTCCTCATCCCAGAAGGATGGTTAGGCATTTAAATCAGATTAAACCGCTGCGTAAAAGTGACAAAAGTTACATGTCAAGTTGTTTAATATAGCAGTTCTTCTCTCAGTTTGCTTCTCTGTTGGCATAGGCACAAGACCAGTTGCCCTTGTCTGGTGTCCTTTTCGATATTCCTTTTCTCTCTGACCTCCGCCTCTTGCGCCTCTGTCCATGTTGTTGCTAAATCTTATCATATCATCTCTGTAGAATTTCTCTTTTACCATCTTTTCTCTGCCTCATTCAGCTTCATCAGCCTCTCTCCTTTAATGCCTTCACTGATGCTCTATGCTGTGAACAGTAGCATTAAAACGAATTTGTATTTACCTTGATTCCATAATGACCTCACATTATTCCCTTTCCCTATTAATATTCTGCCTGTAAAATGCCATTGAGATAATGAACCTCATTACAACACTTTTTTCCCTGAAATAATAGCAGCAAGACTCCAGTTTGTGAAGTACAAGCTGGTTAAACCCTTAGCTGACGCTTGATTTAATTAACATGAGGACGCAAAATGTGCAAGCAGGCCAGTATTCCTCTCACAGACAAAATGATAATTACCAAACCCTATAAGTGATTTGTAAACAGCAGATGGGTATTTTTCCTAAACTGACTAATCCAGTAATGTGATTATCTCTTGTTACAGCCTTTTGTCCACTCTGCCTCATATTTTGAGATGAAACCTGATGTTTTTCCTTTAATATGCATATTAAAGATGATTCAGTTCTTTTAAATCACCATGCAAGTGCCCCAGGGCTTTGTATTTTCTACTTACTTTCCTGTGGTGCTGTTTTATTTGGATCGAGAAACGGTGAGGAAATGGTTGCAAATATGTTTTGCTTAAGCAGTTTATCTTCTTAGTGCAGCTGGAGTTTTTATTTCACACTCAAATGCACTAGTAAAACATCAGGAACCTTTTTTTCTAGTCTGTGAAGCAGCTAAGTGCAGCAATAAGGAAACTGCAGTAATTTAGTAAGTATTTATAATTCTTGAATAGTATCCTGAATAGATAGTCCTTCCTCCTTTTTGGAGCCTAATATCATAGTATCTGAGCATTTTTTCTTTCCAGTGCCCTTGTACTCCACTAACCTCATGAAAAAGGAAGATGACCTTACCTGTGTTTTCAGATGGAAAGCTGGGATGCAGGGATGTGGGGCCTACCTGTATCCTGTCATGGAAATGCATCACATTAGGACTGTCACACTAGGGCTTCCCTGTGAATGCTGATGTGCTGCAGCAGGTGCCAGGCAGCTCTGGGGAGTGGGCTGCAGTGGTAGTGGGCAGGGTCATCACTTGGAAGGTTTCTGGTGGGAGTCACCCACTGAGAGTTTGTGAGTGGTTCAGAACAGAGTGCACAGGAAATGATACTGACCTGGGAATCAGACTTGAACTGTAGTGGAGAGTACCATATGAAAGCCTGTATAAATTAATTTTTTGTCAGTGCAGTCTTGTATACAGTCCCCTGCAGTTGCATGTTGTTTTCATAACCCTTTTTAGCGGTGACATAGCATCATCATAAGGAAACAAGAATACTTACCCTTCTAGGAGTAACAATTTCTTCTAGGCACTGGCTCCAGACAGACTGGGAGTTAGTTCCTTGGTGAATGAGCAGCAAGTGTTCTTCTTTTGCCTATTCACCAGCAAAAAGGATCAGTAATGGATCTTACAGCTCTTGTGAGTTGTAAAGGCCAATGGCACACCTGTAAACCATGCCAGGTAGGATGCTGATGAAAATATTCCTGCTCTTATTTATTGTAGCTTAGAGCAGTATAGCTGAGTTCTTTGTCCTTTAATGGTGTGACTCATTTTGAGGCTGTTTCTGTTAAAGTTCACAAGTGTATTTGAGTATTTGTAGAGTGCTGCTATATGAGTAAGGCTGGCCAACTGTTTGTATTTTTTTTGTGATCAGATGGTTCTGTTTTTGTTCTGCTTTTTTTAACCCCTTGCTTTAATAAATTTTTATGTGCTCCTTTCTATTCACCAATCCTCATAAACTATTGCAGAATTTACACAAAATTTAGAGTTACTCTGGCTGGTGATTTGAGTCCAGGGTTGCAAGTTCAATCAAGAATTGGTGTGTCCCTGTAGTTCATGTATATCTGCCCTTGTAATAGGAAGATTGTTCTTCTTATGCATCTTCACAGTCATGGTGTTATATATATTTGTCCTGGTCAGGAACTGAGTCTGTAAGGACACTATAGTCATCAGATGAAGAGCACCAATCTTCAAGACCAAAATGGTATAAAAAATTGGAGCTGGAGAGAAGTGCTAAAGAGAGTTTAATAGTTATTCTCTCTATAGAAAATTCTGCTGAATTTAATAGTGACTGATAGTGGGTTGTACTCCACAGAAATTGCTCTAAGGTTTTTGTTTTCCAGCAAGTTTTGACCTACTTGTTGGAATTCCATATGCAAGATAACACATTCTATTCACATTTGTGAAAGATCGGGGAAAGAAATCCCAATCTCTTAAAATTGTTGTGTATTATTTAACTCTATATGACCTTTTGAGAAGGTAGGTGACCTTATGCTTGAAAGCCAAATATGGACCTGGCACAACATCCGACAAATTTACTGTGAGTTCCACATGCTTCTTTAGGGGCTCCATAAGTCCAATTCATTGTTGTTAAAGCGAATGTGTGTTTGACAGTAGAGAACAAAGCAACCAGACCCATTTAGGGTATTATTTTTCAGTTTACATCTTTCCAGACCACAATAAGGGCTGGAACTTGGCTTGCAAACCATTTAAAATGGAAGATTTCTTTCTCGACTTTTATTCCAGCTGCAGGAGACTGGCTTGGGAAGAGGCTAATGAAAATGCTCCTATACATTTTCTTTTTAATGTGGATACTTGTCCTCAAAGAACTAAACACAGCAGCATTTGAATAGCCTATTATGTCTTGACACAAACTACTCTACAATGGGTTGCACCAGATTAGAACCTGTAAACTAAGGTGGAAACCTGGCCTCATCTTTATCAGACATATCCTGTCCTAACTATTTCCATATCAGATTTTAAACATGCTTACTGAACTGTGTTATTTTGGAATGCCGTGTTGCCTCTGATACTTGGAAGTTAAATAGTTGTGATCTGGGTTTATGTTAGGTGGTAACCTGCCAAATGGCAAGACTGGTAACAAAATAAAGTCTGTATCTTGGGCATATGCTATAGACAAATATAACGATTCCCTCAAACAACAGTAAAATATCTTCAGAGTTATCATGATTTCTTATTTTCTCTTGCCGCATTTTCTTTCATTTCTTTGTTGACCTCAACCCTTACAGCACACAAGCCTATAGACTGCAAAACTTGCACATCAAAAGTGCACTTATTTTTATTGAAAACTGAAGCTAACCTGTTATGACCATATCTGTATGCCAGTCTTGATCCTCTGCAACTGAAGAGACGGCCAGGCAAAGAATAAAATCTTACATTAGCCCCATGGCTTTTGCCCATGTGATATGGTAGCATAAAATTTTCCAATGGTAGAAGTAGCTGCTTCTGGAATAACCCCTTCTCCAGGTGTTTGAAGTCTTGGTGAGGAACGTTTTTTGTGTGTGGCTGAAATATAGTTAATGTGGTCTCTGGCTTTGATGACCTGTTTGTTCAGGAACCTCTTGGGGAGTAGCCAGACAAGACTCCAAAAGGGATTAAACCTGTCCATGTTCTAGGAGGTATTCTTTCCATAATGTTTGCTGAGAGGCTGTGAAGAAGGCAAGGTAAGAGAGCACAGCTGAAAAGAGTTGCTCTCTGGGAAGGCCTGTCCTTTGAATGACTTTTGTGCTCCACTCCCAGGTCCACTTCTTGATCCTACTCCACTATGTGACAGTGAGTCGGGAAGTATTGCTGCAGTTAGAAGAGTTTTCTGTGGTTGCTCTCCATCAGCCACTGGGCATTAGGGCCTCTCTTTCTTCAAGATCTGCATGAGGAAATCTGGGAAGTGAACCAAGTTCAGTGCTACAGGGAGCAGTTACCACCCAGGAAGCATCAAAACAGAGGTGTCTGTGCTATCCACAGTCACAGGGCAAGAACAGAAGCTCTCTTCTCCTATATCCCAAAGGAGAGGAGATCAAAATGGTCTTTTCATTCAAATACTGGGTTACTTTAATCTCCAAAACTCCTGCCAGCTTGGGGAAAGCCTTTAAGTGAGTAATACAGTATAGAATCAGACCTTGAACAGGTCTTGTATTAGCATAGGGAAGCACTCTCCATTCCTCTTTTATCCTTCTGGTTCACTGCCCTCCCTCCCCTAGTCTGTCCTGCTTGACCACGTGCTTTCTTCAAACCACCAAGAACATCCATCTCACTTTTGTCACAGGATGATGCTTTTTGTGCAAACATAAATATTTAGAGAAGTTTACAAAAGATTAAGCTTCATCAAGTCAAGCATTCCTGCTAATGCAATATCGGGACAAGTCAGCAGGGAGCAAGAGCCTGGGTTGCTGTGCACAGCTGTTGCAAGATCAAAGTATGGAACATTCATTTTTGACTCCACCTACTTCACTGACCCAAACCATTTTCAAAGCTGGCTTTTTTCCAGAGTGAAATCCTTCCCATCAAAACATCTTCTTCAGTGTGCAGGCTTTGTCTGTGTTGTGAATCTCTTGCCTCAGTTTTATTATTGTTATGCAAATTCCTGATGCAGATATGCTGCACTTGCTGGAACAGTGGAAAAAAAAAATCGTGTTAGAGAAGTTCTTGAGATGCAACTCAAAGCAAAAACAGTTGGGAGATCTGTGATTTGATAGTTTGGGTTTCACTCTGATCATCAATATCTGAGAAAAATTATACCATATTCCTTATTAGTGTAATACAGGGAGACTTCAAAAGATGGAAATGAGAAAAATCTGTATAAGTAAGAATATTAATGAAGAATATAAGAGCATTTGGTTTGTTGGTGTTTTTTTTCTGAGTAAGGTCAAACAAACAGAAGTTATTCCAGAATTTATGCAGTAAAGTAAGTAATAAGATTATAGAAATACATGCAAGACAAATGGGTGCATGTATGCAAACACATCAGCATATATTTCCTTTAAGGAACTGTGTCCATCCTCAGTCTCAACCACTGACAGTTTGGCTTTCTGCTCCAGTGGGAAGTGGATTTGTCATACTAGCTAAAATACTATCTACCTTTTGGACAGCTCTCAAGTAACACCACTGTGGTAATGATCGGTGAAAAAAATAGATGTCTGGCATGATTTTCTTCAGTGCTGCTTTGCTGCCCCTTTCTAGCAAGGAGACCACAGGAAATCCTACCTTCCTGGAAAAATATCCTGCTTCCTCCTAAGGAATTGCATATAATTATTGTTTTTATTTCAAGTTTTTAATTAATTATGCTGTTCTCTGGGAATGCTAGAAATTTTAAAGCATGCTTCCAGCAAGTTGAATTTTCAACACCTTAATACTTTCACTATATTCCTGTAACTGAACACATTTCATGAACCTAAAGAGGTTATTTTAAATTCAGTAATACCATGAGAAATATGCTTAAGGTTGTAGGCTTTGGTGAGTAATGTGAATGGACAAATTAAAACTTACTCATCACTAAACTTGTAAGTGTTGCTGAAGGTGAGTTCATGGTTCAGGTTGAAGTACAATCTAGCTGAATTAAAAAGGGGTTTGTTGTTTGTGGTAGATCTCATCCACGGTTTTTGAGATCAAGGTGCCAGCTCAAAGGAGAAGAAAATGTGAGGAAGATACATGGTGTATATAAAATTTGGGTTAGTTTCCTTTTCACAGAGCTTTGTCTCCTGAATAATTTCCAGATTCAGATCCACATCCTGCATCACCTGGTTGCAGTGGATGGTTCTTTCTGGGCTGTGCTTCTGTGCAAAACATAGATGGGCCAAATCACGGAATGGTGACTAGGTGCCCTCAAGCTGCATTGCCTTGAGACATCATGCAGTTTTTTTCATCGTACCGTAGTGTTTGGGTGGGGGTCCACACAAAGAGACTGGCCTGCAGAAGTAAATGCTCCCAAACTCTGCCTGTGCTTCATAGAAAACAAACTTCCAAGCATGTGAGGTCTAGTGTGGAGGTGATTGAGGAGCCCAACTCTTTGGGGAGTAGTTTTTATCCTTCATGAGTAACTGCTGAACAAGATGGGTGGTGAGCCCTGCTGTCCAGATACTTTATCTAAACTGTAGCGTGGAGGGGTGGGCTAAGCTTGAAATAATGTTCTTGCCAATGTGCAAGTCTGTTGGCTGCAGGCAGTTTACTAAAGGTGGATGTCCCACTCATCACTTCTGAACTTGGTGGAGCCTTTCATAACAGCATGTAGATAATACTGGGTTTCTTTGGGAAACAGCTACAACAGAGTATTGACGTTGTATGAATTTACTACTGTTTTTCTCACCTAGGAAAAAAATTGATACATTTAATGTCTCCCACAGCAATTAAAGCCTGAAAAATGAGAAGAGAGATCCTGACAGTTATGTACTTAGAAATTCTTTAAATCTCTCTGTGAAAACTGTTCTTTGGTTTCAAGCATTTCCTTTCTGGCAAACCTTAAATTAGAGGAATTAGGTTCAGAAAAATGAGTTGCTGTGAGATGATGATTATTTTCCACGATTGTGGTGGCATGTACAAAGTAGACAAAGCTTTCCAAACCAAGCAGAGGATACAGTCCCTGTTCCAAAGCACATGAGTGCAAAGGTGCAGGGTAGGGAAGAGGAGGAATGAAGTTACGATATAGAAAACAATCTGGGTAATGCAAGCCGTGTATCCAGTGAATTACAGCTGGTAGAAAGTAATAGCAATTTTTCTGGAGGAGTAGAGAATGAAATTTATTCTTGTTTAGTACGGAATATACTAAATTAGTAATTCCCCTCAAACTGGAATATGAAAAAAAAAAAAGTTTTGTACTCAAAATCCATATTTTAGGGTTAGAAAAGTTAGAACAAGTAGTTTGGAGAAAAAAGAAAGTGAAAGAAAAAAAAACACCCACAACCTCAAACCAAAAAGTTCAAAAGTAGGTGTACAAAACATACAGAAATAAAAATAAGTCTAAATATTATCTTCCCTTATCATTGTGTCCTTGAAAAGCAGGTCCTTTCTTCCAGGTTTCTTTTCAGCTCAGTGACTTTCTGGGTTGCTGCAAACTGCGTAGTCCCTCTGGGTCTCATATGACCCAGTCGCTCTCTTTTTAGACGAACATGCCAAATTAACACGAAGCAAACAACTAAAACGGATGCCACATGTCACAGCTTGCAAGATGAAAGTCCTAGCTGAACTGGTGTCTTTGAGGAATATGCATCTATTGACAGTGAAAATATTTTAACAAAAGAACCTGGAAAATCCGAAGCATATAAAGCTAATTCTTGCAAGCAGGAAAGTGTATGTCAGTCTTCCTCCCACCACCGCCCCATTTTCACATCTAATCGTTAATTTGTTTTCTATTTAAAGGGTTACCAGTAGTAACATTAGAATTTTTGAGGTAAATAGGGAGAGACACTTTTAACAATGTCTTTTCTTTATTACCTACTCATTTGAAGAATTGCTGCTTAAGACTAAGGAGGTTTTCTAAGATTGATTTAAATAGTTGAGGGGAAATGGAGTAAGTAAGTGGAGAGATGTGTGCTGGATGCTCTGTAGTACAGATTTGAGTACATGCCACTCTGCTAGCAACATCTCTGATGGACATACCAAGTTCCACAGTGTATTTTTGACCTCAGTTTGTACATTCTCTCTTTACCTAGTCATATCTTGAGGCTCAATAAACAGAAGTACCTGGCCTGGATGGCCTGACAATTACCGTCCTCAGCCAGTAACAAGCATGTGGAATATTTGGGCAAGCATTTGTTTCTATTTTCAAAATTTGCTACATGACTGTAGCATCACAGAATATGAGATTTTAAAAATTAATATGTTTCCTTAGGGTAAGAGCTCTGATTTGGGGATATTGTTTTCTTTTCTTTGCAGGAAGAAGGTATCGTGAAGGAAATAGACATCAGTCACCATGTCAAGGAAGGTTTTGAAAAAGCAGATCCTTCTCAGTTTGAGCTGCTGAAAGTATTAGGACAAGGTTCATATGGGAAGGTAATTTTTATTGTTATCTAATCACCTAGAGCAACACTAAAAATATCTTTTCTCTGAGTTCATTTACACCGATAACATTGTCCATGTTTGAATTATATTGTAAAGGCAGATAAGCAAAGCTCTTCTATGTTCATTTTAATAACACTTTTGTCTTTAACTTGATTTCTGCATATAAACCAGTTTAGCAAATAATGCTTATGGCTCTGGGCAGTGAGCATGACTGTTTATAAAATTAGATTCTCCTCCCTCTTTCTGACCTGCTCACCAGGGAATTGAGTGTGCCACTGCTGCTTAGTTGGAGGGTATAAATAGGAACATTCAAAGACTTAAAAAAGTTAGCTGCACAATTCCCACTAAGGGTAAATGGGACCTCAAGCACATTTCCAAGTCCCAGACTGCTGTTAAGCTCAAAGACCCTGAGAGGATCCTGGAGATAAACCCCAGTGCAGAGGACAGCAGTCATTATGGTGAGATCACAGTGGGGAAAAAAAGCCTGGCTACATGACCACAAACTAATTTATGGAAATAGCATTCTTCCTATAACCTTAAGACCAAGGATTTTCTGAATCCCAAAGACATTTCTTCTTCAGCAGGACATGTTAGTTGGAAATGAGAATAGGAATAAAAGATGGAATGAAAGAGGGAAGAGTCAGTTCTGCCTTGAAGTCTTTCCATGGTTCAAATAAGACATTGAAACCTTTGGAACAGTGAACCTAACTGAAACCAGGCATGAAAGACCTTATAATTGTAAATATGTTATTTTGGGGAGTTTTTAAAAAATACTTCCCAATCAGGACCTTTAGTTTTATTCCTAAAAGAAGGTATATTGAGAGTATCAACTTCCTGAGTATTCTAGAATTACATTGATAATTAAGTCTATTTGAAGTTCCCTGAGACGAGAGGTATAAGGAAAGGTAACATTCAATACCCAGTTTTGATCTAGAGAATTTCTTGAGAACACAGTGACAATATTTGAGTTTTGAAAATTAAATAAATATGGAAAGTCAAACAACTCAAAATTAGATTTACTGTATGACTCAATACAAGAAGGAGAAGAGCAAGAGAAGGAAATGTCTTCTGCAGAAGCAACACAGGCAGAGTGACCAGTTTTCAGATTCAGGCAGTAAAGATTTCAGAAACTGTTCGCTGTCTGTCTTATAGTGTATTGGTGTATTTCAGTATTAAGTGTTTGAGTTGGCCATCTAGCTTTAGCCATTTTATAAGCAAGATGCCTAGTCTCTGCCACCACTTCCCAAAAGGAGATCTGATTTCTGGGAGATGAGAGTTGTGAGTATTAATATCATACTTGTTTGGCGCTGTGTGTGATTACAAAAGACTTTCTGTTTCTTATGCAGTCTTCAACCACCTAAATTTTCATCACCTTGTTGTTTGAGCTAATGTTTCAAATAGTAAGTATCTGGGGATGCAAACCTTTAGGTTTTCAAGTTGTTCACCCAAGGACTAAATAATTTCTTGCAGGATTAGAGATAATTTCTAAGGGAGTGGCCTCAACACTCTTAAAAAGGTAGAGCACTTGCTTGGCTTTCTAGATTAGGATTTGGGTGATAAACCAATTGTTCCAGCTCAGGGAGTTTTGCTAGTTCAGGTGTTAGTAACCTGAGGTGCTTGCAAATAGAAAATTGAAAGTCAAACTCAGCCACATGCCCATGCTATTCTGGGAATCTAGTATAGTATAGCTAATATAACCAGTCAAGTAAGTGCTCCAGGGCCACTTAGTGGTTTCAAGAGTGATGTAGCTTTACCTTTAAGAATAATCAGAAGGATGACATCATTTTGCAGTACAATGCATTTTCGTTTGTTCTGTTTCCTTTTTGATTTGATGATTATTTTGATGTCCTCTGAAAAAGAACACAGTGTTCTCGACTCATCTGTTTTGGAGGGAATGCAGACAAGTGTCCCATCCCATGCTACAGGGAACAGCTGACTAGTGACTAGTAACATAAATTGATGATTTTGCTTATTATAGCAATACAGGTATTACAAGTTTTGCAAGATTACATGGCAGACAAGATATTTCTAGAAGTGCAGCCTAATATTTCTGCAGATGCAGCATGCTCTGCTGTTCTATGTGCACTACTGCTTAAAACCATTATCTTAAGGGTTTCGGTTTTGGCATTTTTTGGGGTAAAGATTCAATAACCATTTTTACAGAATAATAATACCACTGAAAATCTGGTGTCTGGGCAGGCTTGCTTTTGACTTTCTGCTCCCTTTCAATGTAATGCAAAAATTAAATCTTTTACTTGAGCTGGATAGAAAAATATCCCAGCTTTTCTCTGTAAACTTCTAAATGGATTGACTTCCTGTTAATGCTGGAGCAGCTGAGCTTAATTTATCATGAATGTTAATGAAAAACACTTCACAAAGTCTTATGTGTTCCTGTCGGATCCAGATTTCATCATTTGTTCCTACAGTTGTGAGTGCCGGAGCTATTTGTATGTTCGTCAAACTAGGAAACAGGAGATGGGAACAAGCAACATGTGCCCAAGCTCGGATAGTCAGGGCAGCTTGAGGAACTGTGCATATCTCCTATACACAGGAAACATCTTGAGAAGGAAAATCTCACCAAAAACATATCAGATCATATGTAGAAGTCTGGTAGCAAGGATGCTGTCAGATGTAAGACTCCTGAATAAGGTTTGGGGTTTTTCTTCTATTTCTGGCTTCTGTACCTGTTTGGTAAAAGTTGTTCTCTCTCCCCACAAACCTTTCTGTAAAGGGTGTTTGAGAAGATCCTAATCTGTTTACAGATTTTTATTTTAGTAAGAAAAGTCTTCCAACTTGCAAGTAATGCACTAGAAACAGACTTCCTCTTTTTCTTTTTTTTTTTTGACTTTTTTTATTTTAGGTGGAGACAGTTAACAAAGCTGCATGGTTCCTGGACAGGAAACTAATAAAATAATTGCCACAGAATTTTTAATCTAACTAGACATTCATTAGTTACATAATTTCACCTAGACTTTTTTAATTTATGTATTTGTAATTATATGCTATGTATGTGGGACCATATTTTTATTTCTGCATTTGTCTTCAGCTTCTGTCCAGTAACACAAGTGCTGAAATAATAATAATAAAAAAAAAGACAGTGTTGTCTGGTACTTCTGACCTCAGCAGACAGAGTAAGTCCTGGGAATCAACTAAAAGATTTCTTGATTTTATTTTCAGTTGTTAAAACACTGAAAGTCTTATAAAGACAAAACTAAGATACTGATTTCTTTGTTAACTATCCCTCCAGTGCTCATATGCAGGGGCAGATAAATATTTGCATGGAGTAAAACAAATAGGATACATTTTTAGCTACAATTTTAGTTTATTTCAATCAAAAATCTACACTGTCAGAAGATGAAGCAAAGGAGACTGTAACAGGGAAAACTGTCTTTATTAGAATAACAGATTTTCAGCTGTATGAACTTTCTGCTTCGATTACATCTTAGGCAAAGTCACCATTCATGATTTCCAACATAAATTAGACCAAACTGATTTTTCTCTTTAATGTAATTGATGGCAATAATTTTAAGACACTGCACATTCCTCAATACAAATGAGACATAATTTTTTTTCATGAAAAGTTGGTCAGAATACGAAGAGGTATGTGCACACTGATTCTGACTCTTCACCCAACTTTAATTGGATATATAGGGGTAATTAATAATGTTGAACATATTTTCTTTGTGAGGTGGTAAAGGCTTAAAACTGAAAATTTCCAGACTAGCTCAACCAACTGCAGGTGAAATAGATATGAAATACTTTCAGCTAGTAATGTTCATTGGATTTCCTGAACGATAGTATCTATTCTCCTGTCAAATACAGTAAGGCTTGTAAGTAGAATTCAGTACTCATCTATACAAAACATTTGCTTTTTTTAGGTCTTTCTAGTAAGGAAGATCAAAGGATCTGATGCGGGCCAGCTTTATGCCATGAAGGTACTTAAGAAGGCAACTCTGAAAGGTAAGGGTTGGGACAGTGGCTGCAGTCTGTATTTCTGTGCTACTTAGTAATTTATTTTTCTTGCCATTTTTTACATCACTGCTGCTTTATGGTATATGAGTGCATAAATGTGTCTTTGCTATCCTCTAAAATTCTGCCTCACTATAGTGAATGTTCTAAAAAACATAAAGAAAAACATATTACCTGTAAAGTGTGGGAGAAGGAAAACGGGATTTTGGAGTTTCCCAGCTGCATGCTTTCTTCATTTTCTTAGTGTTATTTATAGGACTTCTACTGGGTATATATGAATTTGTATTGCAGTGTCAGTATCTTTCTGTTCCTGAAGTAAATAAGGATATTGTTGAGGTAAAACCTGGTTGCTACTGGGCAGAATGGCCTTCCCAGCTGGTGCCTCTCACCGTGTGTCTGAAAACTCACGGGAGCGTGTTTTCAAGTGTGAGGAGTCATTTTGAGGTTGTTAAGATCATGCTGTTTCCTAGCTCATGACCAGTCAGTGCATGGGCTGTAGGAGGCTAGGGCCAAATGACTGATGTTTAAAAGCTGGTCATTCTCACCTGGGGCCACTGGCTGCTACAGCCTCACTCAGATGGAAAATAAATTTTCAGCCCCGGACTGAAAAGCAAACAGAATAAATTCAGTCTTAGTTGAAGTCCTTAGTGTTTGTTCCTCCATGGAGTTAGGA
This sequence comes from Oxyruncus cristatus, assembly GCA_013399855.1. Taxonomy (NCBI): domain Eukaryota; kingdom Metazoa; phylum Chordata; class Aves; order Passeriformes; family Cotingidae; genus Oxyruncus; species Oxyruncus cristatus. The sequence goes on from VXAY01004360.1 coordinate 1,162,427, forward strand.
AGATTTAGTTGTCTTCTTGTTTCCCTGACCTAGCACTGTACACTGTTTTTTCCCCTCAAAAGCCTGACACTTTTTGCAGATAAGGTGGAGAGCATTCATTCTGCCTACAGCAGATATTTTGCTTTCTCTTGGACAGTGTGGTTTTGTGCAATGCAGTGATAGTGCCTAAATTTCTATCCTAATGTGAAGCGTAATCATTTTGAGATAGTTCTGATCACTTAAAAGTCCAAATTTCTTTAGCATGCGTCATTTTGAAGAATGAAAATACAAATGAATTTACCGGTAATTGGAAGGTAGAGTTACAGCAGGTGGTGGCAGGCAGAGCCAGCACCTCTTCTCGGTACTCGTGAAAATGAGGAACTGGCCCACCAGGCATTTAGACAATCCTTTCCCCTGAGAAAGCCTTTTCACAGAAAAATTAGTTTGAAGCAATGCTGGTGTGCTGATCTTTGTGTTTGGAATGTAGATGAGAATGTTTGTTCTAGCAGAAGAGCATACTGTAAATAAACTCTTAAATAGCACTGGGTATTAAGACATAAAAAGTAATAGGTCAGGCCTTTGTACATAATGTGTATGATAGAGTGATTCTCTGACTTCTCAACCAAAAGCAGGACCATGAAATGCCCAAACTGAGCAGAACTCAGTTCTTGGAGTCTTCCCCATTGGGGAAAGTCATATCCTGAAGGGCACAGTGTCTGAGCAAGGGCTGTGTAACCCCTCAGATGTCAATATGTACCAGAAACTTATTTCTCTTAATGACCCATAACTTTTCACCCAAAGTGAAAACTTGGTCTTCCCTCTTTTGCTGTGTAACTGTGAGGTGTGGAGCAGCTTTGGAGAAGGGGAAGGTTTCTTTTGCATCCCCAAACACTTGATTGCTTCTTAATATTTGATGGCTAAATATGTAACATTAGATTACACTGGAAAAGAAAAGACCTGTATTATGGCAGTATCTTAGGAAATCTCAACATTTAGATGGTGATTTTAAGCTACCCGTATTGTACCACCAAATTTCTATTCTTTCAAGAGCAAGCACCTCTGTGTTTGCAGTTCCTTTGTTCAGTGTAGCACAGAAACATTGCTCTCCCCCCTTGGCTGTTACTGCAGGCTCTTTATTGTTTTCTGAAGTGTGGGTCACAAAATCCAAAAGTTGAGGCTACTTTGTGATTTTGCTGGATTGCCTTTCTCTCCCCTTCAGACTACTTACCCCTCTGACTGCTAGCTCTGGATTTCCCATTAATCTCAAGATAACTAGCGCATCAGTAGGAACTAATCTGTCCACACTTGTTTCTACAAATAAGTTAAACTTGGCAGCTGTTTAACTCAAAGTACAAAAATAAAGACAGAATCCCACTGTCACAGGGTAAGTGAGAATAGCAACAAAAAGGATTGCTGTCAGTAAGCTTCCTTGTAACTTTTGGCACAGATATAATATTTCTGACAGCTTAATCTGATCTTTTAAGTGAGACTGCTAAATTGTTGAGAACTACCTACGCTCAAAAAGGCTGGAAGTCACTCCAATGTGAGGTATTTATTATTATGTCAAGCAATGAGAGCAAAGCTACAAGTCCTTGTCAGCTCTGTGTTCAATATTTCCTGACAGAAGGCATGCTAGAGGACAAAGTTCTGAATGATTTTGCTTTCTGATCTGTGCTCTGCACAGTACCACATGGAGCAGGACCACCAAGTCAAAGCCCTTGGTGCCAATGCCATTGACATGGCCAGACAGCCCTAAATGTTATAGTAGTTATTTTCTGTAGTGAAACAAATTTGCAAAACATGTGAATGGAGAAGTTAGAAGGAGAGGANGAGGGGAGAGGGAGGTAGCAAAGCTGATTTCTTTTCTGGATTAGTCTGAAGAATGAAAACCTACATATAAGAACATTAGGAAGTTAAATGCCTTCAGGAGTGATGGTTTAAAACTAGCTTTGTACGTTGCTCCGGAGAGTAACCATAGGGGGTTCTGTCGAAGCTATTCCTATCCTGGGAGCCTGATTCTGGATGTGGCTGGCTGCTAATGTTTAGGAAGAAGCAGAACTACAAAATGGTGTTTTCTCCGCTGTGTCTGCTGCCTTCTGCCTCTTTCCAGAATAGTTGCCCGTTGTTAACATGATCCCAACTTCACCAACAGCAGAGGTTAGTATAAGAAGGGTACAGCAAGCAGCAGCAACACTCTTCAAGCATTTACAACTCAAAAATGGTTTTCATGCAAAAGAGACTTTGTAGATCAGTCGCATGTGTAGGTTTGAGCTTGAAAAAGGTGTGGTAATCAGCAAAACCACTGCTGCTGTGTAGGGAAAATAAGGCCCCGAAGTGTTCCAGTTTAGATTGTAAAAGTTTGCAGACACTCATGCTCTACACACGAATATTTGTGAAAATTAAATTAATTTTAATCTCATGAAAGTTTATATTAAATGTAGAGTTTATCTGAATAAGCATCTATAACAGCAGGGATCCTTCAAAGTGAGAAAACCACTGCTCCTCTCTTTTTTAAATGAGAGCATTGCACACAAGTTTCTTTCCTTCCTGAATAATTTCCTTTTTCAGGAGCTTGTGGGTATCTGATTTTAAAGCAGAAAGCTTCCTGAAGAAACTAGATAAGTGTTTCATTCTAATTATTAATTTTAGGAAATCCTTGTTCAAAATGTTTAAGGATGTTATGCCTGTTAGGTGCCAGTTATTGAATACATCAGATTTAAGGCTGCATGTATGTATAAATAACTTAGCTGTCTTTCAAATGCTGTATGTAAAATTGCAGAACTCTAATAGCTATCTTTGCAAATATAAACCCTTTTTAGGGGATCCAAGCTCTCAAAGACCTAAATAAGGCACTTAAATACCTTGCAAGAGTGAGACTTTTGCCTTGCAGAAAGTCATTAGATAATACTCTTAAAATGTTACTTTCGTGTCTTCATTACACTCTACTTTTTCTTTTTCTTTAAAATCAGATTTTAGATTAGAAAATTGAAGAGAATAAAGTTGATCTCTATGTTTAAAAGCTTACAGAAATGTATCAGTGAGTCTCTGCTGCCCATCCTGAATACATTGTGATAGTGAGGAAGCGGAAATAAAACAGGGACTGTTTGTTCTGTGTATATTTGTGCCTTGTATTCACCAGAAAAGCTGTAACAGATGGACAGGGCAGGCTGGTTGTTTTGATTCACTCAGCATATCTCTCGAGGTGTCTTAGGCTTCATTGGCTTTGCTGAATGTGCTTCAGGATTCCATGATCAAGAGTTGTTTAGATTGGTTACAATGTAAGCCTCATTAAACACTCATGAAATGCCCATAAATCCCCAGCAGGTTACTGTGCTGGAATGCAAGGGCTACTTTCTGGAGCTTGAAAATCAAAGACCCATTCCTCCAGGAGACGTGCAATCTAAGAGAAAGTGGCATGAAGCCATAATTCACTGGCATAATGCTTATGAACTTTATAAATATTACAGTGATGATCTAGCAAAGGTTATGTGATGGATCACAAGGAAGTAGTTTCCATCTGCGCATCTGGTTGGCTGTGTAAATCTTGGCACTGGAAGCTAGTTGACCCTGAGAATGCAAATTACCTGTTTCTGCTTTTGGGGTTTGGAAATTTTAATCTTTTTTGTCAAAACCTCTGAAGTGCTTTGCAGTTTACGGTCCCCTCAGTTTAAGCCAGCAGGTTTAGGGCTTTGCTGTTGCGTGCTGAGTGTGTGTGATGGTTATAGGTGCAGGAAGCCATGAAAACACCTTTAGTGACTCACAGACAGCTTATGGTGTTCTCGAGGGTGTTGGATTGATGATATTAATTATACACTAAATTGAACAACTAAGTTGGATGTCACCAGGTGAAGTGTGATTTCCATCTAAACCATTGATAAAATTGTAGTAGTAGTTTCCCTAATTGGGCACCAACTGAAGTGGCTTCTCCAGTTTTCCTCTGTATGTGACTCAGTTTCCCTGTAATGATTGTGGTACTTTAGATTTCAGATACTGAACTACAGTGATTTCCCTCTGGTTTGAAGGGAATAAAAATCCAACAAATGAGAACTAGAACAATTTAACCTTATAAAGCAGGATTCAAAAAGAGTTTTAACCTCAGATAAACCTATCTCCTTTGTGTTAAGTTTTTCAAGATGTCTTGTTCTACTTAGTTCAGCCCTTGTGTTTGGTGAAAGGTGCTGTTATTCATCCTGGCTTGCCATTTAAGTTTTGGTTTATTATGTTTTCTTAAAGTGTTCTGGAATATTTTTTATATCTTCCTGGGCCTTTTATTACTCTCTTCTAAACAATTCACCAGGGAAGTCCTCTCCACAGGACAGTTCAAACCCCATAGCAGAGGACCCCTTGCCATGGTGTTTGGAGGAAAGGCTGGATTCTCTGCATCCTTGGGAACTGCTGCCTAGGCTTCTTTAGTCTGAGATTTTTAACCCTCCAAATATCATGGCTCTGAGCTCAAAAAAAAAACCACATTGCTGAACCTGGAATTGCCCTTAAAGATTCAGCTGTGACACAGACTCACCCGTGTCCACAAATAGCTGTACGCTAATTTCTCAGTTGGGGAAGGAAATAACAATTTCTGTGTGCAGAAACACAGTAACATTTGATTCCTCTGTATATTTCACAAGTGGCTTGAAAATGTAAAGATCAATTTAGTTGCTATGTGCTCAGCCACACAACAATGCATTTGGGTCACCATCCAGACCTTGTCCATTCACATGCAAGTTTTGTGGGTGAGGATTCAAGATCTCCAGCTTTGCGCTCAGCTGCAGAACATGGCAAACTTGCCTTTAATAGTTTAGGAGCAAACTGGAATTAGTTGCTGTCATCTGAGGAAGCAGAGCTTTCTTTCATCTGGGGGAGTTTTGAAAATGGAAACAAGATCTTCAACAGTCAGTGCTTAGAGGTCACTATCAGTCTGTAGCTTTACAGTGCCTTTGCAAGGTTTCTTGCATCAGATCACCTCTTTCTTCCTCCCCTGAAAGGTCAGCTTGCCTGGAGCTTACTTTTACTGAAGAAAGAAAGGGTACAGTACTTTAGAGAGAGCTCACTCTAGGTTGTTTCTAATGGGCTGCAGAGAATAATGTGTTTGCATATTATAAGGAATATAAACTGTGGTTAGGCAGCTAGCTCATCGTGTGTCAGTAAACATTACAGAGAGTCCTGAATATACAGCAGACTGGACAGGTCAAAAATCACAAAAAGCATTGCTGGAAGTTTATTTTCATAGTGTTTGCTAAAGAGTTCATTGAGATTGCAGCTTCTGAGGTAGATACTTAATACTCTTTAGTGGTTCTGTACAGTGTTTGGATTCAGTTTTGGATGAGAGGGGAAAAATTTTGCCTATAAATATAAACCGAGCATGCATCACTTAAAGGTTTTATTATCTGATTTATTCAAACCATATGGGAGTTCTCACTGTATAAAGTCCTAATTAAATTATAGCCTCTTCACAATGCCAAGTGCATTGTGAAGGTCCTGTTAGCAGGCAAAATTTCTACTGCTAAGACATTAAAGAAGTGAACCCCGGATATTAAAAATACTCTGTTTTGTAGCAAGGGAATAATTTGGCTAGTTTATTTTACACAAAAAACTGTTGTTCCGTGTGGAGCTTTTCCTAAATGCCAAGGAAAATTCAGCTTTCTCTTTGTGAAACTTTTGGCTGCTGAGTTCTGTATATGGTCACCTTGCTATAATTGTTGCTCCGGTTGCTAAATAACACATTCTTCCTGTTGCCCTAAGCAGGACAGAATTATTACATCTTCACCTAAAAACTGGTGAAAAATTAAAATCAACTCCCCTTCTTTTCTCCCTGTCATCCAACCAGACTGATTCACGTAGAAGGACACACTTCTGCGCTTGTCATGTATGCTGTAGGTAAATGCAGCAATATTACCCAGTCCTTTCCTGTCCACACACTTGTTCCGGTACAACACTGCTGTTATGGTAATATCAAAATATAGCTCACTGCATAGTTGTATGTTCATTTGGAAAGCAGGCTCAGCAGCTTCATGTGTTGCTGGCTGAAATACCATTGTTTTATTCTTCCTAAAGAGAACACAGAACAGGACTCACAAGCCAACCCCAGCTTTCTCCATGAGCAGTTCAGTGGCAGAAACTGTGATGGAAGTCCTGGTATCCAACAGCATTAGTGCTTGGCTTTGACTGAGCTTTTGGAGCAATTTTGAAGAATCCTGTCACCTCCCTTTGCTGTGCTTTGGTTTGCCAGGCACAGCAGTTCTGGAGCACATAGAGTTCCCTCCTGATGGAACTAGCCCAGGAGCGCACCCAGTGCCCTCCAGCTTCCTGTAAGCATTCAGGTCCTAGGACCAAAGTGTGACATAAAATGTGGGGCAACTTCAGGTCTCAGCACCTGTTGTTACTTTTCACAGATGGGAACCACGATGCTTCCTTGTGCACTCATAGGTTTAAGCCAAAGTTTCAGACTTTGCTGTGAAGACATTGAGTGCACCTGTGTTTGTGTGTTTCACTAGGCAGAGCACAGAGCTGTCTTAAAATCTTCCTTTTTTTTTTTTTTTTTTTTGCTAAGTTAAAGTGCCAGTGCCCTCAGCTTCTAATCCTTGAGCAGTTCCATGGGCGCTGTTAACAGCAGCTGAGTGTTGCATTATTCATGTTTTCATATGGTGATTCCCTAGAGAGCACAAGGGTGATTCAAATCTGAAGTCAGAGGAAAAAATTACTGAAAAGTCTGCTGATTTCTTTGGCAGAAAAGATGTATTCTTCATCTGTGATCAAATTATACAAGTTTGTTCTAGATGTTTTTTGAGTCACTCTTCTGTCAGTGAAATACAGAAAGAATGACGTCTTTAAATTTACAAAACCTCAGCAGCAAATGCAGGTTGCATTTGAATTTGCCCCCTCTCTATTCCAGCCAGTAAAGGAATGGTGGCTGGGATTTTTAAGGAAGGAGTAGTTCATTATACTCATGTCTTTTTTAGTAGTAGAAAGAAGTTTTTCAAATCACTTTATAATTTTGAGTCAATTTGCCATCTACCTCTTTGAAGTTTCAGCTGATCCTGCTGTGCTTGACACAGTGAATATATAGCAGTGGAGACACTTCAAACTGCAGCTCCAGTAGGTACCATCATTAAAACGTTTTCAGATCCAAACTCATTCTTCAGACTCTCTGTAGTAAACTTGATCTTTCACTACTGCCTGCTTTCCTTTGAATTATTCTTTTCATTGCACTGTATATGTAATGACAGATATTTGCAGTTATTCCCAAATTGGTTGTTTTACAGAAAAGACCATATTTGATGTTTTTTATTGTCAAGTAGCAGATTGCTGTTAATTGCTTTTGATGTAGATTCAGGAATAGAGAGACTATGTGAACAGTTATCCTGAAGCCATGAGCGAAATGTTTATCCTGTTGGAAAATGTAGTGCAATTCTGTTTTATCTGTAGAAAAAACCCTTTTACCAGGAAAGGACTGGGGGGTGCAATGGCCTTTGTCAGGCCTTCCTCATCAACAATAGCTGGAAAGCAGATAGAGGAGACAAAGGAGACATAGGTCTGCTTCAATTAGTGTAATTAAAACAGACCTATGAAGATGACATTAAGCTCCAGCTAAATGACTGAGTCCAGAGCAAGACAGTCACTGCTGGCCATGTGCAGTGCTCTGCCTGGGCCAAGTACCTGGGTGTGAGGACTGGCTGGTCCCCAGGACAATCACAGTGGCTCTGGTTCTGCCTGGAAGCCTAACTCATGTCCTTGCTGGTCTGTGCCAGGTAAACCCACTGGTGTGGTCCTCTCAGAGGGCACCCGGTCCTTGCACTGCTTCTAAAGCATCAGCTGAAAGGCACCTGAAGAAGTCCCACAGCCCACCTCTTACCTAGGGTGGCACTAGCTATGCTTTTGTGTTGCTCCTCACAGGTGTTTGTCTGACTTGTTCTTGGACTGTCTCTATCCCTACTGTGACAAAATGCTTCCTTAGCATCTGTCCAGTATCTGCCTTGCCACAGCTGGAGCTATTAATTCACATCCTCTCTATTGAGAGCAGTTTCCTCTCTGCAGTTTTCTTCCACATCTTGAAGATTGTTATCACATTTAGCTTCCATCTTATTTAGGCTGAGAATCTTTTATGTTCCTTTCCTTCCTCAGGGTTCATTTTTTCTGGATGTTCAGGTTCAAAGATCTAGTTTATAACTAGGTAAGTCAGAAGTGACTGATAAATAAAATGTGATCTGCTCTGGCTTCATGTCCCACGTCTCAGGTCCTCTGTGAGTGCTTTGTTATGACAGAATAGCAATAGTGCCCCTGTCTACCATGCAGGTTATTGATAATTCAGGAGTTTTAATTGAACCAATGGAAATGTCCTTCTTGAAAGACAGCAAAGTGGTCATATTGTTGAGATGTTGAATATTTGTTCCCTTGGAGAATCCCATCAAGAGAAAGTTCCTCGGAAAAGTCAGCCCTCAAATAGATGGATTTGTAAAATGGTTCTTCTTTTCATTCCTGCTCAAGACAGCAGCATTTCTGAAGGGTGGTTTCAGTTCCTCATGGTTGCCTGCAGCTATCAACCTCCATTCCCCTTCTCTCATGTGTTTAAGAATTAAACACAACATCAGTGGGCAGGACATACCCAGGCCAGTCAGGCTTTACCAGTGACAGCATAGCACTGGTTGCTGTTTTACCTTGCCTTCTGCTGCCCTTTTTCTTCTGCCTTTCTGTCTGGCATCCTGTAGGCCAAATGGAAATCTTCATCTGAAGGTCTAGTTTTCTGGTTCTTGTTTTTTCTTTTCTTGTTTTGCCTTGCCTTGCCTTGCCTTCTCCTCTCTTCTCGTCTCTTCTCTTTTCCTCTCTTTTCTCTTCTGAGTCTTGAGGCCTGAAATTTTTTTGTGTCTTGTTTATCTTGAGCTGTCTTAAAGGAACTTTGTAAGCTTTGTGTTTGCTTGTAATGCTTCTAATTTTAAGAAACCCACTGCAGAAAGAGAGAAGCTATTGCTGGCAACCCATCGAGTCAGCTGTGCAGCATGTGAATGAACCTCTGGAAGTCTTTTAATCCTGCTTGATGTCCAAGAGCTTGCTGTTGGTACCACGAGGCTGTATGAATTACAGGAAGAGAAAAATTGCTCTTTTGGCAAACACAAGCTCCGATACTTTTAGTCTTCATTTCCTTTGATTTTATGTCATGTAGTCTGTTCTTTCATGGCAGGCTGTGTGTTTAGGAAAGGAGCTGGTGCCTCAGTTTGGGAATTACAAGACTGGCTCTGCTCACATCTCTGCTGTCAGCCTTCTGCATGAACATAAGCCAGCTACTCTTCTCAATCTCCATATCTGTAATGTTAACCTAATTATGCCAGCCTCCTCTTCAGAGTGCATGATGTCCTTATGAAGAGTAATAGATATAAATGGAGATGTTATTAACACCCCTCCCCACTTAAGTGCAATCTGCTGCATTATGGAATTCAATGGCTAAAGATTCCAAATGGATAAAATTGTTAGGAAATGTCTCTTCTATGTAATGCATTGACTATTTGAAATAATCAGAGCTATGAATCAACCGTGCCTTTGAATAAATTTATAGATGTAGTGGAAAGCTAAATTCAAAATACAATAGCTAAATATCCCTGGGATTTTTAAATTCCCCGATGGACTCTGCAAGTCTTTGGCTGTGATACAAGTCCATTATCTATATAAAAAGTGTTTGTTTTTTCTGTTCACTGAATAAGTTGCACCAGTTGGAACATCCAACATAATTGCCATTTAACCAAGTTCAGCTGCTTGCAACTGCAGTGCATTTATAGTTGGTTGGAAACCAAATTCGTAAGCATCCTCTCAGAATTGCATCCAACTGCTTTTACTGGTTCTTATAACACAACAAAAAAATCTTATTTCCTTTCATGCATGAGGACAGATTAACAGAGAGGTCAACACTGCCACTTGATGCCATTTTAAGTCATAGTGACAGCAGAGGACAGGGATTCAGTTGCACTGGTGATATTTGCCTCACAGCATTGCAGTTGAGTCTCTTGTAAACCTTCACCAAACAACTGGCTAGGTGTTCTGTTCACAACTGCTGGAGGTGTGCTAGCACTTAGCTGGCTCTCCATAAAAGTTAGGTGCCACAATGTGTGGGACTACCATCTGGGATTTGTTTCAACAGAAACAAAATTATTCTCTGTTTTTTATACTCTTCATGTGGGTCACATATGTCAGTTATGGCTTCCTCGGGGCTGTGGCATTTGCTCCAAGTTGGAGGTTTTGATGATGTTCAAAGAGAGACAAGCAGTCAGCGTCAACAACAGCCTCTCATTTTTATTTTCTCTACAGGATTTTCTATCTGCATGCAACAGTAATTGACACATTCAAGCGGTTTCCATGGCATGGAAATTTCCCAGCAGTCGTTTATTTTTGTCAATTCAGGCAAAGCCTGACTTGTACAGATAATTATGCAGTGTCCATGGTCATCTTTTGGACTTTGTGTGTGCTATGACATAGTTGCCATTTAGTGGGCAATTGTCTTCATCAGCACTGTTAACTTGAAGCTTATTTCCTGGTGAGAGGGAGTTTCAAGTTTATGGCTGACATAGCTTACATTTCCTCTTTTTCTATTTCACTTACCTCCTCCTATTTATATTCCTTTGTTTCCTTTTATTTTGATAAATAAAGCTGCTCCATCATCCATGTTTATATCCTTTAAATATTTATCTGCTATATAGGTTTTGTCAATGCTGATCAGTTCAATTTTGTATTCATTATGGATATAATAAACTCTACAATGTAAATATAAATGTCATACAGCTAGGTACTGTCATGACCCTTGTATATTATCATAAGAAAGAAATATTTTCAAATGTAGAAGGACTGTTTTGTATTTTTCTTTTTTTAATGGCGTCCCTCGCATTTGGGTCACCTTTACCACCTATTTCTGTCTCCTAGAAAACTTTCCTCATAAAGAGAAAAGGATGAGCCCCCAGCTTGTGTCCTCACTCTTGCTGAGAACAGCCAGTGGCTTTGCTCAGCAGCTCCAGTGAGCCATTAGTAGCAGACTTTTTTGCAGAAGACAATTTCTTAAACATCAGATTTTGACCTTGGTACCAAGGAAACAAAGATGCTCTTTCTAAACGCACAGACTTCATTTAGCTGGCTTTCCAACCTACTGAAATCTGGACATCCCCATTTTCCAGAAGCCCTTCAACTGTCCCCGGGTGAGCTGGAATCTGGGGGACACCAAGGTCAACTCTCTGGGGCAGAGGAAACCTGCCATCCTCTGAGCCAAACAGGGATAGTGGTGGGCCTGGGTATGTGATCTGGAGTGTGGAGCCAAAGGAATGGCAATTGGAATGACAAAGCTTCAGCGGAGGGTCAGGAAGAGAAAGGGCCATGGATCATGGGCAGCAGTGGCATTCCGAGGGAGACTGAGCTTAGTAGTGAGAGCAAGACAGGATCAGAGGTCTTCTCTACAACTTCAGGAGGCAGGTGATAGCTGTCTGCCAGTTTCTTCACAGCATCCCTCCTTCTCCCACCTCTTTCTGCTTGGAACCTGAGAGGGGGCTGTAAAGGAATAGAGGTGCTCAGCTCCAGGGTGGGCAGAGCAGGTGGGTTCTTGGTGGCTTCCCTTGGTAGAGGAGGAAAGCAGCGGGAGTGAGGATGTTCAGCCCTGCCACTGGTGTGGGGAGTTGAAGTGATTTGAAGTGTAACTATGGGTGAGACTGATGGAGTAAAAATGAGAGGCTCAGAAGATGTAAGACTTGACCTTGCTGCATGAGATTTGCCTGTGTCAGAGGACTCCTTACATGCATCTTCATTAGAAATATTGCCATCCTGTTATGACAAACTTGTGTTTAATTTGCTATAGAGAGTTTGTCACGTGAGAGGGTTTAAGGGAACTTTTTCTCAAGCAGAACGGAGCGAACAGCTTCCAAAGCAAAGTTTTGAGGAAGCCTGAAAGTTTGCACTCTGTGTGTGAGGAGCATGATTTGCTGAGCAGTCACTGGAAGGACTGTCACAGGGCTGGTGCTCCCTGGGCTGGGTGGTCCTAGAAGAGCTGCATTACCCCTTTCCATTACCCACAGCTATCACGTAGCAACCACAGTGATCAAAGACTCTTGGAAAGGCTGTTTGAGATTTCAGAATTAAAAGCACTGTGTGGAAGCTGAACTGCTGAATTTTTATTTTTTTGTAAATTTTTTTTTTAAGGCATGCTTTATTGAGGTGTAGTCGCTGCAGCAAAATAGCACATAGTGAAAGATGTAGCCTCATTCCCCTGCAGTCAGAAAAGGCTGGTTTGTTACTAAATCATTATTCCGCTTTTTTTTGTTCATTTTTTTTTTTTATTAAATGTGTCAATATGAGTTTCGGATCCCAACCCTTCACTCTGCTTCATAAGGGTTCATGAAGTTATGCTTTGCCCAACATAGCCTATGTTTTCTCCTATTTGTATTCCTTTCTTTCCTCTTATTTTGAAAAATAATTCTTCTCTGTCCTCCATGTTTATATCCTTTAAATATTTATCTGCTCTCCTCCTGTTGCCCTTTAGTCATTGCTTAGTACAGTTTATGTTTAGCTTTTGGCAGTTACTCAGTAACATAGGAAAGAAAGAAAGAAAATTTCCTCTTCAGTTAAGTCTTCTTGTAGAGTTCAAACAGCTACGTATATTTTCAGAACTGTATACATGGACTGAGATGTAGATGGTGAGATCCTATTAATGTCAACAAGTGGTTTTACTACCGACTGTTTTAGGGCCATGATTTCACCCAGAGACACTCTGAACTTAGTAACATCTTCCACAAGGCTCCCTATACGGTAGTGAGTCCAGGCTGAAAAACAATTTGCAATTGTTTGAACACTGTGTTTCTCTTCTCTAAGGAGAAAACACTAGACCAGCCTTTTTTTGTTTTGTTTCTTGTTGTGTGACCAAGGCTTGATGGTTGCAAAGCTTTAGTCAGTGTGTCGATAACAACGCATGACCAAGGTGTATCTTATTCTCTAATTTAGCAAATGACCTTGTTTTAACTTCACACCCTAATTGCTGATGGGACTGGAGGCTTTTGCAGTGACAGACAGCCATCTTGCAGATGCTCATTCATTTTTATAAGGCAAACACATCAATAGAGCTATATTAAGCATGTCTGCATGGCATGTCAGGACCTGGGCAAAGCAGAAGTTCACTTTGCCTGATTGTTTAGATTAAACACCACAGTTTTACTGGACTATTTAAATTCTAAATTCTATTCTAAATTGTCTGTTTTGTGTGCAGATAGCTTGGAGGGCTGTGTCACTGGTAACGTGACAAACCTCATCCTGTGTGGCTTACAAATAGAAGTTGTCTCAGGGCTTCGTATCTCCTAAATGAACTGTGTCCTCACTGTGGGATGACAAGCCACTATCCCGACTTCCTCAGTGATGCCTTGAATATACTAGTTACTTCTTTCAGAAACCAAAATGTTTGGAATTCAGTAACTGAAATGCTCATCCAAAAATTTTTGCTGCAGCAAGGCAGATTGGATTGGCTCTGTGTTTACCACATCCAAGCAGCCTAATGGAAGAAGTGTTTAGAGTGAGAAATCATCATAGTGCAGTCGTGGTCAGGACAGCTTGGAGAGAATGTTAACATTTGCCTCCTGTCCCGTGACCAAATCCATCCAACTATCAATCCAAACCAAAAAATTCTGAGAAATGGACTCATTGTCCAGCCACTGCATCACATTACCCATATTGGAATTAAGTGGCCAAACTACCCTCCAATAAGGACAATTGCAGAAGCATTACTTAAGAATTTTGTATATTTACCCTACACCTGAAAGACATAGGGGTTCTGTTTTAAAAATTCCTGCTGGGCTTGGTAAATGTATTTCTTCCTGAATAATGATCAGTAAATCCTCTTTTTTATTATTCCATCTTCTGAATTTATGTTACAACTGCAAAAGATCAAGTTTCTGATAGAGTGTCTATCCACAGGAACGGGAAAGTTTGCTTGACAAAATAACAGTAGTAAGCATTTCAGCAGAATGCTCTGGTTTCATTATGTGCATTTTTAAAAAAATATTTTATAGTTGTATGTTAGTGTTTGGGAAGAGTAGGTTAAAAAATAAAACTCAACAGAAGAGTACTTTGATGCACCCAAAACAATTTTTCTCAATTTAATTTTGGTAAAACTTGAATTTAGACCTTTTGTTCCAACTTAGAAAAAGCCACAGCAAAAATAACTTTGAAAATATTTATAATTACAAGCTTCAAGTAACTCTACAGAAAACATTTACTAGGGTTATTTCAGCCTATGAGCTGGTGGCAAATGACATACCTTTTTCACAGAGGGGTAATACCACATTTCCACTCCTTCCAGGAATCCTCACTTAATATTTTATAAAAGATTATCAGTCTCATCCATAAACATCTGAACTGAACCAGGCAGAAGGTTCCATACTACGCCATTAAACAAAATAGTAAGGGCTCATATACCAAAATAGAATGGACTTGGGGGAGCTTTAAATTGCTCTCACACAGGGGCATTTTACCCTGGGTCAGTGTGCCAAGGAACTTCTGGGGAGCTCCTGCATCACCTTCACCCCGTTTCACTTCTGGCAGGCCTTTTAAGTGAATTATTAGTTGCTCAAAAATCCTGAAGGAGAGGAAACGCCCCTTTCAGTAGAACTGGCTTTTTAGACCTGGAGAAACTGAATAAAGCAAACTTTTTTTTTTTTTCTGTAGAAGGCTGGCATACGAGGGAATATCTTTGCATTTTCACTGTTGAGCCAGTGGTCACTCCCAATACTTTTCAATCGTAAAAGCTGTATTTTTGCCTTTGATGATATGTTGCAGGACATATTTGTGGTTAATACCAAAGAACAGACAGTTTTCATACCTCCAGGGTAGAGTGATCCACAAACTTTATTCAGCCCTGCCTGTAAAACTCACAAAACAGGTGTGTTTTAAGAGCAAAGAGCAGCAGTGGTTGATTAAACCATGCAGCGCTTCAAGCTTAAAAAGCACCTTAAAAGGTGAAACTTATTACTCTGAGAGACCCAGCAGTTCCTGGATGTCTGGATCATCTCCATCTCAAGCAGGACAAGAAAAAAATAATTTCTCCTTTGCTTCTGTCGACTTAGTAATATCTTGTGCTGGTTTAAAGTAAACCAGTGGAAGAAATGAACTCAACTTGAGAGATTAGAAGTCAGAGTTACGATTTACTATGGAGATTACAATAAATACAATGACACAGAGAAAACTGGTTTTAACCACCAAACACAGATGTATAACCCAGCACCCTGGGACAAGAACAGAATGGTGTTTGTTGGCCCCTGCACTGAGCACCACGTGCCTCCCCTGGGTGCACAGTAAAAGGAAAGGAAAACCTCTTGCTCCAGATAATGGTCACAGTCCTGTTGCAGTTCTGGTCCTCCTCTCAATCTGACAAGTGGTACAAGAAGTCCCAAACCCCAAAGTTTATGTTTGCTCAGGTTTAGGTGGCAATGCCCAGCACCTTTCCCAGGGCAGGGAGTTTCACAATGGGTGAATGGTCCAGGTTTTGCAGCTGCCTGTTATGCCAGTCCAAGGTAGCCCATTAGCAGCGATGACCCCTCAGGCTGGGTGTGAAGGTATTAATGCCTTTCCAGAGGGGAATTATCACAGCTGAGTCAGTGGTGTGAAAACAAAAGAACATTCTCCTGCCTCAAAGGGTTTTTTTAACACCCAGCTTGTACCTTGAGGTGTCAGCTGTGCCCTGGGCAGCTGCTGCAAACAATCCATTTATTACCAGTCCATCAGAAATGACATAGAGGGTGTAGGATGCACAGTTTTGGCTATACCTGCATAGTGATAAACTGGTCCTATCCTCTGTAACTAGGACACATCTCAACAGCAAACACAAGGCAAACGCTGATTTAATACTGGAATGCCCCATGGGTAGGAAATATGAGGCTTGGTGCTGCCTCTTCTTTGCAGCTGCATGTGAGTTATGCAGTGCTGCAGCAGGGCAGTAGCTGCAAGGCAAATAGAATCTAACAGGGGATATCAGAGAAGTTTGATGGAGAAAATTCATCCTTCTTTAGACTGCATTTAAGTAGGAGTGAGGACTATATGTAGCTGTTCATCTTTTCTTTGTTGTATTCTTGTAGGTTGGAACTAAACTTTAAATATCTATGCTGTGTAGGGGAAAAAGGCCAACTGTCTCATAATTGTTTTAAACAACTTTTCTTTATTGCAAAACTATATGAACCCACTTTCTCCCTTCAGATTATCATCATTTCCAGAGCCACTGATGAATGGTGTTTACTGGGAACTCTTAATTCGAAGGCCAGCCCTCTTATTCAGTTGTCATTTTAAATTATGCCTCTTCCTAGAGCATAGGTAATTATTGCCTGTCAGTAAAAGTTAATATTGAAATTGTTGTTATTGCCTGCAATAGTAGTAGTAGTAATAATAATAATAGTTATAAGTCTGTTCAAGTGAAGCTAATATACTAAAAAATGGGATCATGTTACACTTGAATTCAAGAAACAAATACTTTATTGATGGTTTCACAGGATATCACATCCACTAAGGTAAATAAATTTAAATAAAACATGTGCTTTAGATTTAAAAAAAAAAAGTTCCAGGTGCAACTATTCAGAGGTGTTGAAGACTTTCAGTTTTGCACAAGTCGTGAACAGATGTCTTTCCAGCTGCAGTTTTTGGCTTTTTAGAGGAAGTTCCCTGCTAGCAGATGGCAGCTTTCTCTTCTCTTCATCAAGCTGTTTATTAAGTCTGTTTTTAATGATGTTGGTTAGAACTAATTTATGCAATTGTGATGGGTGTAATTCTGACTTTGCTGGTGTTGTACATCACCATAGGATTTGGCTTACTGGATATCACTGTACATCTGCAGCTCACAGACCTTGGGGAGGCATGGTTTCATCTGGGATCAGTGCATAAGCACATCTATATGTATTCAGTTGGTCCAGTTTTGTTTAAAAATACAAAAAAAAATGGAATTTCACCACTGCATAAGGCCATGAGATTTACGTGATCATCTGGCTGGTTTGTTGGTCAGTATTTCTCTAATGATGAGGTTGAACCCACCAGCTAATTTCAGCCAAAAATCTAAAACAAACCTTATCTTCTACACCGTCTGTGGGTTTTTTTGACCAAGGAGAGAGATCCAAGTTGGTGTCCCAGTGAAGAAACAGCAGCTGCCAGAGGCTCCATGGGGCAGAAAGGAGTCCACCAAGCAGCATTCCTGGCCCACCAGGCTACTGCGTGCTGGGCAAGGGTATCAGGAAAACATGGGAAGAGCTCAGGTTACTGCTCTGAGGATTTGTTTTCGGCTGAGTTAGAATGTCCTAGAACCCAAGTTTGCTCCTGGCAACTCCCATAGAATTTTTATTTTTATTTTTTTTTAATGTACCATTAGGCTTCATCAATCTGTTCTTTAATTCTCCATTTTTGAAGATTGAGCAGAGGTACTTCAGAGGGATATTGCAAGATTTAATTAACTTTTCCAAACATTTAGATAGATTAATGAATAGGTGATAAAGAGTATAAATGGAAGTTTAATACCAAAGTTTGGTATTGATTTAGTGACATCTGTCATTCCAAATCTCAATATTGAAGCATCCAGGCTACCTTAAAATACAGACAAAGGAAAGTCTTTGATTTCTTTAAAGCCAAATGTGTTATTTCATGTAAAAGGGAAAAGGAAAGGAAAAAAAAAAAAGAAGAGGGAGATAAAACAACCTGCTCCAGACCCTGGACTCCTAAAACCACGTCTACATCCTTATTGATTTTTCGTAGTGTCCTTCTACAAAGGAATGTCTCCTGCTCTGTAGATGTGGTTTTTTATCTTTACTGCAGCAGCACTAGGACTGAGTGGTAAAGCTCTGTTTTTAATGGCTCTTTCCCATCTCTAAAAGGTTCCATATTTCAGGTCACAGAGTATCTTTCTTCCAGAAGATAACCTTCACAAAATTATATGCATTTCAAAAGAAAAGCACATAAAGTCCCTATGTGACATTATCGGTATACTTCTACATTCAGGTGTCAACAGGACACTTTTCTGTTTTCCTTTGTGTTGTAATAATGCTCTGCTGATGAAGGTACAACATGAAAGGCTGCTCTTTAGAGAATTTAGTCCTGTATGGAACAAAAACACAGTAATGCAAATGGTATTTCCAAGCAGAACCATTGAAGCCAGACTGATCATTTTTGGAAAGCCTATATTTCTCCATATCTCACATAATTAGTCACCACACAAGTACTCTGTCTTCTGGACATAGAGTGAATTTGCATTTAGAAATTAGCTCTCTGTTTTCATCTACAACAGCCAGCATTAAAAAACAGATTAAAATATCAGAAATAAAATTGAAAAGGATGTTGCACATAGTTTATATATATATATATGTATATATATTGCATTTTCTTTATCTTTTGTGTGCTCCAGTGCTACATGAAGAATTTGAAATTGGGTTGCATGTTCCTGAGCTTTAGTCATATTTTGCTTTTGTTCCACTCGAGGCATGGTGCTGAGTTTTAAGGAAGTGAGGACGGCAGTGGATGAAATCTAAAGCCATCATTTCTTTTGCTGATTTATTTCTCCTGTTACTGAAACTTTTTGATGGTGATTTAATTAAGTAGCTTAGTTTTAGTTCCCCCTGTTCTTGCTCTATTAATTAATTAGTGCTCTGCTCCTGGTTAAGCAGTGACATTTCTTATTAAAAGGTCATTTTGAAAGGTAGGGATGGGCAAATAATTTATAATCAATAATGCTTTTTGCCAAACGTTGCTGAGGGGATTGCAAAATCTTTGACCTTATTTGTGTATTTTCTGTGTGCATCTTCCTGCAGGAATAACTTTCTGTAAGTGGCAGGTGCTTGTGTCAGACATGCAGCGGGATTTCTCTCCCTGATATTTCAGGTCAAGGGACTCGGTAGCACTTGGGGTAAAATTGTCAAAAAGGACAAAAGACCATAATAACTAGTCAGCAATTTCATTTTTATTTGACATTGAAAATTGAAGCTGAAATATAATCTTCATACATTAATACCAGTTTAAATTTGATAGACGTATTAGTTTGTACAAGACTCTAGGTAAAACCCTCGTGCCTTGTAACATATAATCTATATGCAAAAACTGAAACTGCACTGCAAGTCATATTTAAAAGTATTTCTTTTGAAGTAGAAAAGTCAACTTTTACTCCAGGTGAGTCTGAAGACAGAGAAAAGACCAGCAAAGTAAGCAGCAATGTCCTTCTCTTTAATGTTCAGAACTAGAGAGATAGAAGTGGATAAGTTCTATTTATTTGCATGTATCTTCAGCTCCCTCCCCTTCTCTTTCATACAACATTAATACCTGGAAATGGGAACTGTTTATTTTTGGGTAGCAGGTGCTTCCTTCATTTGTTACAGGCTCCACCAGTCTGGTCCCTTCTGCCTGGTGATCACCAGGGATTATTTCAGGGAGATCTAATTTGCCCAAGATCATGCAATTTTATCTAGAAGGTAGCTTAGGTTGAATGAGCTAGTAAACCTTACATCACTATTGACCTAAGTTTAGCGTCAAAATAGCAAGAAATCCAAGTATCTCTCTAGTCCTATTTAAGGTTTTCAGATCAGCTGGTTTGGACCTATTTCTGTGCATCAGTTTTTGAAGTACAGCAACAGACTGTGTGGTTTCATTTTATGGTATGTTCATTACTGAGGTGCTGAGAGGACTCAGCTTCTCAGCAGCTCCACAAAACATGCATGCAGTGACAGAATCTCACTGAGATCTCAGACTTTGCTACCTAAAATAGTTTCATAACATCTCTTGTAGATACTTTCATCTGAAAAGCATATTGGCATTGTGTAATGAATAGAAAGAAGAAAATTCCAATACTTTCAGTAAAACAGTGATTGACTAAAAAAATGCATCTTTAAGACCAAGATTTGATAATGTGGGGACTTGAATCCTCCTCAGTGTCTGAACATTCTGCTAAATGATTTTGCTTTGAAATTTTCAGCATCAGTTTTGTTTAGCTTGAACTCAGCTCACCTCTGTAACAGTGATTTCCCTTACTCTATTCATCTTAACCCCAAAAAGTATTTTTCTCACTGCTGTTACAAAATGGATTTATCGCTACACACACATTTTTTAAAAAAATAGTTATTTACTATTTTTATTTGGCGTTTTTTTCTTATTAATGATTGTTAGGGTGGTTTATTAGAAGTTTTAAATATTTTACATATAGATCACTTCCAGAGAGTGATATGTCATAAACACTGCTAGCATCAGCAAAATACAGTGAGTTAATTTACACAAGATTAATCCAGCTTGCTCTGGGACTGGTACATTCTGTTTAATCTTACATGAAATAAAGTTATTAATTTTATATAGTTTTCATTTTCACAATAAAATTCTCTTCTGTGAAGTGTAATTGCATTCCTATTGTTTGTAATTCTGTAGTCCTTTCAGTTAGGGCAGTTCTTTACAGAGGAAGATAGGGACCCTTCCTGAGGAACCTACTCTTACTACACAGTCAAGACAGGCAGAGAAAGAGGACACTCAAGTGGTGTGATTTGCCAAAGGTCGCACCACAAGCCATCAGCAGAGTGAGAAGCAGAATCCAGATCACCGTAACCTCATTCCAGTACTGGATCTAGTGACCATGCTACCTCTTAATATGTCACTGTTCTTGTTGTTCTCTTTTAATAGTTCGAGATCGGGTACGATCAAAAATGGAGAGAGATATTTTGGCAGAAGTGAACCATCCCTTCATAGTCAAGCTTCATTATGGTAACTATAATAAAATATAATTCATGTTTGTTCTAAATTTGGTTGGATAATTGTAACTAGATGTATTATAACTTCATACAGATACCCCCTGCCTACTTACAGCTGTTTCTAACAAAGTCATAAAGGCTACCTGTGTGAAATTCTTTATTTACGCTAAAGGATAATTTCAGTATAAGTTTTAGCCATTCCTCCATCAAAATAGATTTGTCATAAAGTCTGACGTGATAGGTAGTGGTGGTGCGGTAGCTGCTGCGTATACACCTGCCAACCCCCCTACCTGCTGTCAGAGAATCTAGATAAAAGAAAGAAGAGAATCTAAATAAAAACTGGTTTTAATAACCAGTACCAGTCCAGATTTATATATGTGTGTACATGAATGTGGTGTCTTGCTCTAGTTACCTCCTCATCAGCTCCCTGCGGAGCCCCATTATTACTATAAAGGGAGTTCTGAGGACATTTGGATAGTGCAAGCTCTCATCTCACACAAACCTGGGAGCTTCTTTCTATGCCTAGCCCTCAGTGAATCCTGGTAAGTACTTCCCCCTGCAGTGGGAAGTACTGTTAATTCATAGGTGCTTAGCGGGGAAACGAATATGTTAGTAATGCGCTGTTGTCTCTCAACCGATACCATGTTTTCCGTAGTCTAAGCTCAATTGCCTGGTTCTGTACAGAAATTAATTTTTTCAGTTCTCAAAGATCTGAAATGACAGTGAAGTGATGGCATGTCTTGATTCAAACTGCCAACATCTCCATCCTTTTCTAATGCAGCATTTCAAACAGAAGGAAAGTTGTACCTAATACTAGATTTCCTGCGGGGAGGAGACCTTTTCACCAGACTCTCCAAAGAGGTAAGCTGGTAGATCTTTAACTTAAAAATTAAAGACTGTCTTGGATTCAGAACCAGTAGGAATGAAAAATGACCTTGGGAATAGTCCTATGTATGTGTAATAGAGCTGTCTCATCTTGCATGTTTGAGTGGATTCTTAAAAATTGTATTTGAATTATGCCATGGGTAATGCGGCAGATACCATGTAGGCATCACTGTCAGAGAAAATTGCACCACTGCTAAGCCATTCCAATAGCAAAATAGCCCCGACACATGGCTTTCAAAATAAATCTTGGCTGTGATGAGAAACAGTCTGAGAAATCAATCCCCAATACCTTTCCCCCCGAGCAGAGAACACTGGAAAAACAGACACGCTGCCAGCAGAGAGAAGACATGGCCATGGGTCATGATCAGCTACTGCAGCAAGTGGGAAGAGCGCTGCTCCGGGAGCAGCTGCTGGGAGCAGGTCAGGGGCCACACATGACCCCAAGGCTGGGAGGCTGCCTCACCTGCTCTTCTCCTGCCTGCAAGGAGCAGCTACTGCTTCCATCACCTTCCCAGGCTCTCATCCCTTCCCTGTCTTCTGCATGCCCTGCCCCTGGAGAGGGGCTGCTGCTGCTTAAGGAAATGGCAGCCAGGGAACGGCCCAAACTTGAGTCTTGCTGATGCCCACACAGAGCAGCTCCAGTGGGTTTTCTAGGTTCATTTACCTCTTTCCTGCATCTCCAAACACCTCTGTGAGCCAGCAATCTTAGAGACATCCCTGTGTGCATTGCAGGAGGCTCCAGTGAGACGGGCTGGCTGCCCTAGAATTGTCTGCACCCTGGTGTTCTCTGTCCCCAACACGATGCCCCCAGCCCATGGTCACTTTCCAGGGTGTGGAGACAGGGGTGCAGGAAACCACTTATAACACAGTCTTTAAAGATGGGGACCTTTCAATGCCGTCTTGAGGGGAAGCTCTGTTGCTCTTCTTGGGTTTGGGGAGTTACTGAAGGACTAAAAAAGCTGTGAAAACAGCATCCTCAGTCAAAACTTCCCTAGCTCCCCCCCCCCCCCTTCAATTCCTGATTCTGTGACGTGCTGCAGGCTGCTGTGTGCACCACAGCTTGGGACCCCAAGTATTTGCTTTGAAGGCTTGTTTGCTAATGCAAGAAGACATTGGCAACAGGTTAATTACGCTGCTGGGTAATGATGCTTCTATAAGTACTTAGTACATGATAGCAGTTATTTTTAATATGAGGAAAAAGATTAAAAAGCCCTGTAAAATATCCTTCTGCTGTTTGTCATGAGACCAGGCAACATTGCCATCACAGCAAGGGCCTCTCTGGCTGCATGGAAGAAGAGAGAAGACGTGACTCTTGCCTACAGAGGGCAGGTCCCTGTTCTGTACAACCAGAGAACTCAGATGTGGAAGATAAAAACTCAGATTTTGTACTCCTTTAAAGCTTCACATTTTCCCCAAAGCTTTTCCAGTGCAATTCACTGACTTCTCTGCTTTATCCCATCACAAAGGAGTCCTCTTAACTTGACAGTAAAAATGTACTCTTTTTCCAGTGTTTGAGCTCACATTGTCTACCTATATTTTGCAACCATTTAATGGCAAGGTATTGCAAAGGAAGAAGTTCTGGGAAAACTTGTACTGTTTGTAATTTGTTATTATAGATTTACTTGAATGGTATTGATTTCAGCGGACTTTCAGTCAAATCCCATATCTATCTATCTATCTATCTATATATATCTATATATATATATATATATCTCACATGAGTGCATGCAAAGCTTGCCCATTTCTTGCTCTGTCTTTCTGAGACATCTGACTTTAAGGTGTATCTCTATAGATTAGATTTTTCCCTGATTCTATTGATTTAATTTCTTGACTACATTATTTATTTTAAACCTTATAAATAATTAAAATTTATTTTGAACATTAGTGCAACTTTTGCCTTCAGTACAATTAAATTTTTAGTCGTGGTTTTTGCTTGTGTATTTATTTATTATTTTGCTTGTATTTTTATTTCTAGCCTTTACAGTGAAATTCTTAATTAAATTGTGAGACATCTGTTCTCTGAATCATCTCTTTTTTCTCTCAGCTGTCTGGAGCTTCTCAGAGCACTTAAGTATTTTGCCTACCCCTTTCAGAGAACAGAGACCTAATTTTAAAATCAAACTCTGCGACTTCTACTGTAGTATTTACATACTGTGGTATTTACATATGACAAGTAAATTTGTATTGAACTGACTCATTTTACTTCTGTTTTGCTTAGTATTCACATTTGTGTGTCCAATATATCAGCTTCTCTTTCTGCATTATTATCTCTGTGCATATTGAAATTTAATGAAAGGGAAAGTCTGAGAGACAGTGAAAGCTGAACCAAAGCAGTTTCTTGCCATCTGAGTTTTCAAGCTTAGTGGTTTTTTATTGACAGAAGTTTCTTCTCACCTAAAACAGGGCTTTCAGTTTTAGCAGTATCCTGTATCAGCTACAGAAAAAATGGCCCTCAGTTTATACCTCATCAGGCTCTGGATGTTAGACAACATATCACTGCTTAGGGCATAGGCACTGAGATTCCTGGAACCCTCAATGTATGGGGTTTTAAATCCATCTCAAAGTCTCTTCATGCTGTGTATTCTGCTCAGATTTGGAAGCATTTCCCTTCCCCAGAAAAGTTTTCCTGTGCTGTTTCCTCGGATTTTTGGTAACCAAATGCCAAGATTTTAGCAAATTAAGGGATATGAAAGCAATAAGGACTTCACTGAATGTATTTAATTTTGCCATACATTTCCAAATGCTAAGGAGTTAAAACCTTATTCATATTATTGTGACATGATGTCATCTAAACAGATAAAACAGATGAATAAGAGCAGCACGTTTTGAGGAACAGAAGTACTTAGCAGATTAAGTTTCGTTTTGTGAGGAGAATCTGGTTAGAATTGTTAGTGTGAGCACAGACAAATTATGGAAAATTGAACCTGATATGATGGTCCTTCCAGCATGCCCAAGTTAGACAATTCCTCCCCTGTCTGTTTAAGGCAAGCCAGCCCACCACTGTCCAATAAATAGATGTGTTCTTCTCTTCCTTCGCTCTAGGTGATGTTTACAGAAGAGGATGTCAAGTTCTACTTAGCTGAGCTGGCCTTGGCATTAGACCATCTCCATGGTCTTGGAATTATTTACAGGGATCTAAAACCAGAAAAGTAAGTTAACAAGAAAAAGCAAACTGAAACATAAATACATGAACTTTTAGGTTGTTTCTGCTCCTTGTCAAGCTACTAAATCAGGTGTCAGAGGCTCTGCCTTCCTTCTTGTATGTGAGACTCTACACAAGGCCCTCTAATAGCAGTAGGGTCTTCCTATCAAATCATTTTAGCATGAGGCCAAATGTGCTCCAGTATGATGGGACCTTTGTGTGCCTGGCCTTCAGTTTAGTGAATGATAGCACAGGCTTCAGATCCCTGTGCCTTTAGCACTGTTCTCTATTTGCAGCATTTAATCTGGCCTTCCCCTTGATGCAGTGTAAACCACTCAAAGCAACTCCACTTCCAGCTGATACTAAATATGTCATGGTCATGGCACTGTTCAGTTTTACTGTAGCCATCACTTAAAGTGAATAAGCATGTCTGAAAACTAGTGTACCTGTTAGCTCACAAGAGCTAATAATCAGATAATCAGATTTTTAAATACACTTTTACTAACTATCCAAAATATTTTCCAAAGATTTCTTCTCGGATCTGCAGCTATTTTTTACTCCTAACATGGTGCTATGGAGCATTTTCCTTTCTCCTGTTTTATTTTCAGTTCTTCAGAAGAGCAAACGACACCCTCAGTGCTATCACTGGGAGCGGCATGATACTGTTTTTATTCCATGCCCTTTGCCTTGTGCTTTGCCTGCAGTTGCTGTGCCGGCTCAAATAAAGCAGGCTGCAACATTTAAAAGTTACCAACCTTTTTAATGTAATGGTCGCCATCATTTATAAAAGGTGACCATCAAGGGCAGTCTGCTTGGCAGTTGCTTACAATTTCAAAGCCTAACAACAAAGCAGCCTTTTCCTTCCATGACATCAAATTGAAAAATCTGCAGCTCTTTCTTTAAAGTACAGTGTTATTGCTCTCACTCATGGACAAAACAAGAAACCAAAAGTGAGAGAAAGTGGACTTTGGCAGTGGGAAGTTGAAGGGGAGGAAGCTGTTTATCCACATTACAGTTCCATGTGATTCATATTTTAAGTTCAATTTTATGTTTTGGTTAGAAAAGTAATAGTAGTAGTACTATTCAAATTCAACAGATGTACATAACAAGAGCTCTCATTCTTTTGGACTAGAAACTGTTTTGCGGGTGATCAAATTTTCCAGTCTAGTCCATTTATGCAACCAAAACTGAAAACCAGTCTTAGACAAATATGGGAAGTAATCCTCCAAATCAAACAACCGGAGGGAGCAAAGTACCGGTTTGTTACTCATATGAAATGCAGGTAGGCAACCATCACACCACAGCTGCCACAGCCATATGCTGTTGCATTGTCTGCCAGAAGTTCTTCAGTTTCAGCTTCATTCTGAATTGCTTTTTTATCCACCTAGCATCAACAATCATGTACATAATAGAGTAACTCCAGTTATAGGTTTTCAGTTTTAAACTTTGCTTCTAGTGAGCATATGTATGAATCATGCACTGCTTTCCTGTCTGATGTTAGGTGAAGCTGATTTTCAAGCTAACACATGATATATGAATCTGCTATTTGAAGGTATCCAGACATGAGCTGGAATATTCAAGTATAAGTCACAATGCTGCTACATTTATAGGGACATGCTGTAATTTTTTGCTTTAGGACAACCAAGGAGAAAATTAAGTGCATGTCAAAACCATCCACTGAGAACTGGATTTTTCAGAGTTTTCATCATGAAATGTCACCTTGCATTTCAAAGCACATCTCTCAATGACTCCAGTTGGAAGTGAGAGCACTTAAAATTTTTGCAGACCAAGCTGCAGTGCTTTAACTCAGGGATCAATGAATCGAGAAATGAGAGCTCACCTAAGAAAGGAATGTGTCACTGATTTCCCATTGTCAAATAGAAGCGTGTCGAAAAGATGGAATCCAGCTTTCTATGTGTTTTTGTCTGAGCTGAAACCAGCCATCCCCTTCACTGTACCACTTCGCTGAAGTCCCTGGGTGTTACCAGTCTCCCAACTGGGACAAGATTTCTCTGGAAGAAAACAGAAGGTGTTATCATGTAACTGAAGACTTTTATATAGTGAGTGGCAAACCTCACTCTTGTATTTCCTAACTTTTGTAGATACGGTTTATGGTCTTTTATGTACAGTTAAATGGATAGCAGTAATACAGTTTACTTTGGATACAATTGCCATAGTATAAAATTAGTTTACATGAATATTACTGTTGTACAGGAAAGGGAATGACCCAGAAGTTCATACTTGGAGATAAAGCAAGGCATCTGATTGAAAACCACATCTTTTAAAAATAGCTCTATTAGTGCAAAGCCTATGTGTAGTCATACCTAGGACAGCAGAGCATGACAGCCTGTGATTTCACTGGAACTTAAGGTTTACATTAAAATAAATAGATACAACAGAATAAAGAAATTATTCTTAAGGGAAAAATTGCTAATTTTTTAAGTTACATCTAGGAAAGAATAGATTTCAGATAAGACAATAGAGGAAATTAGGACCATCCCAGGATGTTCTCATCCTCCCCCTGCCTCAGGGCTAGGTTGAATATATCAAGGCCATTACAGGTGTGTTGCTAACCTAGTCTTAAAATAGCTGCTGGTCTCCATAGGAGGCCTAGAAAGGACATCTAGAAAGTAGTCCAAATAGGTAATTGAAATTTCTTTGCTGCTGTTTCAGGCCACTGCTCCTTGTCCTATCGTCCTGGACTCCCCAGTCTGCTTGTCCTGCTCTCAGTCTCAGGGGACTGCAAGCACATCATTCTTCTGTACACTGAACTCTTCTTCAGTAGTCAGTCTTTATAGGTGTTCAATCATTCTCATTCCTTGCCATTGGTTTCCTTTGATACCTATCTCCTTTGAAGTGAAACATGCAGAATCCCACACAGAAGAGGCATTGCCGGTCTGATTAGAGCATGAGGTTTACTCTATCAGATTTGCAGAACTGAGATAAACTAATTAGTTTGTAATTTCCCAATTCTCTCTCTTCCTTGCTTTGTTAAAAATAGGCACTGCATTTGATCTTTCAGTGCTTTTGCTGTCCTTCAGAAGCTTCCAAAAGTAACTTCTAATAGGTTTGAGATTGCTTCAGTCAGCTCTGTAAGTATCCTAAAATGAAGTTAATCGGAATTGTTTATGTCAAAAAAACTAGTTAGAAAATAGCACTGTTCAGACCACTTGAAAGAGCCCTCGGTACATTAAAATTTAAGGTTCAGATTTTTTTTAAGATTCCTTGAGCAAAAATCCATGTTAGCAATTGAAAGTTATGAATTTTATGTGCAACTGAGAGTAGTTCTACAGGCAGCTGTACTTACTTCAAAAAGGCAAGAAATTGAGTTTTCTAGTTAAATTCTTGTTTAGAACAAGCAGATGCTTCCCTTAAATTGTTGCAGCCAAATTCTTCTCCTTGAGTTGTCTCAATTATTTCAGTGGCATCTCTTGTGGAACAAGGTATTGTTTAATCATGCTGAGAGCCATTGAGTTACTTACATGGTGAGGCACATTTTTATTTAAGAACTGCAGGATCAAGCCGTTATGTATGGTAAATATACCAAAGTAGAAAGATGGCAACTTTTAAAGTAGTATGTGATGCATATGTTATTTCTTATGTAGTGGTTTAAGAGTATGAGTGACTTAGAAGTAACTCTACAATCTGAAAATGCACAGACTTTAATATTTATCCTTGCTTTTTTTCTCTCCAGGAACCTAGGTGCACCTTGATACAATTCTGTCAGAGGGGCTTTGATTAACAGGGAGTGTGTATGTTGTAAAGCCCTCGGTTGTCTGTACAAGGGGCAGTTCCTATATGTGCTCATATATCAACTTCTGATATGTTGAACTATATTCTAAAACACCAAACACCCAAACACCAACCGCCACTGTTGAATGCAACATGTTGCAAACCATGGCAATTCATTTATGAATGTAGCTGCCCTGTGTGGAGAGGGAAGATCTGAAAATCAGTAAAGGACAAAGGCTTATGGTGGAAAATAAACATCAGCTTCCATCAAAGTAAGCAGTCACTTTCTGGGACTTTGGGGTGTCAACAAAGCCACAGCAGAGAGGGGTTTATGTTCAGCAGGGTGAGATAGCATGGGATCATGTGAGATAGTATGGGATCATGCAAACACTGAAATGTCACAAAATGTTGACAGTTTGTGAGAATCTTCCTCTCTTTGATAGGTATTTGACTGCTTCATCTCGTACTTTCATAACAAAACCTGCAACCAAATGAAACACTCTTTATGGAGTTTCACATTTTCTTTCCAACCTGCAAATTTGGCTACCGTTTCTGAGAAGCATGAAGTGTGGGTTGAATCTTCTGCAAAACTGTGCTGACTTGGAAAAAAACTTAAATCATCCAAAGGAAAAAAAAAAAAAAAAAGCAGTCCTAGAGTTCCCGCTTGAATAGATTTGGCAGAACTTCACATTGATTTGGGTATGTTGGAGCTCAGAGTGAAGCCCAAAAGACTTGACTGAAAAACAAAAAGAGAGAGAGAAACGGGAGAGAATTGCTCTGGCCTTGATTTAAGACATGATATAAAACAATGCCAACAACTCATAATGAAAGCTTTTTATCCCCATGATAAACTTGCATCAAAAAACTACTATCGATTTTACAGTCTTTGGTCTACTATGAGCTTCTCTTGTAACTTGGAGTATGTCATTCCCCTGCTACTAACTTAGCTTCCCAGCCCCTGGCATGGCGATTTTCAGCCTTTGTTTTATGAAGGCATACTTTTAAACTGAGATCAGTGAAAGCAGTTTGAATGTTTGTGGGATGATCCTGATGCTAAAATGTTCAATCATAGAATAATAGAATATCGCCAAGACAACCCTAAGAGTCACACCATGTGTCTGAGAGCATTGTCCAAACACTTCTTGAACTATGTCAGGCTTGGTGCTGTGACCACTTGCCTAAGGCAGCTGTTCCAGTGCCCAACCACTCTCTGGGTGAAGAATGTTTTTCTGATATCCAGCCTGTACCTTGGGTCCTGTCACTAGAGAAAAGAGATTGGTGTCTGCCCCTCCAATTCCCCTCGTAAGGAAGCTGTAGACTGCAATGAATTCTCCCCTCAGTTTCCTCTTCTCAAAGACATAGCCTTATTTTGTGGAATTTTTTGTTCCAAGCCTTTGTGTGGTTAACTTATTTATGATGTTGGTATATTTTTCACCAAATAATGGTTGTTACTGTTTTGAAGAGCAGGTCAGCAATGACAGTATCCTGTAAAAGCACTCAAACCTTAAACTGAACAAATAAAATGGAAAAATCTCATAGTGAAAGGTTATCACTCAATGGAATTACAGCCTAGTTTAGCATTTAAAGGTAGTCTACTTTTTATGGGTTTTATAATTTTAAAACATTAATTTAGAGGAAATATTATTCTCAAGCCTGAATCACATTTACAACTTCTCCTTCTTTTTTCCGTTCCACAGAATAATACTAGTTTATTGCAGATTATCTTAGCCAAACCATAACTAAAGTAATTGTGATTGTCACAATAGAATTTCTAGTATGGACATATTGGGATAAAAGGGAATTGTGAAGTGATAAAGATAAAAAGAGAAAACAAAGCATATGATCAGGTAATAAGTTTGCTTCTACAGTCAAAGGAAAACTATTTATTGTTGTAATTCGGATGTTTAGAAGCAGGTACGTTGTTCTTTGCTTCTTAATGTCACTCTGAGATAATTCAGTGCAACAGTTGTCTTTTTTTTTTTTCTCACTTTTAGCATATTACTTTCTTTTTCCATCAAATATAATCTTTAGGTAGTAACTGTAACATTATTTGTGGTGGCAGATGGCAAATATGGAAACACCCAGCTGTCCAAAGAGTGCTGCCAGGGGCCAGAGGAAGCTGCCAGCAGCTGAGGGCATGGCATAAGGGTGGTTAGGGAACATGAGACAGAGGAAGAAACTGTAGATCAAGTTTTAGGGGATATAGAACACACAGTCATTGGACATCAGGATCCATTCATTGTGCTGCTCATGTGAACATTCACTGTGAGAAAGTCTGTTGTTGTGTGCTTCTGACTCACTTAACTAAGACAGTATTATTAGCGTGGTAGCTGTGTTGGTGTTGCCTCCATCCCTTTAAAAACGTAAGGTATGAACCCACAAAGTTCATACCTCACAAAGTGAAGGTATGGGAAACATACGTTGTATACATACAGAAAGAGGCAGCATGGATTTTCAGTTGGAAATTATGAAATATAAAATCCAGCAAAGATAAAATTGATTTTTCTGGGAAAATTCCCACAATCTTTGAATTGCATTGTTTTTCACTGGGGCTTTCTGGGCGTGGGGCAAAATTTTGTGTGATTTCTTTGAGCTTTACTGCCCCTTGCTGTTTTTCCAGATCCAGGTCTAGGGAGTTCACACTCACTTCCACACTGGGAGATGTTTTATTCTGTTCTCTTCTGAAGCACAGGTTTAGGGTTGCAGTCAAAAGAAAAAAAAACTTTTAAACATGCCTGTTACAGGCTAGTGCCTAAAAATTATGCCTCTTCAAGAAAACTGTGGAGAAAGAATAAAGGTAAAGATGCTTTTATTGAGAAGAAAAAGCTTTAATAATTGAACACATAGTAGGGACTCAGCTTCTAGCCTTTGTTTGATGAATCACATAACAACGGCTTGTTCCAAATACATAGATGAATGACCAGAGATCGTCTTTTTTTAGTTATGTTTCAGTACAGACACAACCTTTCATAAACCATTATATTTCATATCCCATTATATTTGGTTCACTTCTGTCTTATTTTCTTCCTGAATAATTGAATTAAAGTGACTCTCTAAGAGAAGAGGAATATAAAAATAGCTGACACTTTGCTAGACCATTTTGAAAAGTGAACTAGAAGTAACTAGAACTGAAGAAACACCACCTTCATTACTATGTCAGTATGTACTTACCAAAAATTATTATTTTTCAGATTCAACGTCCCTTCTTGTTTCCACAAAAACTAGCACTGCTTTTTGTGAACTACAGTCATTTTTCACACAGAAATGTTGGAGTCCCTTTGTGAGAATAAAATACCTTGGCAGGTTGCAAACGTGAGAACACTTGAACTTGGCTTCCAAGCTGAATTCTCATTTGTGCTTTTGGACTGAATAAATTAGCAGAGGCTGAAATCCAAGCGGTTAGGCTGTGACTATTCATTGTGTTCTATGATCAGTTTTATTACTTCAGCATGAAACTTTGGAGTTAATTTTAGGTCCAGTGAGTCCAAGCCCTGATTATAGGTGTGATTGCTGTTTATTATGACAAGCAGAAAACCTGTAGCTCCTTCTCCTGCTGGAAGAATACACTCTGCATTTGTTGGCTTTGAACACTGTGTTCTTTCCGAGCTCTTTTGCATGCTCACCTTGAGCATCCTATGGAGTAAGGAGGAGGCTCCTCATGCAACTGCTGCAGGCTGTGTGTGCTTCAGACATGAGATTAGGCAGACCATTGAGGCTCATTTTTCTTTCTGGAGCCATAGAATCCACTAAAAATTTGTTTACATAAGTATTTGAGTCTTGCATATCTCCTTTCCTGTCTTAAACATTTTTTCTTCATCTTTGTTAACTGACCTCTGTGCCTGACTAGTGAAAGAATGTTTTTTGTCTTTTTGCTTTATAGCATTCTTCTTGATGAAGAGGGTCACATTAAGATAACAGGTATGTGAGGCACAGAAAAATTTATATCTACAAACTGATTATTTTTTCTGTAGAATATTCCCTGTATCTTGGTCTTTGGTTGGAAGGAGTTTGCTTACAAAAACTACAAGCCAGAATAGTTTGTGTGGTGGTGGGCTTCTCTGACAATTTGCAAACCCCCATCCTGCACAGCACATGGAGAACATAGCATTTTCTTGGTAAAGTTGTACTCTTGACTGATGTGAAGCATGTGGGCTTGGCTGCCTACCACTGTGGATGAAAGGATGCTCCCATTATGACTGCTTTACTCCGAGCAGAGGATGCCTGGAAAGATACCCCTTTGCCACCCTGGAGGTGCTGTCTAGCCATCCTTTTCACTGGTGGCATCTGCAATTATTATTGCTAATACTTTGGTTATCTGAGCAAGAATCCTTACCGGCAGTGCCTTCACCAAACCTGAACTGTGTATTTCTGCTTATTTAAACTCTCTCTTCTGCTTTGGGCCAGAACCTCTTTATGAACAGAGAAAATCATATACCTACTTTTAGGGTGTATTAACAAATGCCAACCAGACACTCCACATCGTCAGGGCTTCAGCACACAAGTGCTTGTAGCCTTTCTGCACACAAACAGAAGGGTGCTTCATCAGCTGGTTGGTGTGTTTTGTTCAAACAGATTAAGTGAGCAAAAGCATAAATAATCATTTTTATAGACTTGACAAGTCTTTTTTGTTTCAATTTATTTAGATTTTGGTCTGAGTAAAGAAGCCATTGACCACGACAAGAGAGCATACTCATTCTGCGGGACGATAGAGTATATGGCCCCAGAGGTGGTCAACCGACGAGGACACACGCAGAGTGCTGACTGGTGGTCTTTCGGTGTACTCATGGTAATGGAAAATTTGTGTTTGTTTGTTGGAGGGGTGGCTGTAGGAGGGATTAGATCCCTAAAATAAAAGTACTGCTTTCAGCAGTTAAGGCTTGATAGAAAAGTAGATGCATAATGATTGCTTGGTCATTTTCATTGCATGGGCTGTGGCAAACCAGCTGCTCCAGGAGTATATGAAGTAACATTTGGCCCCCAGATTCTCTCTTTTTTCTTACAGTCCTTTGCTGTCCCAGTTGCTTGCCATGAGTCATGAATATTTCTCCGGCACAGAAACAGGGCAGGGCAAGCTCAGAAAAGCAGGAGTATTTCGGTAGAAACATCTTCCTAGCTAACACTGTTCCTGTTAGGAAACAATTCCCCAAGCAGCAATTTTCAGATGTTAGGGACATCCTCCTAGAGAAATGCAAAAATATACTCTTTTTTGCAAAATAAAGATTTAAAAGTACTTATTTTACAGGGCTCTCTGAGTGTTTCACAGGACCTCAGTAGTCCTTTTGCCACTCATTTGTCTTCTTTCCAACAGCTCTGCTGACTCTTATTCCACTAATAAGTGGCTGTGCTTGTCCTGTAGTCTTATTAGCTCAAAAACCTCTCTTTTCTTCTGATGGGGAAAGAAAACAAGTGCATATGGGTGCCATGACATCATTCTTTCTTCTTCTATATCATTTTGTGGTGTCTTGATTATGACCAGTTTGGGATGTTTGCTTTGTTCTTAATACATGCTGAAGCTGGTTAAAAAAAAATTCATGTGTGAAACAGTTTTAAAATAATGGCTCTTTGGATGGGGAAACTCACCAGAAACAGACACAAGTGTATCAACTGACACAGAGTAATAGCTAGGAATTCATCTTTTCCTTAGCTCTTTGCATTAGATTAGTTATACAGAAGTTGAAATTTTCCCCTGCTGTTGTTTAACCTTTAAGAGCCCTCAAGCTATTCTAGACGTAGTTTAAATTAAATCAATATCAGAAACTTTGCTAATTCATTTTTGTACATGGAAATCAATGACAAGTTAGATAAAATGCAAATGAATTTACCAAAAAGCAGTCACGACAGATTGATCTAATATTTTACTTTATGAGATAGCCATCTTTTTATGAACAAAGGAAATGAAGTGGATCTCATGGCCTAAATTAGAATAGAGTATTTGCTACAGTGTGCAGGGGAAATCCATTAACTGAAGATGCTTATTAGTCCAGTAATAGTCCAAAAATGGTATAGTACCTATACCATCATAGGGGAAAACACCACAGAAAGAAATGAGCTATTTTAGCTAAAGAGTAAAGTTTTGCCAAGAGCAGATAGGAATAAACTCACTGTGAAATGCAATTAGCCTGGAAAGTAAAAGAAATCTCCTGACTGCTGAAGAAGTGAAGTCCTAGAAAACACTTTCCAAGAGCTCCAAGAGATACAAACTACAGTGAAGCTGCTTGACTTATGAGAAGGACCCAGTTACATCCTCCTGTGTGCTGCAGTAGTTGACATTGGAATGCAGTGCCAGAAAAGTTTTTCAGAGAAGTATTGAACCCTCCTCAAGCCAGCCTTCTAAATTTAGCTGTTGATGTGCTAACCTGCACCCCCACTGCACCCATCCAGCCTCTTCAATCTGTGGTGCTCTTGATGCTGAGAAGGACGAAGAAATGATCAAGAAGATGGTTTGCGACACTGTACGAACACTATAGGTTTTTGGAGCCCAGACACCATGCACTTATTGCTCTCACAGGGGTATGTCCATATAATGAAGGTGATGCTGCTCTCTCCTGAAGGTGCAGGCTGCAGGTGTACCCAAGTGCTCAGTGCATGGCCACCACCAGGCAGCGCAGCACAGCTCTGCAACTGTGGCTCACAGTGCACCTCACCACGGTTATCTCGGCTTCCCTGCAGAACCAGGGCAGAAGCAGAAATTAGCATAGTAATGTGCTCTTCTAATGCAGCACCATTTCCTGTGGCATGGAAGCTATTTTAGGTAGCTATATATTATTACACTACATTCCACAGTCCATGGAGTATGTTTAAATTCTGTTTACCTTAAGCAGACAACTGGTGCCACCAGAGGAAGTAAGTATAGGAAGCAATGTGAAAACCAGTGGAAATCTGAGAGGGCTTACATCACTGATCTAGCAGTTAATCTAGGTAAATATTGTCATTTATTGCCTGAATTATAAAAGGAGTGGAGCATCCTTTCTCCTGTGACCACAAATACATTTGTGGATGCTCAGCACTTCTGAACCATATGTTTAATCAGGAAAATCACTAGATTATATCTCATAGAATAAATATATCCCTACCCCCTACTCTTTAATTTTTTTATCATGTATTTAATTTTGGAGGATAGCTGTACCTTGTCACTATCTCTCCAATTAAATGATGGTGCATTTGGTGTATAGATTGTTTTTCTTTCACCAGCTAATAAATTGGGCTACTCCCTCCCTGGTTTTTTCTAGGCTTTCTTTTTTTTTTTTTCTTTTCCATCACTCTTTTCAATCCTCCCTTAGGGATTCAGTGTATTAGAAGTAGAAAAGATAAAATTCCCTATAAAAGGGATGAATTAAAGAAAGTAAAAACTTTGTAACTGTATGCTTATGCTTTAAGCCTTAGAGTGTTACCAGACATCTTAGAGAAAAATATGTCTAATCAGTTCAATCTTTTTTTCCTTTTCAACGTTTAACTGGTTGGGACAGAAAAAGGGTATTTCCGCACACTAAAAGTGTGGGAAAATTTTCTGATGCTGTCTTTTGCTCTGCTCTTTTCTCCTTGTTTTCCTTGGTTTGTCATTTGTGTGTTCTATTAGGGAAGCTGTTTTTCTGACAGTCTGAAAACCTGAAGATAATTAAATGGCATTCAAATTAATTATTAGCATTTCTCTCTAATTAATTTGCATTATGATGTAAAATAGAAAAAGAAAATATACCAGTTCGTGGAATATGCATAGATTGAAAGGAAATGTATGTCATAGTATGATTTTCATATTTATGAGATAGTATAATTTTCATTAATTTTCTAATATTTATCAAAAGAGGGAACATATCAGGCAGATAGTTATAAAATGGCCTATAACCTCATTATCAGAAGAGCAGCCAAACACTCTCTTGTCTGATCTGTTCTGTGAAGAGGAATTAATACTTCAGTATGAAGAGTTGGATTGTGCTAGCAGCTCCTGACTAACCTTCACTGACCAGGGCACAGGCTAGAATCACACCGAACGATCCTTGAAGTGACCATAAATGTGACATGTCGTGATGATTAATATCAAAACAAACTTGTCTGGAAATGACTATTTTCTGGTCTTGACTTTCTCCTTCTTAATGTTATTAATTATTATTCACTGGGGGTTTTACCATCAACACCAGTGTGATTTCATTTATCACCTGGTAGATCTTTGGCACAGGTCACACAACCAAGACTGTTACCTGCCCTGTTTGTTTTCTGTTCAGTTTGTTTGAATTGTTTCACGGTAGCTTAGTATATGTCAAAGAGCACAGTTTTAAAAATCTTGAAATTTACCCTTTCCAGCATTCCAGAGGACAGTACCAGCCTCTCGTTAAATATGTGATGATGACTGCTGGGACCCAACTGTAATTTTGTGCTGGTGAATTTATGTGGTTTATCATGACTAGACATTTTTCATTTTCTGCCTTTCTCTATCTTCCTCACTGCGTTGGAGATTTTTGAGAGGTCTTACTCTGCAAAAGCTTTGCATAAAAAAGTCTTCATGAACAGGCATCTGACTTAAATTGTTAAAAAGTTGGATATGTAACTAATACCTTTTCAGCTGCGCTGCAAGAGCTTTGATGCCCACACTGCCATCTCTGAATCCCAGATAAACTGGTCTGCATGATACAACATGCACAAGACTCTTGGAAAGCTTCTCAAAGCCGTGATTTTGTAGTTCATTGTACCAGCTGATTTACAAGGCCACAGACCTCATGGAAGTTTTATCTGCTTCAATTCAGGAAAAAACACCTTTGAGAGTCCTGTGAGCAGAGAGGGGAATATAATTAGAGAAAGAATGGCTCTGATGACTTAGGAGGCAGTCCCAAATAAAAATAAAT
Organism: Oxyruncus cristatus; assembly: GCA_013399855.1. Classification (NCBI taxonomy): domain Eukaryota; kingdom Metazoa; phylum Chordata; class Aves; order Passeriformes; family Cotingidae; genus Oxyruncus; species Oxyruncus cristatus. The sequence goes on from VXAY01004360.1 coordinate 1,199,695, forward strand.
GTGTTTATATATGTCAGCAATGTAGGGAATATGTAAGTAGTGAAGTCTTCACACGGAAAGAAGTTGTCCTTTTGGTATCCAAAATATTCAGCTCTGTAGTAATTTTGTAGTAACTGTACAGTAGCATTGGAAAAATCAATATAAGTCATCAATGCATTACAATCTTCTTTTACAAAATCCCATCAGAACACTTTTTTTCTTCCCAGTGCAAGAGATAACTCTTCATGAACGTTATTTTGAATGTTATGGTCGCTGCTATGTTAAGGTATTCAACCCTTTGCAAGCATTAATTCATTACACTTCACACCCAGCTAATAATGGAAAATTCTTAATGCATTTTACAAATGACAAAACTGAGTGGTTGAGCAGGTCTTAGATACCTGGAAAATGATTGGAACTGTTGAGAAGAGAACCTGGCCATTCTGACAAAATTATCTCTCTCTGCTATCCAAAACTGAGTGGTATCAAGTTTCTTCATAACCCTGAATTTTATCCTAGACTCACAATACTTCGGCAGACTTGGGCTGAAGTAATTTGCACAATCTGCTCTCCTTCCATCTGTTAGGAAGATTCATATTGCAGTTACCGCAGGATGATTTTTTTCTCATTCGTTGTCTTCCTCAAAGACCGACCAGGGTCGCTTCTTGAATCCATTTCCTCAGCACATGTAGCACTCTTTTGCAAGGTCTTCCCTCATGTATGTCTTCTGAGGTCTCAAGTATTGGTGCTTTGCCTACTGAAATTGGAGACTGCCCTGAAAACAAAAAAGCGCTGGAGAGTATGGAGAGACCTTAGCAGGGGCTGGACTATGTGACTCCAGAGGCCCCTTCCCATCAACCTTTAATAATGTGGTTCTCTTAGTAGGCAACTGAACTGGAACAAATATTTGCCTTTCTTGCTGAATATTGGTACAGAAAGGTAGTCAAGGTAGGAGGGAGGCTCAGCCTTCTGGAGTACTGGCTAGCAGAAGATGGCCCTCCAGAATACTCAGGAAGTGAATCAGTGGGAAGGAAGGAGCAAACAGAGGGTTTATATGGATGAGAAGGTGGGGAGAGTGAAAAGTAAGTCTCCCAGCAAAACTACAGGGACTGCTTTAAGAGCCAGAAATACTATAGAGTTCATTGGCAGCTAGGCTTAGCTTATTTTCAACCTGCTGTGACCCATACAGCTTTGTATTTATGTGGAAGGGTGAAAGCAGCAAGTGCTCACTTCTGTTTTCATGTTCAGGTTTAGCAAGATTTTTGATTTTTTGAAAAAATAAGCAGGAAGACAGTACAGTAAAGCGGTAGCTTTAACTGATGAGATGAACTATTTGAATATTTTTTTTTCAGTCTTGTTATTTCATTTTTAACCTTCAACAGATTCAGTCAAGATTGCAATTCAGAAACCCGTGCTTTCTTCTAGCTGCAACTTAGTTAAGTCCTTCGAAGTAAAAAGCTCTGGTACACTTAACTCATGTAGCTGCCTTTCACTTTAAATACTGATGTTAAGTGCATTTCTTCTGAATCTGTGTAATTGGAGACATGTGGTAACGCAGTGCTAGCCATTCCAGCAGCACAGTAACTATTCCCTGCAGCCTCCAGGATGGTCATTTCCCCTACTCCCTTCCTGCAACTTAAATTCCTTTCCTTCCTTGCTTCCTTCCTCCTTCCGTCCTTCCTTCCTTCCTCCCTTCCTCCCTCCCTCTCTTCCTCCTCCCCTCCCCTCCCAGCTGTAGAGGGAACTACAGTTGACATCTTCCCACGTAGTCACTGACCCAGCAGTTGCTTGTATCTGTATCATCTGGATCAGCAGCATCAAGCCCAGTGCTGCCAATATAAATGAGACGTGGCAGTCATTGTTAGTGCTGTTAAATTGGGTTTATTAAAACAACAAAGTGACATGAGCAAGTTTAAGTGAGCATTAGGTGCATATCCTGAACATAAATGCTTTAGAAATCACAAGGGTTTGGAACAATATGTACCATTTCTGCTGCTGCCCTGGGAAGCAATGTTCTCTGCCCTTTGTCTCCAGTACATCTGAACACTTTAATGAGGACTGAGGCTCTAATAGGCCAGAACTACTTTGGAAATGGTATTTAGGCTCCAGTGTCATTTAGGCAGTTTTAAAAATAGTCCCCCATTATCTTTCTCTGTAGAAGATGAGCTGCTTTCTTCCATCTCTGCCAGGCAATTCTTCTCTTGCCTCTCCTAACCTAAGCAGAAGATGACATATTTTTTTTTTCCAAATCTTGTTTATATTTGTCAGCTGTAAACAATTTTTAAAAGTGTTTTTTTCCTGTTTTTACTATGCATTTTATTGCCTTGAGGTAATTTGTTACTAATGCAGATTAATCTTTCCATTAATTATATTCAGTTAGTTATCTGGCTTTTAAACCTCTCCTCTGCCCTCCTCCCAAAACTAGCATAGCAGTTTCATCATTGGTTTTCTTATGTTTTCTATATTTTTCTCATAGTATAGCTTTATTTAATCTGGACAAAAGGAAGAGTCAGGCTGTGGAGCAGTCTGATATAGGTTTTGGTAATGAAAGGATCCTTTTTAGCACAAACATGCTTTTTGGGAGCAGTGGGGCTTCTTGTGGGATAAGGTACAAAAACTACATATAGGCTTGCAGAGTCTTTCTTGTCGTAACAGGTATTTAATTATAGCAATGAATATTAATTATTAGATGCTTATTGTAGTAGAAGAGATCTAAAGCCTGAGTCACAGACATGACCAAGTAATGGTTCTCCTTACCCTCAGTGGATGCTGTCCTCTGTGCCCAGGCTGAATTATGTTCTTGGTGTCTGTGTTTGGTGATGCATAGCCTTCAGCATCCCTTAGTCAGAGAAACCAGCTACCTCATGTACCTCCATGAAAAACCATGGCAAGAACTGTGTGAAAGACCTGGTATTGAATTCATATTAGGCAAACTTCTTTGGCTGGGGTTTTGATGGGCTTTTTTTTTTTTTTCATCTTACGGATGTGAAATTCCAGTCGAATTTACTGAAAGCACTAATCTGTTTCAAAAGAACCATAAATGGTTGATGTTTTCACACATGTGTTAGGCAAATAATTGATGATAATTGTCGACTTTTGCTTTGAGATTTGGATTTAGGTAAATGTGACACTTGCAAAATTCACCAGGGAAACCACAGCGGGAGAGAAAAAGCACACTCAAATGCCTCGGGAATGTAAGGTTTATGCTTGTTTCTCCTGCAAAATAAAGGAGAAGCATCTCTAAGGGGTGCAAGTATACAATCAAAAAGGTGGTTTGACTCAACCTAAAAAGATGGTGAGTGGCATGTTGAACCCGTTTTTCATGGACAGTAGTCTGTGCCAAACACCTAAGAACAGCCATACCCATGCAGACTAAGGGCCCCTCCAGCCAAATATCTCATTCCCAGCATTGGTAATAAAACAAGTGCTGGTGGAAACAGCATATATGACAGCTCTTCCCAAACATACCAAAACTTGACCGCAAGTATCAGTGTAAACAGTTGGTAACAAGACTCTCAAATTAAACAGTCCTGTTCTGCATAATTCAGTCTTGCTGTGTCATTTTTTTTCTGAAGCACAGCCTGTTGGACCATTTTGTTTCCTAAAGTTTTCGGTTGTGTTGAAAATAGAAGGTGGGTATGTCTATCAGCTGTGCAGACCACCTCAACACCCATTTGATTTACCATGGTGTTGTTACTCCACAGTTTGAGATGCTGACGGGATCATTACCCTTCCAGGGAAAAGACAGAAAGGAGACAATGGCACTCATTCTCAAGTGAGTATTGAAACTGGTTTCATTCTTCTAACTACGAGTTAATGCTACCCTCTGGAGAGTCTATAGGTCCCAAGTATATGAAGGGTATAGTGCACCTAGATTTCAAAGCTACGTAAGGCATGAATTTGGTAAGGCACACGTGGCTGATGCCTGTATGTGACTCTTACAGCTGCTTTCAGAATACATAGCAGGAATTGAATTACTGAGAGGGCCTTACAAAAGGAATTTATCTTGCTTTCTCTAATAATGTCAATATTCACAAAATGTGGGAACAGTCAGATTACTGCAGGACACCTTATATTTTGTTGTTGCCAAGTTTCAAATATTTTCCTTTGCAAATTTCCTATTCATTTGATGTTAAGTGCAGACATATGTATTTGAAGCTGAGCTTTCCCCAGTATTACATTTTTTTTCTGTAGCAGTGAATGACCAAGAGAAAATTTTTACTCTATTTAAACAGTATATGGTTTAGTACAATTGTTTTCATTAGGTTTGGTTGTTTAAATCCCTCTTGATTCCCAAATTTATTCCAGCAAGCTAAAAAAGTGAAAAAATTCTGTAGGCAAATTACCTATTTAGATTGCAAAAGGTTTTATGAGATTCACTGAATCTGCTATACCTCTAGTGAAGTCAGTGGTAAAACCTTCCTCAACCTCAGCAGAACAAGATCAGGTCCTTGCTCTGTGTTGCGTTATGCTTAGGTAGTCTTTTTTACACTGATTTCATGTATCTGCCCATCCTGAGTACTACAATTCCACCTTTTCAGCCACAGCAGGATGGAAAAAAAACCCTTGAAAAAAATCTATTTTCTTTTCAAGTGTTGTGTTCTTTCAGAGCCAAGCTGGGAATGCCGCAGTTCTTGAGCATAGAAGCCCAGAGCCTGCTGCGAGCCCTCTTCAAAAGGAACCCCTCCAACAGATTAGGTATGTTTGTGCATTTGATCAGGGCATTTGTTATATGCACTCTGCCTTGTCAGGTGGTGATCATTTCTCTCAGCACATCTTTTCTGATAGTTATCCTCTTCATTATGTTGCATTTTGCATTCCTTGCAAAATGAGTACAATGAACCTTGAGTATTGCTAGAGAAATTTGCAAAGAGCACAGGCAAAGCACCGGAACTTAAAACATGATATTAATTTTTATTTCATTTTTTTGGTAAAGAGGGAGAATAAACTGCCCGGTTTTTTGGAGGTTTTAAGATAACTGCTCAATGTGATACTATAGGGAACTGAGAAACAAGTGTGTTCTAAAAATCTGTATAATTTAGCTGCAAATCTGAGGTTTCATCTCTGCCATTCTCAAATGCGTTTCAGGCCTGTTGCATTCTGTTAGCTGGGAGCATTCTTACAGTAGGCTTTCTTCTTTATTATCCTAAATGTATCATGGCCTTTTTACTAATGTCTCTTCACCCTTTATTAATAATCCTATATAAATTGCGATAAACAGTAGTATGTAAAAAGAAGTAAAGAAGAAATAAAAAGAAGTATGTATTGGATAACATATGTCATCTGTACACTTGTTTAAGAGTTTTATTAAGAAATTAATTGCATTTGGTGAGGTCATGGACAATGTTGTTGCATGATTTTCATTGCAAATTCTGTCCTTGCTCCAGACAGGGCTGAGATGACAACCTAGCGAAGCACAGTGCTGGGGGGGAATGGGGAGCCAGTCCTTCAGCATGCTGCTGTGGCCCCTCTCCTTCTGAGGGGATGCCACATGGCCCGCAGAGGGAATGTCCCCAATAGGTTTTACCTCTTGACCTAAATGGTGGCTCTTGCAGTCTGATACGATGTAGACATGAGGGTGGAAAAACACATTTTGTCAGAAGGTTTCAATTGCTCTCAAGTAATTTGTTTGACATTAGGAAAAAAATAGAGTATTGGGATTTCTGGGTTTAATATCTGTTCAGAAAAATAAGGTGCTACTGCAAATATAAACTTTTTCCCACTCCCTACCTCTGTTCCCTTCTGCTATTTCCTCCCTGTCTTCGTCTCTTGGTTTTGTTCTGCTCTGCTCGTTTTGTGGCTTGCCACAATTTGCTGTCCATCCAAAATGGGGCTCCAGTGAAGTCAGCAGGAGTTTCTCGATACCAGTCCTTAAATAGAAAGCTACTTACTAAAATAATCAAAGTTCCTTAGTTTTAGCCAGTTTTATCTTAGTTTTACTATTTGCAGGTGCTTTTATTACAGGCACGAAAAAAATCTTAAGATAACCGAGTTTTCGCTTGTTAATGTGAGGCTGCTTTTATATAAATCCTTGCACTCTATAATGTGTTTAAACTGGCAAGTTGATCTGAAAGAATTACTTATCTTCTCAAACTCTCCTGGGCCTGGATGGCACGTAAGAGTATTTGCAGGCAGTAGGTTTGATTGTGCTGATTATTCTTTACGGATATGTTTTATTACTACATTGAAGTTAAAAAAACCGAAACCACTAAAAACCTAAAGGAAGGTGAGAGGTTTGCAGTCATGCAGTGTGCCATCCCATGCTGCACTTCAGACATTTGCTAAACACCCATCTCTGTGCCGAGAAATGTCCATCTCCGTGAAGCAGGACTTTCCAGTTATGATGTCTCTGGTGCTTCTCTTTTCTCCAAGAAGGCACATCTCTTTTCAGTACCACTTCAGATCTGCAGATGGTAGATGAGTGGCTGAAACATGCTGAGCGAATCCAGAGAGACTCCACCAAAAGTATCGATGCTTAATGTCTCTGATGGACTTTTGCAGCAGGGTCAGAGTTGCCCCTTTGGGCTTCCAGGGCTGTGCCTGAACACACCCTTGGGCCACTTCCCTCCTCCATTTGATTCAAGGACCAGGTCACACACTGCTGCCTGCAGCCACAGCACATAACAGAAGAAGGATTTGTGGGCTATGCGGGCAGATATCATGGCAGGGAAAAACTGCAGGAAGTGATGAACCTTCTCCAAAATCAGTTGCTAGGAATTGGAAGTCCTTCACTCTTTACAAAATTAGGCTATTATCATCCTAAATCTCTTTAACATACTAAATTAAACAGAGATGGAGTCAAGTCTTTGCACTTAACAATGTATTCCTTCTGAGCCAGCGCTCTGAAGTGGCCCCAAGTGGGAAATGCAAATTTTTCAAACAAGTGCCTGCCTCAACTGCATGCTGTATTCCTTATTGCACATTGCAGCCTCCCACTAAGAGAAGTAGCTATGGGTGGGCTTTTGTCTTGCTCCTGATTTCTGTGGTTTCGTGGAAAAAGGAATAACAAGAGTAGGAAAAAGTGTAGCTTTCAAATAGATCATCTGAAAAAAGCATGTCATTCCCATCACACGATGTATCCATTAGCCTAAGAAAGAGGAAAAAGAGAAACCAGTGGGGAAGGGACAGAGCAGAGAAAATTGAATGCGTTAGCAGTTATCCTCAGTCTAGGATGTGCTAACAGTGTCTTAGTGTCTGAGCATTTATCCCAGTCCTTCAAAATCAGTTTGGCACTTGGGTTTCATCTTTACATAGTTAAGAACAGCAACTGCACATTGCAAAGTTTCCAGTTACCTCCACTGAACACATTTTTCACAGATATTTCTTCTCTGAAGAGTTGCTTAATGTAATTCTCTTCCAAGTAACTGTAGGTTTCATGTTTCTGTTGGCATTGCTAAAATCAGAATGAATCTGCCAAGGGAGTCTAGTGCAGACTTCAGACTGTACGTTGAAAAAAACATGCTAGGGAAGTCATAGAAGTCTTACACTAAGACTTAGTATTCTCTTGTTTAGTACCCATGGGCCATAAACAGCTGCCTAGGGACAAGTAAGAATGGAGTAAACATATGTGTTACTTCACCCAAATTTTCTACCACCCTACTCCTGCTTTAAGGTCAAGCAAGGGGTTTCCTGAACCTCTTGTGGTTTGTCCATGGAATAATCTTCAACAGATTTCTTTTCAACACATTTCCTGGCCTACCCAGAACCCGTATAAATATTTTGCACTGCATCATCTTTTCCAAATAATTCCACATCACACAGCTATCTGTTTCCTGACAAAACCTCTCCTGGTTCTTCTGAACCTGATTCCTGCTAGCATTGTTTAATTACCTATTCTAAACCTCCTTGGTCACCTGTTTCCAGGTTGAAAAGTCCTGACCTATTCAATGATTCCATACCATTCCTTGTTGACCTTCTTGGATTTTTCCTCCTTTTCATAAGTATACCCTCTTATAGGTGAGTGTGTCAACATCCATAGTACAGTTGTGGGCGTACAACAGATATACACAATGACAGTGCAGTGATGCTCTCCCTTTTTTCCCCTCTTCTCTTTCTAAGATTTGATTTCATGCTGTGTTTGCCTAAAACTGTCTGTCTGTCATAACCCACAGATCTCAGTGGGGCTGATCACCTCTGAGCACGTAATTTTTTTTGGTGGTCTAGGATTGTTTATCCTCATGTACACCACTTACATTTGTCTATACTGAAAGATTACCAGGGTGGGGAAGTAATCAGATCTTCTCTCTTGCATTATTATCCAGCAGGCCTGACAGACAATCCTGCAGGTTAAAGTTTGCTTTTTTGTATCCATTCATCAGTTACTGTTAAGCAGGCTGTGGGAAGCCATTCCAGACCCTTGCGTTTTGGCAAACATCGATAATGTCTTGTACGCAGGGAGAGCAGACATCACATTCACAAAAGCTTCAGTTGACAAGACCTTTGTAAAGCTGCTTGTAATGTTGATCTTCCGAAAGTGCAAATACTGCAGATAAAAAGCTGAATCCTCTGAGGTGCTGAGTGCCCCTTGCAAGGTGCTTATGAATCCCAGATCCTTTTGGGAATCAAGGATGCTCAAAATGCTTGTAAAGAAGTATGCTGGGACCTTTCAGGGACTGATTCCAAAACTGCAGTGCGAAGCCTTTGGTTCCAAGTGTTAATTCTCCTTGAAATGAAAATGAAGGGTGCTATTAAAAAAGTCAAATCAACCCCATAAATGGCAGTCTAAATCATCTCTGACAGTTGTTTAATTATTACTGAGCACCTGTTGGGTTTTCTGATGGCACTGAAGCAAATAAATTGAGGTAAAGGAATAAAAAAAGGCAATCTTCAGTGAAGATATAAGGCAAAAGTAATGAAGAGATTGGGTTTCTTACTCAATCTCAGAGGACTTTCCCTCAAATTCCTATAGTAATGTAACAGAAATTTAATACTAAAGGAAACATAACACTGAGAGTGATGATTTTGGTACTCAGAGGAATTTGAAGACAATATTTGAAAAGGGGGAACCTAAAACCCTGGCTTATGTTAAGCTTATTTGGAGCTTTTTGGTATTTTGAATCTGTACTTATTTGTAGTGCAGCTTTCTTTGCCTGTCAAGAACAGGTAGCTAGTCGAGATTTGAAGGTCAGTGCACATAGAAGAGCTGCTGGTGGTGGCAGGGAGCAGCTGTAGCCTTGCCAGAGTATGAGGATGTCTTGGGGCCTCTCCTGACCTCGCTGGTGCATGTGCTCTGCTGTGCCTAAAATCCCATGTCTCATTCAAAGCTTGAATGTGCAGCTATTCAGCCTTGGCAGCATCCTCAATTAGAGAAAAGTAAAAACCGTCAGCCATCAGATTCTCATTAATGAAGTGCCCTTGTCTGTATTTTTGGTAGTTTATACTGCAATGGCAGTTGTACTGTCCAGGGTTCCTTGACTAGAAGAAATGTTTAGAAGAAAAGTGTCAGAAGAAAAGTGGGGATGGGGAGGAAGACTGAAGAAGAGATGTCGTGCAGCACTCTTCTAAGCATTACTTCATTTTGATTCTTTCATTCTCTTGCCAGGTGCTGGATTCGATGGAGTGGAAGAAATTAAACGTCATCCTTTCTTTGTTACTATAGACTGGAATGTAAGTGGAGCAGAATTTAATTTTTTTATGGTTTTTTTTCTTAGCTAAATTTTATGAAGAAAAAAGGCATTCTCTAACATAGAGAACCCAGGAGCTAGAGCCTTTTCAGTGGGTGCCTGTGTCTTACTTGGATACATATATGGCAGTGGTGGCTTTATAGTTGAACTCAAAGGTCTTTTCCAATCTAAATGATTTTACGATTCTATATAAATGTTTGTTCACATACCCACAAATGAAAGGAATAAAAAGCTGCTTTCAGCATTGCCATATTTTTCTAACTTCTTGTCTGTTTTGTCTGATAGTCTGTCTAATCATTATACTACCTGAGGCTATTTGTAGCATTCTGCAGAATAATTTCCACATTCAGCTCCAATAAACCTGAGCCTTCAATTGTGGGAGCTGGACTGGAGTAAAAATGAGTAGCTTTAAATGAAATAATTCCAGTAGTATTCAGTTCTAAAAGAAAACAGAGCCAAAGGATTGGGCTTGAAAGAAATACTTCATAAGGAATCAGTCTGATGCTCTAGGTCCCTCCATCATTCTGCTTTTATGTTCCATATTGAACTACTTGTCCCTTCTTACTCAGTTGGGCAGGCTGGACTAAAGGCTAGCTTTATTCTTTCCGATATCAGAGACTTTCAGGAATCCTTTTATCTCTTGGAATTATTCAGAGCAGCCCCAGGTCTGCTTCTACATGTCTACAGTAGCTCCAAGGAGCTCCCAAGACCTCCAGGCTCCCTCTTTTCCCAAACACAATGCGGTGCTACTGGGACTGCCTGGTCATCCACAGAGCTGGTACACCAGGCTGTACAGCAGGTTGTGCTGCTTTATGCTGGAAGAATCATAAATCTTCCAACAGGATAGCTTTGTTAACCCATTCTTGTCATTTTGGCCAAAGTGACCATAGGACAGTATCTGCCCCTTCCACTAGGTTGCAGTGTGGGCTATAGAAAAGCACAAAATAGATGGATTTTTAAAACCGTGATTTTACACCTCTGAGCATACAAGTCAACCAGCCAGAACTGGAAACATCAGCTCCTCTTACAAGTGTTTGTTGTTTTATTAAGGTGAGCTATTACTTTAACATCAGCACTCAAAATTGGAACAGCAAATATTTGATCAAATGAAGCATGGTTCAAATAAGACATGTCAGAGGTGATTAACAGAAAGGTAAACAAGGATTTCTTTTATTGCTATCAGCTACAGCTCATAAAGCTGGTGGTAGAGATTAGCTGCATATTTGATTTAGACATGTAAGAGGTTAAATCTCACATTTTCAGCATCTTATTTGTTCAAATCAATTTATTTTTAGACAAACCTGGAAGCACACATTTTTCATTCTTGCTCTGAACAACTACCAGTGCATCAGAGCTCCTGTTTGCCACATCCTCTAGCATTTTCTAGTTTAATTTTAACCAACCTGTGTTATGGTTGTTATGTCTCTTTAGTATTTAATGTGTTCACTCACAAATACTAGTGTAACAGGTCCCGTTGATGCAGTTTATAAGACAAATTCTGGTAAAAACACATGAATGTGTTTCACAGAGCCATTCTCAAACTGCTGCCCAGGACTTCGCATTAAAGCGAATTCCTCTATGAAAGAACATTTTGTGGTGTCCAGGCAGCCTTTGAAAGGCCCACAAAATCATTTATTTTGGAAAAACTTTTTAGAAAAACCCAGTTTGAGTAGCATGTTGAAGAGCTGGCATGACTCATAAGCATGTTAAAACATGCTCAATGAAAATGGAGTTTGAGACTTTCCTTTATGGTCCAGCTGACTTTTAGTCCCAGTACGTATGTTCTGGAGTCTAGATTCTCTTTCCTCTTCTGCTTCTTACTAATTATGACATTCTCTATGATGACTTTACATTTATGGAAACAGTAAGTGAAAATAAAAAATAGGGTATTTGGAAGACTTGGTGGTATTTTATTATTATTATTATTACTATTACTATTACTACTATTATTATTATTATTATTAATAATAATAATAATAATTTTTATTATTTATTGTTATTATTATTATTTTCTGTAATCCTCCAATATCTCCACAGTCCTCAGCTTTGAAATCAAAATACAAGTCAGATGAATGTCTTGATGTAATAGGAAGCACTGGAGCAGTGAGAGGGTTTTTCTGTGTTTGCTAGTGGAGCAGCTCACTAACTCATCACAGACAAATGAGGCTCTGCATCTTGGAAGGGTTCTCAGAAAAATCAGTTTTGTCCCATGAGACTCCTCAAGACCACCTTCTGTCATGATAATTGGTGATTGTTTCAAGCTCAGTTCTTTAGGGAACAATTTCATGCCAATTCCTTAGGAAACTCTACAGTCTTCCATAATTTGAAACAGCTCTTATGGACAGGGACATATCTACCATGAAGAAGACGGGTATGCTTGAACATGCCTTGGAGCTAGAGAGGAACTTGGATTTAATTGTCCTTTGATGTCTTATCTAGCCCTCTAACTCTGCTGTAAAAAGTAGCTGTAAAGATCCATTTTAATCCAACACAGTTAGTGCTTATTGCACTTTCTTTGAGACAGACAGATCATTATTACACAGATTAGCTATCATCTTTGTAATATATTTCCTCATTTTATTCTAATTTTCCAATCACTCATGGAGATCTTGGGAGGCTTATCTCATTACAGCAGCTACAGTATTGTATGTATGTCAGAGCAACGTGAGCCAGCCTGGTGCTGAGCTGAAGCCAGGACTTTGACTTACAGTGATCATCCAGCCAGCTGTTAACATGTTCTCCATGGGCAGAAAGGCAACAGGGTCAGAGAAGAGAAAACAGAAATGGATCAGACACAGATGTTTATGGCTGATCTCTATATGGTTGCAGGAAAAGAGTCTGATGCCCTCATTTTGTTCTCCTGTAAATACCGAATCTCTCACATCAATTTGCAGGCAGTCAGCAAACAACACTGTTGAGGCAGAACAGAAATGTTAATTTACTTTATGCCTTGGTAATATAAAGACCTCAGAGAGCAAGAAGCAAGCTCTTTTGAAGAATTTCTGTACTACCTTGGCAGCTATGATAGGACTGCTGTGACTGACAGCACAGAAAATTTCAGCTTTTGATCCTCCATCAAAAGCTCCCTTATCATGAAGGGTCAGAATGGGTTAGTGTCTGCTGGAAATGCAGTGTGCAGCAGGTCTTTTTTTTAAGCATGATTTTTCCTGCAAGAGTGACATGATAACCAGGAACAAACCACCAAGTTACATCATCTAATTTTAAGAAGAGATTCAAAACAGAAATGAGTTAGCTTATTCCTTCTAAGTTGCGTGTGAGGTCTAGATATTGCAGTGATGACGTCATTAGAATCACAGATGGAAACATATGACTTGGACCATCATTTCAGAGTATTTTCAGAGCTGTTCTTGAGTTTTGAATGTGTTTGCCCATTGGGGCAGTTATTTCCCATCTTTCACTGTCTTTAAATAGACACAACCAGATACAGTGTCTGGTTTGCATGAAGGCAGCGAACACAGGAAACGTACACATTGTGAAAGTGGCCCCTGTTGCAATGCTGCAGATGCTGCTGCCAAGCACATCAGCGCTGATAGCACATGACCACTCTGCAGAGGCAGTAAATACCATCCTGGAAAACATGAGTGTGGCCAGAGAACAACGGTCCTCCTCCTCCTGGCCTTTCGCAGATGCCATTCTCATGTTCCAGAGTGCCATTTTTCAACAAAATCTGTAGTCACACGAGGTTTAACTTCTGGTTAACTTCTCTACTAAATGAACTGTGGACAATTTGACACAGAGTTTTTATGCCCAGATTTAAATTTGGGCATGAGCTAATCTCTGTAAGAGTCTCATTTTTACAGCTGTTTTCACCTTATAACAAAGCCCTAAATTCCCACTGTATAGGGTGAAAAATAGATGAAGATTTCTGCAAATATCAGTCTTACTGCTCTAAGGCATTTAGTATGCACTGTGACACAAATTCAGTAAATCTGTTGTTAAATCAATTGACTATTTTTTGTGATCAAGGCTGGGACTCTCAGGAAGGAGGCTAGATGTCCAGCTCCTTGACAGTTTTACCTGCTTACTAACCTTGCACCCCCTTTTCTTCCTAAGACAAGCAGACCCAAACTGAGTTGACCTCAGATAGTTTCAGTCAATGGCTCTGAGAAAGCAGTCTGGTTCCTATTTTTTTTTATTACTGTTTCTTCTTTCCAGGTCATGCATGGTACATTTCTGGTTTTTCACTGAAAATGAAAAATGAAATCCCTATTTGGAGACTGTAGTTGGAGGAGTGGACTATAAACAGTAGTTTTTGTTTGGATGACAGGCTAAATTGGAACCAGAGCAAATGACATGCTAGAAAATAAACTGTCAAATACAGCTGAGTAAAGGAATGGGAAGAAAATGGAATAAAATTCTTTTTCCTTCAGTACTAATCGGAGATCAAACTAAACTAAAAGCATGAATTAATTGGAGGTTTTACCAACAGCAAAAATTAACCCCAAGGTTTGAATTCTGCTATCTTTTTTATTGTTTGCATACAATAACATTGAGCCATTAATCTAGGAGAAGACAAACATTTTAGAATGTAGTTCATCCTTTTGTCCGCTTATAGGATTTTCCATGACAGGTATATGTATCAAGGGAGTTTATTCTCACACTAGAAGTGCATCACTGTGGAGGGCAGCACCTTTCTATTTCTAGAAAGTGTCTAAGGAATAATTCAATTCTTGATCAAAGAAACTCAGTTGAGGAAATTACTAAATGGTTTTTAATTAAATTAAACCATTTTTCTTATTCTTGATATTTGCCAGGCACATGTACAGAGCATTTACATCTCTGGGTTTTTTTAGGAGTGCATTTTTTTAAAGATGATGAAAAATTAACTGCTTATCAATAAGAAGAGAAAGACAAAAAATGTTGCAGTATTTTGTTACTATACTCCCTGGTATATTATTTGAGTTCCAGCTGAGGAGGTGTTCGGATGAAGCTCCTATTAGAGATCTGGCAACATATTTTAAGAAAAGGTCACTGGAACCTGGAGAAAAATTAGTTATTTCAAATAAAAGTGTTTCTATCTGAAATCAGAAAGGCAGTTGATAGAAGCTCATAGCTTGTGTACAAGTTGTGTTTTCCAGTTAATTCATAGGTACTTATTAATCTGAAGGTACTGATTATCAAAGTCTCTGAAGGATGTGAGGGCTTGATAAGTAGACAGAAGCATGGATATGTATCCAGCTGTGAATATCTAAATCAGTACTTTCACACCTTGGAGTTCATCTCCCTCGTTTTGTGGATTATGCACTCCCTCAGCACAGCCTCTGGATCTGACAGCTCTGTATGACACACAGTGATTCCTGATATCTGTTAGTCACATTTTTCTGTGCTAAGTCAATGCTGTGGCCAGCTTAAAAAAATTGGAGATGGGATGTGGGAGGTTATTCTTTACTGGGAAAGAGAAAGAAGTCACATTCTCAATAAACATGAAGAGCTAAGGTGCAACTCTCCGTTTTGGATGTGTAAACAATGTGGAAGGAAAAAATCTTCAGCTTCTCATACTTGTGCAAAATAACACACATATAATGATCTTAAGCACCCAACCTGAAATATAAATGCTCCATATTAGCACTTACATATCCAAAGTCTTTTTTGAATGCCTAATAAGATCCAAACCAATAATTTGGATATCAAAACTGGGATTTAAACTAGGGCTGGCATTTAAACTAGGAGTCCGTTCCCATTTAAATGGATGATGGAACTCACAGTGACTTTTGCATACAGTACCAGTATTGCCATGACTTGAAAAGTACGTAATTGTTTAAACTTTACCAGAAGTTATGAGACAGCCTGATCGAAAGATTCGAAATTTACTTTGCTATGTCATTTGCCACCGTGGTTGGTTTCTGTTGGAAGAGGTCAAGATACATCAGCCCTGAATAGTTTTGGGACCATGGTAAGGGATAATAGGTTAACATGTTTCCTAAAATTAGAAATATTCTTGAAAAATACAGAAGGATCTCAAATCCTCCAAGTGATTTTTTCTCTGTGAATAGGAAACAGTGGCTGTGATTTTTAATGTTTTCTTAGATCAGCTTGTATCACATTGTGTTTTGCAGTTTACAGGATGCAGGTTTTTACTGGAAGAGGCATTTTGCCTGCAGCAGACCTTCATGTTTAACTGTGTTGGGCTGCCTGTGGTTTAGTGATTTGGCTTTGGTTGTTGTGGTTCACTCAGAGAGCTGAAGCTAGTTTGGGATGGAAAAGGCCGTAGATATCACTGCTCTGCTTTTCCTTGATGATGCCATTTAGTTACCTGATTCAAGAGCTTGGGGAAAAAAGAGTTTTAGGCAGTTTACCTTTTACTATTCTCTTGTCTAGTCAGAAACACCAGAAATAATTTCTATCACAAGTGGAAAAGGAAATGGAAAAGGGAGTCGTCTGGGTTGTGCTCAGAAGTGCTTTCCACTTGCACAACCAACTTCTTTGTTTTCATCCCCTCCCAGAAAGTAACTTTGTGATTACACATCTTTAGGTGGCGTGTGACTCATGATGAATCTTAAATCCCTCCCTAGTAGTGGAGGATGTGGCTTAGGGATTCAAAATACAAATGTAGCTCCAACAGCACTTAAGAAACTACGGAGGGATGAAGGAATTAAGAGGCCAGAGAGAATATGGTGACGATAATAAAAAGAGAGTGCAGTTCCTGAATGACGCACAGCTCTAAAACATTTTCCAAGTTTTGGACCTCACAGGATAAGCGGTACAGTTAATTGAGGGAGGAAGCACGTGCATGTGACCATATTGCTTTCTGCAGTAGAAGCACTGGACTTGTGAATTAAGACAAATAAAGGGAAGCTGGAAGCAAATAGCTTTCTCAAGATGAAGTCCTAGCAATAGAAAAGCATTCTGTAGGTGCTGAGTTCTGTTTTAAAGTTCTGTGCAGACAAAAAAAGATGTATGTTAATTGCTATGCTGATACTTTCCAGCTGATGAGGGACACTTCCTGCTTAAGATTGAAATTGACTTTTAGTTATTTGGAAGACTGGCTTTCCATTGTGGCTCACAGCAATTAGTCATCTCTTTTTCTCTCAGAAGATACAGAGCTATTCTATGCAAGCAGAAACTTTTTTTGGTGAAATGGCCATTAATTATTATATTCAGGCTCACCATTTCACTTTTCCAAGGAATTCAACCATAAACATATCCTTTCTATTAAGGCTAATACTATGCTACAGAATTTCCTGCTTCAAAAACCTTTATTTATCAATGCAAAATCAAGTTCAAATTATGGTGATGTGTGTATATCTTAGGTTTAACCACATGCTTTATATTATAGAAGTTAATTCACCACAAAACCTACAATTAAAAAGAATCATCCTGCATGCAAAGAACTGGAGAAGCATTTATTAATCTCCATTAAATATTTTGAAAAATCAGTTCATTGGGAAGTAATTTTGAAAGCTAACATAAAAATACATAGTACAAACAGTCATAAAGTGAACTCTCCTCTTCTTACCATGACTTGAAAGTGTGGATGAAATGTTGTATTTATGCTCAGACATGTTAATTATGGGAAACTGTCTGTGGCAACTAATTCAGCCCTTTGAAACCTGAGAACAAAAGTATTTCTAGAAAGGAAATGCAGTCTAGGGACTAAAACATGGGGCAGGGAGTCAAACTGAAGCTCTGTTACCCATGCTGCCATCAACATAGTATTCAGTTTTGTCCACTTCAAGCAGCGATGATGCAAAAGGCTCTTTCCATCAGCCTCTAGAGGCTTTGGATCAGATTCAGACATGCTGCACCTGAGTTTGTTCATCTCCCAGAATGTGTGTATGTGTGTGTGTATGAATGCTTGCAAAGGAGCATGGTGTAGCAATTTCTTAAAGATCACAAAGCATGAATTAAGAGATCATGAAGTCCCTCATAATAAAGGCAGTATATTAGGTTGAATTTATGGAATTTATTACTTAGGTGATCCCCTACATGACCCCTCAGTCACCAGCAGAAACTCACACACCTAGCAGTGTTTTTCCTTGATTTTGCTCTTCAGCTCAAGCCACATTTAGACCTTCAGTGTGATTTCCCACCCATCCACTGTGCTTTCTTCCAAGCATGTTTTGATGTGATTTTCGCCTCATCCTCAGCTGTTAACCCCCTTCCCTTTTACCAGATACGCCAAAAGAACAAGTCTCTTGTTTAGGCAGTAAGGAACAGGCAGCCAAGCCTGTTGCTGAGCTCAGTCTGGCAGCATGTCAAACATGTTGTTAGTTCTTGACAAATAGTTAATGCCAAAACAGTCACAGCTTCCTAGTGGTTCTTTGTCCTTGATAGCTGTTGCTGTGCTGCTTAAGTCACCCTGTTCCCTCATGTTACCATTGCACATTCCAGTCCTGTCCTTAGACCAGTGAATTTTCAGAGGCCCCAGCTGGAACACTGGGCCAGTCTATGGGCTAAATTTTCACCAGAAACATTTGTGTTTATGTTCTGGTTTGCAGTAGCTAGAAAGTGCAGGGACCATCCAGGGCACAGATTCTAAGCCAACCTGTCAAGCAGGAGTCAGAGCCATGGATATGTCCTCCTTTTCTGTCAGTCCTGCAAGGATACCACAGAGCTGAAGGAGGACACCCTAAAGAAAGTGAGGGAGTCTATCTCCAGATTCTGAAGGTGTACACATTGATGTTGATCGTGATCTGTTCTTCTCCTTGTAGAAACTGTACAGAAAAGAAATCAAGCCGCCTTTCAAGCCTGCAGTGGGACGGCCAGAAGACACCTTTCATTTTGATCCAGAGTTCACATCTCGAACCCCCACAGGTTAGTAAGGTGGCACATGGCAATATAACTTTTCAGTTGGTAAGTTCATTCTTCCTTCCATTTCCTATTTCAATGGGAAATTGAAACAGGTCCTAAAGTCAGATCAGCTGTGTGGTTACAGGGTTATCCAGCAAGATGCAAAGATTGCTTTGCATTTCCAAGAGAAGAATCCCATAAGCATTTCACCAGTTTCACATTGATTTGTCTCCAGGAAGCACAGATTTCACATTTTTAAAAGGAAGAGTAGCTGTTGATTTGCTATTTTATTCCTCACCATTGCTTACACTAACTGAATTTAACTATTTTAAATTACTTCGGCTTCAAAGAACTTTGCATCTCAGCACGTCAGTATATAATTATATATTCCATAGATGTTTTATTTAATTATGAAGTCCCACAGACTATGAACTATTGCAAGTTACTGTGTGGTTAACAGCAATGAAGAATCATCAAGTTCTGAGATCAACAGGAAATTTGGCCCACAATACTTAGGAAGTGCTTGCAGTGAGAATGTTGTTCATATAACTTCTATTTTCTAACAGGAATATCACACTTTGTACACTATATATGAAGGTGATTGTTGCACAAAACTCCATCTTTCCACTCTTTTAGTGGAAAGCAAGAGTACTGGTAATGTCAGAGTGGTAATCCCACTTGTATTTCCTCTTGCTAGATATGGATAAGTTACATTACATTTCTTCCTGTGATATTCCTGTAAAGAAGTATTTATTTATACATTCTAAAATATAAGAATTTGGTTAGCTGTTGTTTGTAAAACACTTTGAAGATGGTAAGAACTGTAAATATCACATAGTACTGTTGTAATAACCAAGTATAAGGTCTTAAGCTCCAACCCACAAATTGCCCCAAAACTGTTGCAGTAGAAGTGAAAGACCATTATGGCAACACCTATAATGTATAGCACGTGAATCACAGCTGAGATTTCCTGTCATTTTTGTTCAAGATGATCATGACCTATACCATTTTTTTCTTAAACTAGCCCAAATGTCTATTCTAGGCCTGACCCAAACTTCCTTTCATGGGGTTTGAAATAACGGTATCTACTCTAAATCTGTTATCAGTTGGTTCCTAGGGGTTTTTTTGGCAAGGACATGCTGACTTATGCAACGCTAAAAACATTACGCTCTAGTTTATATGTATCCAACTGGAACATCCACCTGTCTCCAGTGTATGTTGGTCATGTTCTGATATTCTTATCCCACTGCATGGAAGCAAATGATCTTTGGATACCAGACATTTCCCTCCTCTGATTTTAGCTTTCATTTAGATTTCAGAGGAACTAATTTCTCTGGAATATTGGAGTCTGCAAATCAGTCTGATCTTGAGAGAAGTGCAGCCTCTAGTGCTGCCCTGGGAAGTCTCACTGACTTGCAAAGAAGCATTAAGAATTTGGATTGCTTTGGAAGTTCACACTTCATTGGTTTTGCTGATGTCTGAGGCTATATTTTACACTCTGTATGTTACTACTGTTGCTTAATTCAGTTTGATATGTTGTACAAGATTCTGATATGGAAGTTTTGTCTTGAGGCAGTGGCTGGGCTGGGCAGATGGCCTCACTCAATTCTGCTTTGGACTACCGTGGAAAGTGGCCTGAGAATGGCCATGTCATTTCGAAATAGGTGTAATTCAAAGTGTGAAGGCCTTTACACTTCTAGAATGATGGAAAAGCCCTTGCAGACTGGCAGGATATTTTGCAGACCCTGGCTGTTGACTTGTTGGGTGAGCGTCACAAAAGTGTGTAATACTGGCTCATATTGCCAGTGGAATAGAACAAGAACCATTTTTATTTCGTGTTTTTTCCTGTCCTGATATAGACCCCAAACAAACTAACCCTGTTACTGAGAACACACCCATAGGGAAAGCACTATAATTCTTGCATCATGATCATGCAGTTGTGTTTTAATGAAGCTATCAGAAAAATACTACCAAGGAGGGGGTACAGATACATATTGCAGTATGTCTTAAAGAATGAGTTCTCCTGCTTGAAAGCAAGTTTATGTTAAAGTTTTGCATCTAGTAATTGTCAGTCCAGTGATCTTCTGTACCTCAGAGAGTTTCTTTATCCTTGAGGTTGAAACAGCTTTCTTTGGATTCCTAACCTCAGATTGAAGTGTGCCAAAGATGTGGTTTCTGAGATGTGGTTTCATAGAGATGATAGTTCATCTCTATGGGTATAGTTTCACATCACTTTTTCTTAGAGATTTTTCCAAGTTGAATTTGCTTTTTCTGGCCACAAACTTCCTGAATTCCCCACTGTGGACCCACATCACATTTGTGTTGACTCAGCTCCTCCCAAAGAGCAGAAGACTGCAGCAATCTAGGTTAGAAATGATGATTTGAACAAGGATCAAACCAAGATCATTTTTGTGATCCAACTTAAGATTTCAGTCCATGAATGTTTGTACTGTTGTAGTTGATAGGCCAGCATGCTGTAACCAGCAGGGATTTTTTAGACTGGCTTTACTGCTGAGAAAAAAATAAGTAAAATTGTACCTGAAGTATCTAAATATCCTCCTCTGTAAATAATATAATAATGTTTGCTAACCCCAGTGAAGCATAATGAAGGAAATTACTTAAGATTTATGAAGCTTTTGAAAACCCTTACATTTAGATGCTCTAGTGGAACAAAGCATTATGATTTTCACAGGGAGAAATATAACCATTATAACAGATTGGTGTTTGCAAGGGGGTCTAACTCAGACATGTGAAATGATTCTGTATTTATAGAGACTAGGAAAATTATTTAACGTTTCTTAGCTATCAGTTAATTAACATGATTTAAAAATAATTTTGTACTTAACAAAAATGTTTTAGCATTTAATTTATATGATGGGCATAGCAGTTGTGGGTGATGAATATTTAATAGTGAACACCAAATAATCAGTAGTTCTACTACTGCTGCTCAAGCAGTTGGCAGCGAATTATGAAGGAAAGTTATTTTTAAAAAGATATGACCTACCTCTTTAGTTTTAGAACTGGATCACAGCTTTTCTGAAGTCCAGGAGTGTTCAGATTTTAATTATTGTCATTCCTTTTTTTAAAACAAACATTCTTTCCTCTTAATTAATCCCCCTTGGAAAAATCACTGATATATATATGCCACTATAGGAAGTATCCAGTGATGCAAGAGGTCTGGTGTGTTTCAGCCATGTATTTGCAAGGAGAGTGACCATCAAACTGAGATAAACAAATAGCCCATGTCATTTTACCAAAAGACAATCTTCTCCATCTGAACTCTGACTTGCTGTGCTTATTTCTGACTCCTGTCAAAGCTGAGGTGGCTTTGTGGTGAGAAATATAATTAGCTGGAGTCTCAGTTTTGTTTATTTCCAAGCAGATACTTTGTTTTTACCAAATTCTGGTTTCAGATCCTCTGTTCATTTGACCAGTAGATTTATATGGGGAGTGTGCACAGTAAGAAACACACATTCTCACATATTTTCAGGGCCTCAGGCAATACTGAGTCTTTCATGCTGCTGCCCTATGCACTGCTGAGTGGTGCTGATGGTGTAGACAGGTGAGTCAGATACAAGCTCCAGTGAGGATGTATTTTCTCTCGATAATTGAGTATTTACACACTTACTACAAGGAGACAGCTTTCTAAAGGAAGTTTAGCTCTGTAACTTTGTCATGGTAAATGACATGTTGCACTGGAGGAAATGTGAAGGAAAGGGGAGATAAAAAAACAATCCCCCCCCCCCCAAAACAAATAAAAGGTCAGCAAATTTTAGTACTGTCGTTTTTTCCAAAGTGACTCTTCTTATGAAAATACCTGGAATAAAACATACACTGGGGAGAAAGATCTCTTTAAAGCTTTAGAGAATTTTAAGTGAAGAACAGCTCTTCTCTTCTTGCTTTGTCATGCTGTTTCCTTCACTGAGGAGTGGTGCAGGTACTGGGAAATGCTCTCTGGTTATTTCATTCCAAAGGTAGAATAATTCAGGTTTTCCTGAACTCCAGCCATTCCTCCCCTGGTTTTGCCATGTCTCTAAGGACGGGGAAGAAAATCGCATGAAGCTCAGTTAAAACAATCCTAGTTGTTTTGTTCACCTGAGGACAAGTCAACCAGTGTCTTCCCTGGAGTAGGTTCCAGCTCCTAAATCTGTTCCCTATAAGAAGATCCTTTTAAGGTCACAAACCACTGCTACTGGAGTATTGTGCTTCAACACTTCCTCATGTCTTCTCTACATTCTCCTAACTCACAAAACGTGCCACTAGCTTTTGTAATGTCTGTAATCAAATTGTGCTGCAGAGGACAGATATAGCAGCCTGCAGCTTTCTTTCACTCCCTGGAGAACCTCTGCTAAGTCAAAGATGCCCTGGCTTGAGTCCTCTGTCTCTCTCCTAGCCTCACTGCGTTGTACCTTCTCTGTGTGTGGACTCTTGGCAGTACTTTGCCTAAGAATGAACATGCACTTTGAAAAAAAAATGCTGTATACAAGAGGAAAGATGCTTGCAAACAATACCACTGCATTGTTCAAATCCAGAGGAAAGGAATGGAGAATGCACACCAAAGCCTTGATATGAAGGTGAATTATATTCACATGTATCTGCCAGTTTGTCAGGATCTGCTACTGACTGGTGGGTGCGGTTCTATTCCTGCTGTTCTTTCATGCACTCATTTTCTTCCTTCTCCTACAGATTCCCCAGGTGTTCCTCCAAGTGCCAATGCTCATCATCTTTTCAGAGGGTTCAGCTTTGTTGCCTCCAACTTGGTGCAGGAGCCTGCACAGCAAGATGTGCACAAAATCACTGTTCACCCAATTGTGCAGGTACTGATGCTGACATTACATTAGTATCTGCTGGGCAGATACATATGTGCATAGTGTATTTAAACTGACTCAGCATTATCACTGGTATTTCACAGCTACCTACTGCAGGGAGGAGGTGTTTACATGCACTGTGTAGGGGGGTGGAAAATGAGAATTTTTCCCCAATGGCTTTTATTCATAAGTTCACATTCCCCACAACCTTTGCAAAGGAAATAAGGACTGCACTTTATCATAACTTAAATGAAAAGTACTTCTGAATACCTAAAGTATTATTCCAGTTGTGCACACAGGGCAATTATTGAAGTGTTGTTTTTTCACTGAACGCATGTCATTCTCAACAGTTTTGTCTTGGATTTTATGACACAGTCTGTGTTGGCAAAGGGGTTTAATGAACTACTCCTGTAGGCTCCCACAGACACGAAGCCGAAGCTCCTGGGTGTAAGAGGCTACCGTACTCCCATTGCTATTGCACAAAAGCCTGGGTGTATTCACTTGAAGCAGGTTGGCTTCATGGGGGAGAGACTTGCCAGACACTTGGTCCTTTGCTGCCATTCCCGTACAACATGCTATACAGTTGTTGTAGTTTAAATGAGAAATAAATTGCTACAAAAGGCTCGGTGCATCAGACGATAAGTGAATAGGGAAAAAGAACTGGGCTGCTTAAAGATGCAGCGAATTTTCTCACTAGGAAAAAGGTCCTCTCCTACCCACAGCCAGAGGTGTACATGCCTCAAGGGGAGAGCCCCTATCTGCGGTTTTCATCCCTATTTTAATAATTTACAGTGGACTAAGTCATATTCTTAAAGATGCTATTATGCAACAGTAAGTGAAATGTTAAGCAAGCAATTACATACCAGAAATGTTATACATATTCCTGTGATTTGCTTTGTAAAAATGTATTGAATGTTAACATATGCATGTCTTATAATGTAGCAGGTTCTGCGTGGACTTTGCTAGCAAGTTTAGACAGACTATTATAGAGGATTTTTGGAGCTGCTGGTCATTTCTTTAGTCCTGGGATGGAATTTGCAGCAGAGCCTTAGATTTGGGTTTCACCATTTAATGAATTCACCTGCCCAGACATTTTCCAAAGGGTATATGAATTAATAGCTTAAAATAGTAACCTCTCAGAAAAAATCCATAATTAAACATATTCTGGAAAAGACCTCCCGTGGTCTGGAGGCACCCCCCATATGTGAAGTATCTCTTTTGAAGACTATGGAGCCATGAGTATCTTATTTCTAACTGCTGAGTGCATAAAACTTATATTGTTTATATTGTCAAGATATGTGGAGTTTTCAGGAGATTTGGGCCCGCAGTTTCCTATGAATTTCTAATAGATGTTGATTTTCTGCATTCCACTGCAGTTTTGCCATTACTTCTACATGGACAACTCCATCTTGTAGACTACAAAAAGGTAAAAAGGGAGAAGACACATTAATTTTTTTAAGTAAAGAGCTTCAGAATTTTTTAGCTAGACTTAGAAAAACTGCTAAGGACAAAAGAGATCTGTGAAGGAGATGAGATCAAGCACGTCCTTTAAGAGGAGGTTAATCCTTGCTTTTACATACCCATGTTCTGATTACCTTGTTTCTTTTGTCTTTTCCCGTAGCAGTTACATGGGAACAACATTCACTTTACAGATGGATACGAGATCAAGGAAGACATAGGAATTGGCTCCTATTCAGTATGCAAGAGATGTGTTCATAAAGCTACAGAAACAGAGTTTGCAGTGAAGGTAAGAAAGCTTCTGGTAGATGCCAGAAATGTGGCTGAGACTGCTCTGCCAAGCCTGGGCAGCAGTGTAGTCAGTGGATTTTTTGTTGGCTGATTTCTTGTTGGCAGGTGTTGCTTTGGTTTTTTTCTCTTTTGTAAGATGATAGGTTTCATGATAAACTTATATTATTTCTCACACTTCAATCTCGTCAAGCAAAATTCCTGGATGGAAAAAAACCTTTGCAGTCTTGCATGGTTAATCGCTGTTAATCACTTCAGCCATGGTCTTTGCAAACTGGGTAAGATTTTTAACAGCTCCTACATTGAATCATTGTAAATAAACAAAATAACATATAAAATGATTGCAAAGTTGAAATATCATGTACTCTTCTTTCTCACTTGTTTAGATCTGGCATTTTTTATTGTAATTAGACAGATTTGTCAGTGAAAACCATGATCACCTACAAAAACAGAGATTTTTTTTTTTGTCTGCTTGACATTCAAAACCAACATGCACCCAAAGGAGCAAAAGTCAATCTTCTGCAGAGAGTTAAAATATGAATTTAGTTGGATGTTAAAGACAAGTCAGAATTATGAACATTTTCTTTAAGAAAATGTGTAGCAATTAAAACATTCATGTTAGAAAAGTATTTCATCTTTTTGTTCTTGTACCAAAAAGACACAAGTTTAGATTACATGAGGAATTATTATAATGATTTTGAAAAGACAGGGACAGTTAAGTCAGATCCTTTCATTCAGTAGCATCTCTTGGGAACAGGTTGCAGTACATAGAGAAATGTCTTTACCAAACTTGTAGTAAATAAGGGGATCTGGCTAATTGGCTCTCTACTTTTCTCATTTTAAAATTTTAGAAAAGATATATCAACTTTACTAATAAATGAGATTGTGTCTGCTATTAAATAAGATGATGAGAGTTTAAGGAAGTGATCCAAACTGAAATTCATGAGATACATGAATTCCAGGTAGTAAATAGAATAATATTAAACATTTTATTCAGTCTTATTTTCCTTTACTGTTCTGATGACAATGCAGTAGCCATGAAAATCCATGAAACTTCTGGTGTTTCCCCTTCGTGGCCACAAAAATCTGGAAACCACTAATAACCGACAATCGGTTGATGTCACTGTTCAAATAATGGTTGATTTTTCTAGGTTACACCATAATTAGGAGCATGGACCTATCAGCAGGTCTGTGGGCTTGCATGTGATTGTGCTAATATATTCTTTCCTAATTAATGGAAAATTTAGAGTTTTCCAGGGTCCAGGTTATCTGTCAACAGATGGCATTATGTTATAGTAGGTATAGTAGTATTAATTCTGTACAATTAAATTACATCTATGATGAAGAAAATGTATGCTAAATTAAAACAGTGTATGCTAAATTAACACAGTGTTATCAGGAACAGTGTGGCCAGCAGGAACAGGGAGGTGATTCTGCCCCTGTACTCGGCGCTGGTGAGGCCACACCTGGAGTGCTGTGTCCAGTTCTGGGCCCCTCAGTTCAGGAAGGACATTGAGGTGCTGGAGCAGATCCAGAGAAGAGCAACCAGGCTGGTGAAGGGACTCGAGCACAAGTCCTATGAGGAGAGGCTGAGGGAGCTGGGGTTGTTTACCCTGGAGAAGAGAAGGCTCAGGGGAGACCTCATCGTCTCTACAACTCCCTGAGAGGAGGTTGTAGCCAAGTGGGGGTTGGTCTCTTCTCCCAGGCAACCAGCAGGAAGACAAGACGGCACGGCCTTAAGCTGTGCCAGGGGAGGTTTAGGTTAGATATCAGAAAGAAATTCTTTACAGAGAGAGTAATCAGCCATTGGAATGGGCTGCCCAGGGAAGTGGTGGATTCTTCATCCCTGGAGGTTTTCAAGATGAGGCTGGACGTGGCACTTTGTGCCATAGTCCAGTAACCGCGGTGGTGTTGGATCAAGGGTTGGACCTGATGATCTCAGAGGTCCTTTCCAACCCATCTGATTCTATGATTCTCTGAAAATAGTAACTTTACTGTTTTATTTATATCAAGTATTGCTGATAGTTTTATCAGTATAAATACAGCCACTGAGAAACCAAAACAGAACAACCTCAGTCCTAAAAGATGTCTGTGCCTGAATCCAAACTGCCTGAACACCAGTGGGTGTTTGGAGAACCTCAGGGGATCCAGAGCAAACTCAACACATGGAAACACTCAAAACCGCAGAGAAGTTCAACACTATCATTGCTAGGTTTACGCTTATTCCCATTTTTAATAACATTTCCTCTTTTTATTCCTTTCTTCCATCACTCATGATGATTCTCTTCTTATTCATGTCAGTGTGTCTTGATTTTGACTGCCAATGTAGGCAACACGTGCAGAACCTCAGTTTCTGACACAGTGTGAGTCAAACATGTAGCAAATTTGGGATTGGAGACACTTGGTGGGTTTCTGTTTGTACTGTCTTTCAAGCACATTAAGTGCTGTCTCTTTGATTATTACTCCTACCAATATATTAATCTTATTTTTCTTCCAGTGTTATTTTAATTTCATAATAAGATTACATCATTTTGTTATCAGAGTAGCTCACTTTCAAAAAAATTGCACAATGCCACCCATTTCCAGTAATTAGATAGTACAGGAGTTGCAACTGATATTATTGTAATTATATATCAGTCCCTTTTGACATGCATTCTTTAACTCTCTCTGTAAAAATCACTGTAATTAGGCTCTTTTGATTTCTGTCAGTAAGTATAATTTTCTCAGTGCTCTCTAGTACATAGCATTCACAGGAAAAAGTATCTGCAGTGATTGTGTGATAGGCAGCAGCCCCACTTGCCTTGCACCACCTCATTAACAGCTCTCTCTTTCAGATGAACTGACAACACATCAGAGAACATCATCCTGTCTCCCCAGGGGAAGCT
Source organism: Oxyruncus cristatus (assembly GCA_013399855.1). NCBI lineage: Eukaryota > Metazoa > Chordata > Aves > Passeriformes > Cotingidae > Oxyruncus > Oxyruncus cristatus. The sequence goes on from VXAY01004360.1 coordinate 1,227,487, forward strand.
GGTGATAGGAAAAAAGTTAGGGAAATTATGTGGTGGCATCACTGCAGGAAGACACACATCATGTCACTGTGTAAATAAATAATCCTTCCATGGAGACTGCCACTCACCTTATTTACTATTGCTGTGTGGTGCCATACTGAGGCAGCAGAGTACCTAGCCAGAGTAACTTGAGTCAGAGCTACAGTCAGAAAATCCTCTCAGGAAAACAAAACTTTTCCTAGCTCAGAAGCAGAATATATTTATTAAACTGCAAAACATTTCAGCCCTTTTCCTTTTGCTGTCCAGCAGCTACTAGTTGGGGGATATCTTATAGAAATACTTAGATGTCTAGAAGTGCAAAGAAGTTCTTTGCTGGTGTTGTAAAAGCACTTGAACAGATCTGGAATTTCACTCGTTTCAGAGTTCATTTTGATTAAGCAGATCACTCACTCGGGTGCTTTTGGAATTTCCCCTAGACACCTCTCTGTACCTACAGGCAGCTGTACTCCCTATGTAAATCCAATCGTTGAGCCTGCAGAAGAGAATTTCCTTGCAACCTATTCCCTCTTCTTCCATGCCATCTGTAAAAAATGAAATGCTAATAAGAAACTTTAAACCGATTTTAGACATGCCCTTGGGTTCCTAACTGCAGTGTTTCAAAATTCAGACTTACATCTCCATTTCTGAGAGCATTTCAACACCATGCAACAGAAAACTGTGTAGAAGGCCAAAGTTCCTGCAAACTGAGTCTACCCCGAAACTAGTAGCCACCTACATGATCAGTGCAGGAAGATGTTGTTTTAGCAAGTCTATGTATCATATTCTACTGCATGTGGATACTCTGAGGAGCTTTTAAAATTCTACTCTAAGGCTTTCTTTCCATCTCATTCCCAAGTTATGAAATACAAGTAAGTATATTGTTCATTCTTCTGAATCACAGTATATTCTGAGTTGGATGCTGGTAGAAAGAAGAGATATGGGGACAAAAAGAGTTTCTCCTTTGATGGACCTATAATGTGTTTCAGATTCTTCTGCTATAATATTGGTCATCTTGACTAAAAAAGGCCTAATGATTTTTAATAGGAAAGGGAATAGTAATAGTTACAAGCTTCACATGGGTATAAATGTAACAGTGCAAAGGAAAATCAGATCAAACTTCTTCAGCCACATCAGTATCCAGAGAAAGTAAGTCAATTAAGTAAAAGAATGATGCTAGAGGAGATGAGAGGGGTTTCTGTGGGTGGAAGAAAGTTTGCAATGGAAGCCTAAACAGATTAAGAGCTCTCATTTGGAGTTCAGAGTTCTTGGTGAATCAGATTTTTCAAAACCTGCCAGAGATTTGATGCAATTAGCATATTCCAAATGTTTTTCTTTACTTAAAACCATTGCACAGCTTTCAAGCTTGGACCACTAGTGAAGCTTTCAAGCTGGATTTTTAGATGTGCTTCTTACTGATGCCAGATTAAGCAAATTTGAAAAGGACTTGATTGCATCTTCCTTTTTCTAAGGATTTATCTATTTAGATTGCCTCCTTACCCCCAGGAGGGATTACTGGTAGATAATAGCCAATTAGAAACTGCTCCTGCTATGGCCTGTTCTGCCCCCAAAACAGTAGCTGCCCCAGCCCAGACGCTGCAGAGGTGGGTGGTTAAAGTGCCAGATTCAACACCTTGTTGTCAACATCTTCTTCTCCAGGTCACAAGAATATCTAACTGGTTAAGTCTTACGGATTTTTAGTCCCTCCATGCTGTTAGAGCCAGGGCGAACAACTAGGTAAAAGCACAGGGTATACATTTTTCCCTCATTTGAAGAAGAAAAACATACCGTAGATAAGGTCCCCATCAACAAGTCCAGTTTTGCAGGTGCCAATATTACAGTGGAATTTGGGTCTCAAAACAAAAGTGAATTTAATGTTTTTTTCCTATCTCTGTAATGTACTAACCAACTGTTAGGCTCCAGATATTCCAGAGTTGTGAGCAAAGCCAAAGTTTGCAGTCTGTGTCTGCCACTGGGGTACAAGTTAGTTTATGCTAGAGTCCTAGTAAATCCTTCAGTTCATATATAATTCTGGTAATTACCAAGCACTGAAAGCACATCTATCTAGCCTGTTTTGGTACAGGCAGACTGGAGAGAAGGTGCATTTTAATTAGGTACAAAAATTCAATACTGGTAGAGAAGTGATGTCAAAATGCTACCGATAAATAGAAATCAGTACCTCATAAGAGCTGGTTTTAGTAGGCCTGTGTAATCAAACTTGTTGTATACCTCTATTTATTTGCTAATAACAGTGAGTGACATAGTCAGCGAAACGCATATAAATTCCAGAGTTATTTCATAATTTCTTTGAACTTTATTTTCCTCTTCCATTGGTGCTCACAGTTTTGGTTTGGTTGTTTGTAGGTGGTTTGTGTAAGTAGATAAAATTGCATGCTAATCTGAAGACCAGAGGTTACACAGTAGTACTTAGTGGCTCTACAACATTTTCACCTTATCAAATTATCTATGAAGAACATATCTTTTGCCTTTGAAGATCATACCAATGATTCTGAAAGATACTTTCCAATATTTTATTGAGAAAATATCTCTGACTGCAGTGTCTCCAAGAGTTTTGATTCCTATTTGCTTTCATTTCCTGAAGTATATGTAATGAAGCTGTTCAGTGTACTCAATAATTCATAGGATGGAAATACAAATATTTGAATACCAGCATCAGACAAGCATTTCATAAATACGTTGCTAGTGTAGTTAAAATTTCATTAATAAAATTAAAAAGCAAACCAATAGATTTCTATCTTACTAACATTCTTGCGTATAAGTAAGTGAGTTTTTCCTGTAGTACATGGGTAAGAATACTAAACCCTGTGGGACTATGTGCACTTTTGGTATCCATGGTTTAAAACAGAATATAAACAAATTAGAGAAAATATATAAGAGCAAATATGCAAGAATTACAAGGCCAGCTCTATCTAGAGAGCTACAAATATGTATGACATAAGACAGACAAGAGTCTGGTGGGATGCAATCAAAATCTATAAATATCTCTAAGGTGATATAAATGATAGATGACAACCATTTGGCTGCTAAAGACATCAAGACAAGACAGAATGTCTTGAAGCTAAAAAAGGGACTTTCAGAAGAGAAAAAAAGTCTGATTGTGAGAGTAGTTGGTAAAACAGACTCTTCAAGGACATGACCGAGATGTCCTCCCCCTCACACGCAAAGCAGTTGGGTTTGTCATATTGGTGGAAATGTAGCCTTACAAATGCACAGTCAGAGGTACAAGACCCCTTCTTATCTTGATAAACTACTGAGAACACCTAGCATGTTCTCCCCTGAAATTTGGTTTATAAAGCTGGGCATCAGGAAATACTGTGCTCCAGACACCTGTAAAAAAATGTTTTTGACTGTCTGAAGCATACTCAAGCTTCTTGGCAGTGTGGCACCAGATTCTGCAGGCTATAGGGTGCCATGTAGGAAATATAGGCTTTTGAGCAAATTTAGGCACAAATCTGTGACATTCTTTAAACATCTATAGGGTAGGCTGTCTTCTAGAAAAAAAGAAACCAGCATTAATAGCCCTAGTAAGGGCTACTTACCACACTGAGTGATTACAAACATCATGAAGGGTGACCTCTAGATATGATGGAAACACAGAATGATTTACAGTAAAATGGATGAAGTAGAAAAGGAGTGATGGATAAAATTGTCTATGAGGATCTTATGTCTGATCTGTGAGAGTATTTTTGAAGGCTTTCTTGGTTTTCCCATTTCAAACAACTTTATCAAAGGGCTTGACTTCCACACTGTACTAGGGCCACTTGGTACAATTTCACTCACCACAGTAGAAGGTAACGTAGCATACTTTATATGGTGTCCTCATTTTTTAAGATTCGGGTTTACTGAAATACGTGCAAAACTTAATGAGTGTCACTTTTCTACTGTTTTGATTTGAGTGTGTTCAGATAAGAGTTGCACTTGATGATGCTGATTAGTCCATTCCAACTCAGCGTATTCTGTAATTTCTGCCAGATACTCTCCCAATAAAAATAAGTCAGTTCTTCAAGGAGGCACTGCTCAAATACGTAGAGCCCAGCAGCTTCAGAAAGGATAGGCCAATACAGAGTGCTGGGCTCTGCTTGAAGGACTTGGGAGAAGGCAGGGCAGAGAGGCAGGGGTGGCCTGAGCACTTCTCCAAGTAGCTAGCTTGTTTCTAGCAGCAAGAATCATTGCTGGCTTTTGGGGTAAATGGGATCAAAGCACTGATTAGGTCTTAATAAAATAATCAGAAAGGGCAGGTAGAAATACAGAAGTGTGTGCAGACCACCTCTTAGTCTCAGCTTCAAAGCAAATCTTAGATGTGCAGTGGTTGTACAACCCCTCTGCTGTAAGGATTCCTGCAGTCTCCTTCCCATTTGGTCACAAAGCTCACAGTGTCTCTCTCCACAGCATGGCTGAACCTCTGAAGAATGTGAAAATATGGTATTTCTTTCTGCTAACTAGATCTTTTCTGAGACCTAGGATCAGGCAGCAGTTTCTCTACAGCTTAATAATATCATGTTTCTCTTAGCTAGCTTGCTTGCCAAATACCTAAAGTATTTTGGACAGATTTTGGTCCTTCATGGTTCTGTTTCTCTTTTGGGGCCGTTCAAACTATGTTTCTTATATTTGTCTTCCATATTGATATAATAAGTCTCCCCTTTTATAAGTTCTGAATATGATACAATGGTTTCCGAAGCTTTTTATAAGAGAAGATAGGAGTAGCACTGCAGTTATTTTACAGGCTGGAAACTCATCAGTCTGATTCAAGGACGTGTGCTGAGCAGAGCAGACTAAAACACAGTGTAGAGCCTTTCCCACCAAGCTATTCTGCCTCCAAAACTGCAGACTTCTCCCAAAAATGAGCTTTTCTGTTTCACAGGTGCTATTGGAATAAATTTGTTATTGTTTCTGCACTGCTTAGAAAATGTGTACTATCCTATAAATGTTAATTACCAAGTACTACAGTTCCAGCTGACAGCTTAGGTGTGCTGAGTCAGCAAACAGTGGCAGTGAGTGGGCATGCTCTGTGTGCAGAAATGTTTAGTGTATCACCTACATGGCTTGATCTGGTGGGTAGTCCTTATTTCAGAAAATTATTGCTAATTAGGCTTGTTTCTTTTAATATTCAGTTTACTAACTTTTTGAAAGATTTAAGCATGAATAGAGGGAATGAATTTCTGGAGCTAATCAAAACTAATAGCAGAGCAAATAGTCCCTCAGAAACTATTAGGCTTGGAAAAGTTCTCCTTGGAGACATCTTAAATGTAAAATTATACCATGTCCTTTTAAATAATATTAGCCTTTCTGCAGTGATTTTCATCCACATCCAGCTTGAGTAATTTGACATCAAAAAAGGAACCAAATTAAAACAGATGCTTGGCATGAATATGGCTTATTTTTAGAAGGAAATATTACTGCAATGGAAACCTGTACATTTTCCAGCAGCACAGAACTGCAAAACTCTGTTTCTGTGACACTTACATTGGAATTAATATTGTAGATTAAACTGTCAGGTTAAAAGCTCTGCATGCTCTCACACCTCCTTTCTTCAGAAGAGATGCAAATCCCACTTACAGTCAGTTCCACTAGTGGTGCCCTGAATTTTCAAATACATCATAGTGTAAAGATTATGTGAAAAGGGATACAAAATTAATTCTCCCTTTGCTCATCCCTGTCTTCCCAGAAAAGAAAAGGATTTTTACAGGCTCATCCCTGTCTTCCCAGAAAAGAAAAGGATTTTTACAGGGAGTATCACATCACATTATGTAGTGAATCTGTTCTTAAAGGTGATTAACCCATGCTTACACTCCAAACAGACTATAGAAAAGCCTTTGAAGCAAGTAATAGAAAATAAAGCAGCTTCAAGAAGCATATGAAACTCTCTTCCTTCTCCATGCATTTTTCACAAAGCCATTAACAGTTCCCTCGTGCTGGTCAAAAGGAGCTTTACGTCATCCTGCTTCCTAAACACACTGGCGGCCTCAGCTGTGGCCGTTCAAGGTATTGCAGGGACCAGGTGTCTGCCCTGACCTTCTCCTGGACTTTTGTTGCAGTAGGTGGAGCAGATTTGGACTATACCAGTAGCTCAGCTGCCCCAGTTCAAACCCCTGTATCTCAGTTTCAGCTCCGGGAAAGGTCTCTTGGGGCAGATGAAGACAAGCCAAACTCTGATCCCATTTGGTCTGGGGGCAAAAAGAGCTATGCTTTATGCCTCTGCAGCACAATCCACTGAAACTCCTCAGTCAAAGCCCCACAACCTGCCCTGCACCTGTGCTGCAGGGTGTACCTTTAACGCTTCCCAATATTGGTGGATTTTGTTGTGGAATAAATCTACTAAACTAAAATGAAGAATTTTTGCTGCAGTCCATGGTAGTGGCAAACACCATGGTGTTAAGGGTTAAACCACCATGCCAGTACTAGGTACATTCACCTTCCCCAAGAAGGGAGATACGTACCATCACCCATTTTGATTGATGTAATTTAGACAGAGCTTTTGATTCCTGTTTCACTGAAGGGGAAAAAAAATCAAGTCAGAGCCAAGCAAATGTTTTAATACGGTCTTGTTTGTTCATTAAAGATGCACAAAGTCCTTTCTACGCAGCACAGAAAGACCCAACAACAGACAGCAGTTTCCTCACTGCTAGCTCCAGCTTAGCCCAACCAGTACCCCATCCTTTCTCCTCAGGCCCATATCACTGCTCTTCCCATCAGTGCATCTCATGTTTCTTTTCTGTCTCCTTTCTCCCTCTCTTGCTTTTCTCTCACCTTTTCTTTTAGGCTGTTCATTTCCCAGACAGCAAAGGCAGTTAAACTGTCTCTTCCTACCTCCTGCCTTTTTCCAGTCTCACAATTGTAGTGATGGAGAACTCCATGTGAGAAACACAGCCATTCTCCATTCTCCTCCTGCACAGTCACTCAGGTTAATTTCAGTGTTTGAAAAGGCAATTTGTATTAACACGGCTGGTTCTGTGAAAGTGGATTTAGGGAGTGCTCACAGATACCGTTTCTTTGGCAGGGCTGTAAAGGCTGTAAGTCCCAGTTGGTGGGTGGTATCAAACAGCTGAGAACTCTTAACATCTGCTAATGGCATAACTAGGTGCAGAAGAAAAAATTTATCTACATGGTTGGAAGCATGCAAATACCTTCACAAAACTGCAACAAGCAAATATAAATATATACTGTCTATATAGTTGATGTGCCAATTTCAGCAAGGCTTTACCTTCACAGAATTTTATTGATACTCTCTTTTATACTCATCAGTCCACTCTGGCAAGTCATTGAAAACCTGTTAGTAAGGGAGAATTGGGTGATTTTTTCCATGCAGAAGACTTGTAGAAGGACTTCTAAAAACTGGTCAGCTGCATTAATTAGGATTTTGGAAATATTCTATCCTGATCATTTCTTTCTTGATACAGAAAGACTTCATTATTGTCCTTTAAAGGAACTCATTTTAAAATATCATTTCATTCTTAGCCTAAATCCCACTGAAGAAAATGCTCCCTTTTCTTCCAATTAGTCAGTCACACAAAGTGTGTGATAATCAAAGAACAATCCCCTATTAGAAAAAAGGACACTATTGATTGTGCTGCAGCTCTTTTACTCTGGAATTGTTTCATACTCTGTGACACAAATGAGTTTCCAAGCAATCCCTAGGTGTCCAACATAGAGAAAAGTCTGTTTGCTTTGTATCTCAGTTTCTTTCTTTTCTGAAGGGCAGTAGAAGACCCTTGGGCTTCATAGCTCTTCTCTGCCAAAGTACAATAGAGCTCAGGTTTTTTATACATTTTGATGGCTTTCTGGGCTGGTCCTCACCACACATCTATAGAGAGAAATAGAAAAGTAGCATCATCACATACTATTCAGAATCCCAGGACTAGCTGAGAAGATCTTCCCTTATTTTTGTAACATAGGGTGTTTATGTATACATTTTAGTTGAGTTCAAATCAGAATTAATTTCCTATAGAAGAGACATCATTGCTTGCAGAGGAAGAGCTTCAGGAAGTTCATGGGCTGTCACAAGAGAGGAACAGAGAAGAGTCTGTCTTCATGCAAAACACAGCATCTCAGAGGAAACAGGGACCAGGGTGTCAAACACTCTTTTTTACCACAAGAAATATTTAGAAGTTACATAGTTTTGCTCAGCTTTTAATCAGGGTTTAGGAGTGTTATTTCCTGTCTAAAAAATGAGACAGACATAATTTAGCTTGTCATCATCCAACAATAGAGCTTGAAAGCTACTAGATAGCAAAAAAAATGATTGATTAATAATAATGTGAATTATGAACAAGAGCAGACAATGTCACAAGCTGTGGTAATGTGTGGTCTCATGTAGGAAGTCTGATGAGACTATAGCAAACCTGTACCCAAATCTGTAATAATAAATGTGGGTTTTCTTTCTTTCCAGCATTGCATTTTCCAGTATATAGGTAGGAAATAATCCAGAACCTTTGGTCCTCATTAGAGCAGAGCATCCAAAAACAGGCTGGACTTGGCGAGACAGTCTGAAAGCACATCAGAGATGAGGTATTAAAATGAATTTGAGGACCATACCTAACTGCTACATTGGTTGGATGTGAAGTGCCACATACATTGTTGTCTGGTCTACACAATCTGCAATGGTTGATTTAGTGGACAAAGCCAGAGCCTCTCCATATGCAGAGGTGGACTGACAGTAGAGATGATCTGTAAAAATTACAGGTAATTAAACTCCAAAGCAGGAGCAGAAGCAATAAACAGTACACAGAAATGGAAAGCTAAGTGCCAGGTACAGGTGTCTGTTCTGGTAGTGGTTCACTGCCATCAAAGCCCATTGGAAAAAACAACCATGTCCCCACCCTGGGAGAGCCCAGGGGAGCACCAGAACTCACCACAGCAGGAGCACAGCCCTGAGGAGCCAGCAGATGCTTGCCAGGCCCCCCTTAGAAAGAAGTAGGAAGAAGAGCACCTTAGTTTGTTTCCAGGAGGCAGAGCATAGGCACAGTTAGACTTAGCAACTGCCAGAGAAAGTGATAGAGGCACTACAAAGTCTGACTTAGGGAACTCTTTTCAAAGTCTGGTTGAGGCTGCTTCATATCTCTTGAGACCCACTCCAGGAAGGTGGATGTGCATGTAGATAAGCATGTAGGATTGTGGACAAGGTGTTCACAGTGATTTTGGTCATGGAGCCCAGTGGATGTTGTTGTCTGGAGAAGGAAATTACTACTGCACAGGTATGGCAGAAGTCACATGCTTTTGCCAGGAGGCCAAACAGCCAGGAGGACAGCTGGCCAAACAGCCAGGAGGACAGCTGGCAAGCATGGGGAAAGCATGCAGGGGAGACCATGCTGGGGCTGTCTCTGTCCTGCCTCTGTCCTGCTGCATCTGCACAAGGTGCCTGAAGCATGCTTTTCCTCCATGTTATGGAGTGTTACGGGGAACACTCCCACTGAAAATTGGAAAGTACAGCTGCACAAAAAGCACTTAGCACCCATCTAGTGAAACCACTGCCTTTTTGCTGACATAATTTATTTCATTTAATCTGATATCTTTTGAGAATCTTAGAACTACTTGGGAATATCACTGGAAGGCCACAATGCATCTTCCTTAGCCCTTGTGTTTGATAAGGAACACTGGACCTGCTTTTTACCGCAGCTCATTTTGGCACTAAGGTGGGGAAAGATTTGCAGATATTCTGGAAATCCAGCACCTCATGTTGTGACACAGACATCTCTGTGTGCAAAAGGACGCAGCAACCACTGATCAGACCTCCCTGACATGGCAGCTTCCCTCTTGGCAAAGTCTGGTGTGGGTTTAACAACATGCCAGAACACTCACTGAAAGAGTTATCAAGCACTACAACAGGCTGCCCAGGAAAATGGTGGAGTCACCATCCCTGGAGGTACTTAAAAGATGTGTAGATGTGTCACTTGTGGACATGGTTTAGCAGTGGACTCGGCAATGCTAGCTTAATGGTTGGACTTCTCCAACTTAATCCCAACTTGATTCTATGGCTTTCTGAAAAAGAAGACTGGGAGAATTGGGTGTCACAGTGGAGCTATGGGGCATATTTAAGGAACTGCTGTGGCCATTGCAACATCCAAATAAAGAAACTGTGCATATTGCAGCCAGTCTGAACTGCTGAGAGATTTCTGCTAAAGTTGAGAGAATTCCTCTGCTGCTTTATCAGTCATGGGCCAAATGTACGTCACGGGCACACTGAAAAGAGGCACTGTCAGGGTGACAGTCTCTTGCTGTTGAGGAAAAAAATGGTTCCGGTCTGTCTAACCAGACTGCCCAGGGACTGAAAGGAATTTGGCAGGTACCTTCACAGCTCTGACAATGATTTGTGGTGCAGTTTGGGGCAGCTTGTCCGTGTAATCACTGTATCTATGACAGCTTGCACACACATTAAAGCAAAAAGTATGCATATTTAGTGGGACTGTCTTGCAACTTGTATTTATATAGCATATTGTGAATTACAAGCATTACATGTCATCTACTGCTGTTGCTACTAAATCAGTAGCAGACTGCTTTAGGTTATGTTGGGTTTAGTTTTGTGTCAATAGTTGAGAATATTTTTGGTTTGAATCTTTTTTCAGGCCGTATATATGCATTTATAATCCTGCATTATTAATAGTTGCTTAAAATTTTCCACAGCTCTGGGTATTTCCTTTCACAGGAAACTACAACGGAAAAGGCATCTGGAATATATTGCTTGCTATGGTAGCATAGTGATAGTAGTACTTCACACAGTGGTGGTAATACTTGCTACAGTAGATTCTTCTGCTTTATACAAGGCAGGCAGATGCAAACAGGGGCACATGTGACTCCATTAACTTGACAAGGGCTATATTAGTTCAGCCAAGGAAGTGGCCCTGAAGATCTTTTTGTATGTTAGAGTTATTGGTTGAGTGGGACACATTCAGTCACTGTGGTTGTATTTACAAGGAATCAGTTGATCAGGGTTTCATTGGCTTCTTGGTAATGCCTCAAATAAACTGTGAGAACTACTGTATTCTAAGGAGAAATTGCTACCAGAATTCTTTTCCACTCACCTGTTTTTGACGTTTTCCTTTATTTATTCAGATGCGGATGACAACCATCTTCCTGCATCAGCTGCCTCTTGCACCTTCATTTGTCACACTTCTGTTAATTCAGAGTCAAATCACTGATATGGCTTCAAATGCATGCCTCAGCCATGGACAACTACTGACCATCATTATCAGTGCACATACATGCCAGTCATGATAACTATGAAACCTCTGATATACTCAGTTATGCAATTTTATGGCTGGTGCATAAAATTCTAGACATGTACTCAAATGTGTACCACCATAATTAAGCCATAAAAAATGCATGCATTTTATAAAAAAAAGCAGACAGGCTCATTAGCAAAAGAGGTTTTCAAAAAGGTTTTTCCCTGACAACACCATCATTTTAAATCTGTGCTCTGTGCCTAGTTATTAGAGAGAACTAACCACATTTAAGGTTGGAAGCCTTGAAATCCAAGACAATAATGAAATTATGATTTTCTGAAAATGACACCCCTTCTGCTTTGGTACACCTGTTATTCAAAAGTACTGCTGCTGTTTCTTAGCAATAAGAAATATTGCCAAAATACTGTACTGCTAATAAGTGAATCTTTAGCCATTCCCTGTGCAGTTGCATTTGAGATTCCAAAATGCAGAGATCTCCCTTGTATTATTTTATAGCTTTTTCTTTTTTTTTTTTTTTTGCTTCATATTTATCATTTAAATCCACAAAGTGAGAAACATTAATCAATGGTCTCATCTGGGCAAATGAGTAAAGCTCTTTGACTGACATCCCGAATATAGGTAACAGGAGCATTGCGAAGTCAGTGCTGTTCTAACAGCTGGCTTTCCATGAAGTGATCCTCTCTAAGCAGCAAGTGTCATGTTTTTCTGAGACCTGCTGCTATAAAACTAAGAAGTTTTTGTGTCCCACTATACTCTCTGATAAGCCAAAAGATGTTGACACATAACATTTCGTATCATTACAACAGCATGGCCCAAAGAGCCAAGGGATTACCAATAGCTTCAATTCAAATCTCCCTTGACAGAAAATGTCCTTTTCACTTCTGACAAACACACTTGATAAGTAATTTTTATTAATTTATCAGCAGACATACAAGCATATGCCAATATTATGATTCCATCCATTTTTTATGTCAAAGAGGTAATTTTAAAGCTATGATTATTTTAAAACTTTCAAGGTTGTTTGGTTTCTAAATGACATTTCTTGTAATTGCCATTATTTATGGGTAAACAGAACTGCAGGCATCAAAAAGAGGGCCTACACCTCCAGAATCTAAATTAATTATTGCTCCATCTGGCTTTGGCAGACAGTCAGCATGGCTCTCATTTGCACATGGTTTGAGCTGTCCTCTCCTAAAACAATGATTAATAGAAGAATTTTAAATATTAATTTGTTTAAACTGTAGAAATTGCTTGGTTTGCGCTTAGTGCTGCTAGCTGGTATTTGACTACACTGTGCTTCATTTATTCCAGATAATTGATAAGAGCAAGAGAGACCCCTCTGAAGAAATTGAGATCCTCTTGCGATATGGACAGCATCCAAACATCATTACTCTTAAAGATGTGAGTAGTCTTTGAGCACTTCAGCATAAATGATTTTTCATCTTATGGTCAGGCCCACTTATTAGTCCACATCTGGAAAATTCTTCAGTTGAAGGTTAGAGCCAAAACCAGACCCATTGAATTCACGGAAAAAAACATGACTCAACAAATTACTGGACAGCATTTGGAAAGTCTGGACAGGTTATATATTCTCCAGTTACTGTCTAACAGACTGTAAATAAATCCAAAGGGGTACAGTGCTGGAGAACAACAAAATGTGTTTGGTTTTGAAGCACTGTTTAAAAGGAGATCTCCCTAGTTGGGTGTTTCAGTGCACGTTGCTGAACACACACAGTGGTGCTGCTGGACAGGGGATGAACTTTCATGAGCAGCAGCCATTCCCATGCAGCCTGTGGTATGTGCTTTGTTGGAAGAGGAGGGCTCAAAAAGTCTCTAGGATTTCCCTCAATAGTGCCAGGGAGTATTTACCTTCTACTCAAGCAGCCTGAGAAGACATGAAGGAATTTTTCTTCAGCATTTCATATGAAAAATAGCCTTCACTATCCTTACATACAGTAATAACACTTAATCAGAGATGTTTTACTTATGCTGCCTGCAGTCTCACCTAGGATTGTCCATACGATGTCAGACTCAGAGTTTACAGAACAAAGTCCTGCTCATGTCTGTGGCCAGTATGTTATGGTTTAGACTTTAGAGAAGTAGATAAAAATTTTCTGATTATATGCCCCCAAGAAAGTCTCAATTCCTAAGTGTTAAAGAGTATTTCAAAATCTGTGCAAAAAAAGGTTTTGTATCCCTTTCCAAAAACATTTAGCATTGATGACTATAACACTGCACATTATTGCAGTCTAGATAAAGAATTATGTCATGAAAATGGCTGTCTTCCAATTTAAATGACAAAATGTCTTTTACCCCTTGCCCTTGACATTGAAGATAAATATGTGTTGCAGCTGATGTCAACAATGTATTCCCCAGAATTGCAAATATAAACTATATAATATCATTAGATGCAGGTCTTGGCCAACAGTATAATACAGTTCTTTAGTTGATCAATACTCAAAGGGAAATATTGATATTTTAAATGGCAAATGTTACCCTGCAGAAGTGTAAAGAGAGAACACTACTGAGAACGAGGCTTGGGTGAGAGCCAGCAGACATTTGGGGCTGTGTGAAGTGGTGCTGCTTTTAGCAGCTTGGTCTGCTCTGCTGGCATGATAGTAGAACAAGAAAGCTACATTTCTGTGTGGACAAATGAGCAAGCTGCTAGAGACACAAGAAAAAAGTGATGATTAAGTAATTTTTAAAATTTTCCTTTTCTGTTGTTAAGCACAATAAGCACATTTCCCACACATTAGCTGACATTTTCTTCTTGCAGCATCTCACACAAGCAAGCCAACACTGTGATTAAAGGACCAATCTTTACCAAGTTAACGGGTCCGAAACATATATTTATTCTATTACTTTTCGAGGTGTATGATGATGGGAAATTCGTGTACCTGGTGATGGAGCTGATGAGGGGAGGTGAGCTCCTGGACCGCATTCTCCGGCAGAAGTGTTTCTCAGAGCGGGAGGCCAGCGCTGTGCTGTGCACCATCACCAGGACTGTGGACTACCTGCACTCTCAGGGGGTAAGCATGGCTTTTTTGGCTTAGCTGCATCTTAAAATCCAACTTGTAGAAATAGCAAATAGTTGTGATTTTGATTCTCTGGAATGTAAATGGGGAGAGCAGGGTTCCCCCCAAAAAATCTTTCACCATATTTATAATTATATTTGATTTGTGAAATGGGCTTTCTATCCATTTTCCCACTGAGCAGAAGTATACTGAAGTGGTATTTTTATTCCCACACTACAGCGATTTTGAAGTTCATGTACCTTGTTGAGATATTGCTTATTTACGTTCTATCACAGTCATTTTTGCAGTACCTGATCTCTTAACAGAATTTCAAATAGGGTTGCTGAATCAGCAGATAGGTAGAAAATCAAATGCTCAGCTCTCCAAATGAAGTGGCAGTTTGAGCAGCTGATGGGAAAAGCTTCTGACATGCTGTTAAAAGCTGGCTTTTAGAGTATAAACTCTTTATATATAGCAGTTTGAAAATCTCTCCTTTTCTGCATTTCAGAGACAAGCCGTTTCGATGACTAGTCAAAAATTTGCTGCTTTTCCTGCTTCATGGTTAAAACAAGTGCATTTTTTGCTTTGGCTTTTATGTTTTCATGATAATTTTTCAGTCTTGTATAACAAATAGAGGCTGTTTTCCCACCACTGAAATGCAGCATGTCTAGTAAAACACACAGTCCCTTGAGGTTGTGTGAATATGTTTTGAAATCAGGAAAAAAAATCCCTCTTTTCAGTTGTGAGCCACTCACATGTACAGTCACAATAAGACCTTACACATTTTCCTCCTATGATGTGATTTCTTCTTCAACTTTTAGCTGAGTATTCCAAGCCATAATGTTCCAGGAGACTCTGCCACCGAGATGAGCATACAACAGCCCACTCTGACAACACTCAGGAAAGTTGTCCCCCCTTAAAGCAGCAGCCTCCATCTTGATAAATCAGCACAGGCTGTCAAAGATTTTATTTCTCATTTTAACAGACTTTAACTTCCCCCCCCGCCTTCATTTGTCCAAGGCTTCTAAGTAACTTTTTTCAAAACTTAAATATTTTCAGCGTGAGCTCTTGACCTACCTCGACCAGCAGACCAGGAATGTCAGCCAAGCCTGGATGCTCCCTGACCTCCTCTTCTCACTTGTTTCTCAAGTTCTTTCTTGTTAAGGTGGTGCACCGAGATCTCAAGCCAAGTAATATCCTCTACATGGACGAGTCAGGAAACCCAGACTCTATCAGGATCTGTGACTTTGGGTTTGCTAAGCAACTGAGAGCGGAGAATGGGCTGCTCATGACTCCCTGCTACACCGCCAATTTTGTTGCCCCGGAGGTAGGATCATATTTCAAAACCTTCAGTAATAAGTGTGTCAGGAAGCAGTCCTTCCTCCCTCCATCAGTTTTCCTTGCTGCCTTTACAGGAGGAACAAGGCAGAAGCCAGGCTACTGGCGCTTGGACAGTCTCTATTACCATAACTTTCTTATTCCTGGACTTGTCATGACAGTTATCTTTCTTCTGACAGAAGCTGGTGTCTGTCTTGGACTGACTTACTCAATGCTTTGACTAATTACTGGGATAAATATCTTTTTTTTCTCTAGCTACTTCTGATCAGACTGCTTCCCCTCTAGTGCACAGTGTCAGAGCAGGATTAAGGCTTAAGAGGGAAATCTTGATGTCAGGAATAAAATCTTCATGTCAGGTTGCTCAGGGAGGTTGGGGAGTCTCCTCGAAATATACAAAAGCCATCCGGGCACAGTCCTGAGTAGCATGTTCTAGGGGACCCTGCTTGAGCAGGGAGGTTGGACTGTATGACCTCCAGTGGTCCCCTTCCAACCCTTCCATTCCGTGATTCTGTGATAAGACTAAAAAATCCTTGCAAAAAATCTTTATCATGCTGAAATCAGTCAGTTTTATTGTTGACTTCACTGAGCTAAACAAATATCTCTCCTCTTGGGCTTTCGTAGTACCAATTCCCCCTGTTATGGGAGATGTGGGAAAGGGCTGCTTTCTGATTTTTACAGAGAGGGAAACAGATGAAGACCCAAACATAGGGAGAATGTCTGCATCACTGGCAAGTGCTGCTCCTTTCATGTAGCCCTGGGGGAGCAGGCTTGGCTCATACAGCAGTTTTAATGCTTTGGGCTTTTTGCTGAATTTGACCCTTGAGATGTTCACAGATGCTTCCTTCTGATGAAGGAGCAACAAATTAGTTTCCTGGGTAATTGTCCATTTCTTGGTGTCATGAAAATCAGAAGTGTTAGTACTTTAATACAGTACTTCAGATGAGTGTCTTCTTCTGCTTGTTATGGTCCATATAAGAAAAACAAATGACTATTGTCTTTCAATACTACATCTGTCCTCTACTATAAAATACCAGTGTCTGTAAGTTGGTATAAGTCAGCAATCTTTTCTTCCCTGTAAGTCTACTTCATCCAGTGTTCATCTGTACTGTATATAACTGGGAAGAGAAAAATGGGATGATCTTTCCATACAAAGTCCTTTTGTGATACCAAAAGTTAATCCCAGGAATCATGGCCTTCCAGCATCAGAAAGAGAATTTGTTACATTAAGACCATTGCCAGGGCAGTATAAATTCAAAACAAGTTTTTTTTTCAGCAAAGAACTCTTCTATGGCCAAGGAAGATTGGTTTGTTATTTTATTGCTGTTTGGTTGGGTTTCCATTTTAGAAATGGGAATGGATTTTTTAAAATTTATCAAAGTACATAACAAAGTTCTGTAGCACCACAGCCGTTCAATTTCTAAACCAAAAAACAATCATTTGCAAGATTTGAAGGACTCAGATTTTCTCTAAGATGCAATGTGCTTAAAATAGGTGTAGCTATTTTTGTGATGGGCTATTTTGTGTAGTGTCTAGTCACAAACGTTGCCAGCCCAGTGTATTTTCAGATCAGACTCTTCTGATTCAAACTGAAAACAGAAATCACTCTCCCAGACATTCGTGATGAGTAAGACAGGTCCTGCTAATGCAGGAGACTTTGGAGATTAATTGAAACATTACCAGAACTGTCAGAGAGCTTACATAAAGCCTTAAGTGCTTTTACATTTTACCTGTGATACAATGCTGCCCTCCAGCCTATACTTGACTTTCACGTTCCTTGTCTGAGCCCCACTGCAACATCTGCCGTGTGCTCATGAAACTAATCAAGGAGGCAGAAAGTCAGCTGAGCTGATGACAAAGAAGGCAGTGACAGAAGAAGGAGGACATGTTTGCCCACTTGGATATCCCTGTATTTTGGAAACAATTGGTCTGGGGGTTAGATGATAGCAAGAGCAAAGAAGAAGGCTACCCGAGAGAAAGAGGCACGCTGCCACCTAGCGCGAGTCATGCTGCACGCAGGGAGGGAAGCGCCGGGCTCTTGCCGTACTGATGCAGTAAGGTCCTTTTGGATTGAGTAAAAATATTTTATTCTGCAGTTCTCCTCCAATATCCATGAAGAGCTACTGTTCTAGCATTTGAAAATATGAGATTGTTTGTTAGCTTTTGCACCCATATGCATTGTCACAGCTGAGAAAAACCTGTATTTGTAACCTTGTTAACCCAATAAGTCAAAGCCTATAAAAATAAAAGGGGGTTGGATAAATATCTGAGCCATTATCTGAATTGGATGAACCCAGGGTATCATAATCTCCAGGGTACCCATTCTCTCCACAATGCCCTGCCAAGTGTAGCACTAAGAACCAGCTTGTGCCTCCACTTCAGATCCCACTGAGTTCTCAAGGTGACCCAAATTCCTTCATTGGTGGTAAATTCTTCAACATCCATTACAGCAAGACAGCACTGCATGTTTTGCAAAGCTCTTTCCCCAATGGATTTATTTCTAAAACACATGCCTGTTTGTGTTTCATACCATCTCCTGCTTAGATCAAATACCAGTCTTTTTGGCCAAGGTTTCTCACTCTTTCTTCTGTCTGCTCAGTGTTCTCGTTTTAACCACAATTGCACAGACCTGCTGGAGATGTTTTCGAATATCATTGATGCTAACTGATAACTCACTAGATCCTGTTGTTATCCATGGGGTGAAGTTGCTTCTGATGTAAAAGTACTTGCCAGCACAGCTTTCCCTAGGCACTGGCGCAGCATGAATGTCCCTATTGTACAGCAGTGCTTCTGCAAACTGAATGATAGCACACAGCGACACCTCTCCATTATTTTGAGGTGGTGTAACCACTTGCTTCATATCCTGCTCCACTAAGTAACATCACTGCTTGGTTTTTCTGTCATTTACCTTGGACTTGATTGTTCTTGGTTACTGGAGGAAAACAGAGATGAAG
The DNA here is from genome assembly GCA_013399855.1 of Oxyruncus cristatus. Classification (NCBI taxonomy): domain Eukaryota; kingdom Metazoa; phylum Chordata; class Aves; order Passeriformes; family Cotingidae; genus Oxyruncus; species Oxyruncus cristatus. The sequence goes on from VXAY01004360.1 coordinate 1,246,003, forward strand.
TGAAAATGTAACTTCAAAACACAACAAGAATGACCACATGGAAATATAAATGTTGGGTATTCAGTCTCACAGGTGAAGCAAGAAGCAAGTGGGTTTGTCAAATAGCAAAGAAGTTTTTCCCGTAAAAACTAACATTATAGAGCAGGAATGAATGCAGGAAATAAAGAAATAGAAACAAATATAACAGCCAGAAAGCCTATATATGATGTGCAGGAAAAAGAGGCAGAAGCAGGATTTTACCAGCTTTGTCAAGAGGAGGAAACGTGGCTTTTTCTCCGGTTTTGTTGTTGTAGGTTTTTTTTGGTTTGGTTTTATTTTTTCCCAGGTAGCAAATGTTTGCTCAGCAGCATACCTGACAGATGGTTGCTTTACCACTTCTCATTTATAAAATCTGTCATGGCAACTTTTTATCAAAATGTTTTTCCTTAGCAGAATTTGGTATTTTCTGTGATAGACTTCAGATTATTTAAGTAAATCACCCCAGGTAATAAGGCTGCAGGTCAGAGAAAGACTTGCTGAATTTGTACATTCCTTTTTCACGTACTTTGCAAAAAGATGTATGTACTGATCCATCAGAATAGGACAAAACTCTCCTTTTGTGTCAGAATCAGATTTAGATGAGGAGATTGAGTCCACCATTAGTAAATTTGCAGATGACATCAAGCTGGGGGGCAGTGTCGATCAGCTGGAAGGCAGGAGGGCTCTGCAGAGGGACCTGGACAAACTGGAGAGCTGGGCTGATTCCAACGGGATGAGGTTCAACAAGGCCAAGTGCCGGGTCCTGCACTTTGGCCACAACAACCCCCGGCAGCGCTACAGGCTGGGACAGAGTGGCTGGAGAGCAGCCAGGCAGAAAGCGATCTGGGAGTTTGGATTGACAGGAAGCTGAACATGAGCCAGCAGTGTGCCCAGGTGGCCAAGAAGGCCAATGGCATCCTGCCCTGGATCAAGAACAGTGTGGCCAGCAGGAACAGGGAGGTGATTCTGCCCCTGTACTCGGCGCTGGTGAGGCCACACCTGGAGTGCTGTGTCCAGTTCTGGGCCCCTCAGTTCAGGAGGGATATTGAGGGGCTGGAGCAGGTCCAGAGAAGAGCAACCAGTCTGGTGAAGGGACTTGAACACAAGTCCTGTGAGGAGAGGTTGAGGGAGCTGGGGTTATTTAGCCTGGAGAAGAGGAGGCTCAGGGGAGACCTCATCGCTCTCTACAACTACCTGAGAGGAGGTTGTAGCCAGGTGGGGGTTGGTCTCTTCACCCAGGCAACCAGCAGTAGGACAAGAAGGCACAGCCTTAAGCTGTGCCAGGGGAGGTTTAGGCTAGATATTAGGAAGAAGTTCTTTACAGAGAGGGTAATCAGACATTGGAATGGGTTGCCCAGGGAGGTGGTGGATTCTCCATCCCTGGAGGGTTTTAAGATGAGACTGGATGTGGCACTTAGTGCCATAGTCCAGTAACCGCGGTGGTGTTGGATCAAGGGTTGGACTTGGTGATCTCAGAGGTCCTTTCCAACTCATCTGATTCTATGATTCTGTGAGAACTCAAAAAACAGAAGGGTAGCTTGCTTTTATGGGCAAGTGGAACAACTGAGGTGTCCCTGAGCTTGGCTGGTGACTTCACTTTCACTTGGACCTGCACTGACCCAAATAGGCATTCATTCTAGTGCACTAGCATAAAAGAAATCTAGTCTTTACCCTTACTGCTGTAACTTACCATCCTGCATCGATACTGAACCTACTGGTCAGATCTCAGCTGAGTATCTTGTTTTATGGGGTCTTGTTTTCCCCATAAGAAAAGGCGATCAAGTTTTAGCCTACTACCTGTGAAGTCCAATCTAAACACATCCACTTTTCTTTATACAGAAGTAAGATAAGAACAAGCCTTTTAGCTTTCTTTGCAGTTGTCATGCATCTTTATTAGTCTAACATTAGATAATGCTTTAATGTGCATCCATTTGCTGTATCAAACCCAAACTGAGCTCAGTTGGAATACTTACCACTGTCATTCAGCCCTATGATTGTTGCATCCATAGTGTTCTTGGTAACTTTGTTAGGAGAATGTGTTTCATAGGAGGATGCGTTTCAAAGTATTAATGAGCTTTTTTATTATGAAACACTTTCAGTAATTGAAATATTGTTCTGCTTTGCTTCATGTTAGATGGTCAGAGAAGTTCACAGAGTCTCCAGCAAACTGCACTCATCTCTCTCACTGTGAAGGGGACAGATGTGCTTGATTTGAACACTAACTAGCTCATTCTAGCCTGGGCTTCCCCTTTCTCCACACCACTGCTGGACATTTTGATCTCATGGCAACCTGTTCAAACCAGATCTGTGGTTAAGCCCTGGAAATGTCAGCAGATACAACCACTAATCAGTGCTCTTTGTAAATCAGAAGCTAAAAGTCCAGGAATGCAGATTAAACTATTTTCATCTCTCTCTTTCCTTCACCTAGGTCCTTAAACGCCAAGGTTATGATGCAGCCTGTGACATTTGGAGCTTGGGGATCCTACTGTACACCATGTTGGCAGGGTGAGTGATGAGGTTCTCCTAGAACAGTAATCTCCAGTGAACTCAGCAGTTCAGCACTAATTAAGCCTGAAAGGAGTCACAGATAGAGATAGCAAACTGTCTGGCCTCCTTGGAGCAATGTGTTTGTTCGTGTGAAGCAAGAAAATAGATGTCAAGACCTAGAGTTAGAGTATGTTTTTCTTAGAATGCATAAATACTTTGACACTTGACAAATTGTTTAGGGTTTTAACAGACAGTGCCTGTAAGTATGCACTGAGACAGACTCCTAAAGGGTTCACTCACCCGTTTAAGTAGTGTAAAAGTTTTACATTAGGAGAGGTCCATAGGACTATGGAGAGCCACATCGTGTTCACCTGATCCATGGAAGGATGTTTATTCATCCTATTAATACATGTATTGTCTTCAGCTTTATTATTCTTCTACTGTTACTGTTATTGAGGTATCTGAGCACCTTAAAAAGCTCAAAAAAATCCCCACCCAAACATAGTTTTCAGATGCTATTTGAAAAGGACAAAAGGTAAATGAACAGATCAGCAAGAATAACAACAAGCAGCAGGAACTTTTGCCTACCAGTGTGTTGGCTGATTTTAAATATTGACACAAGAAAATCCAGAGAAAGAGACAGATTGAAATAAGTAGTGAAGGATAAGAATAGGATGTACAAACCCAATCAAGAGTTATTAGACCCCTGAATTTAATTTCTTGGAGTATGGTATGTGAACATTTATTATACCTAAGTGCAGCTTGAAACATTTCAGTGACTTCTCTAAACTGTTAAATATGCTTCCTGATCATTGAGGTGTGGCAAGACGCTTGCATTCATTCCTAGATTTTATACAGAAAACAAAGAATTGCACTCCACCTTTCTGTTATTTGCCTCGTGGATTATAGAAAAGGTGACAGGAGTCTCTACCTCATGTGTTTTGTTCCCGAGTAAAATGTGTTCAACTTAGCTGAAATATATTGTGACTTTCTGGGGAAGTCTCTTGGCTGATAAGATCTCCAAGAACCTGTTTCTGTTTGGCTAATAGTATAGATTTGCAGTGATACACAGACAGAATCAGTAAAATAAAATCAAGACAGTCACATTTGTTCAGTTGGTTATATTCCAAATGCTTCCTCATTAAATGTGGGAAAAAAATCCAAATACATTTGGATCAGAAATACAAATTGCACAACTTAATGGATATTAAGTTTACCGATGGGTGCTATTAACTTGTACCTCATTTTTTCTGCACTTACAAGAGAAAATAAGAGTAATACAAACTGTTGAGAAATGCTGACTATTTAGGTACCAACACTGCATTTATGGATGATCTTGTTCTTCCTCACCAGAGGAGATTAGTAGGTCCTGACTATTATTTGCACCCGGGATTTTATTCTTCTCCCGTCATCACTGTGAGCAGAAAGGGCTGAGACAGTCAGGACTAGAGTATAGGCTTGGGATCCTGTTAATGGAGCTAGTGACAGACCCCAGAGTTTTTGCTTAACTCTTACTGTATCCCTCCTGATAGTTATAGGTTGGAATAACATTACATATATTTTTGTGCTGAACTTCTTTGAAGTCTGAAATGTTTATGAAAATGAGAAAATACAGTGTGAGGAATTGAATTTGCTACTAGAAACCAGGTAGGTTATGAAGCCGTGGCCAAACCAATGGTTTAGCTATCTAAAAACCCTCTGTCAAGTTTTCAGAAGAGAAAAGATGGAAGGAAAAGTGTAAAAATCCCAAATTCTTCTAAACCTACATGGCTCTTCAAGATTGCAGATTAAAATTTGACCTGGTGTATTTTAGTCATCTGCAAAAACCTTATCTCTTGTCACTTTCTGAAGACAAAAAGCATACCCTCTGCATGAGACACTGATTTTGTAAAGTTGGGTTCATCTTACTAGTCATTTCTGACTGTCTGGATCAGGAAGTAACCTATTGCAGGCAATTTCTTTTGCCCAACAGACTTGAACATTATGGCTAACAAAGGCTTACAAAATAGATTAGAAAGGGTTCTTTTTTTTCCTTTTTTTTTCTGTTCCAGATCTTATTTTTTCTCCTTTATAATTTTTGCCCTTTCTTGCTATTATCAAGGTACTGGTATTGGCAATAAAGCAGAGTTAAAGTAAGAGGTAAAAACATGTCTATTTTTGCAAAGAATACTTAATTCCTAGAATATGAGAACAGAATCAAAATTGAAAAAACTCTTAAGGAATCAATCTTTTCCCTCTACAGAACAATATGAGAAACCACTAGCCTTTATGGGTTGAGTGAAAATGAAGCCACAATGTCTGTGGTCCATTCTGGAAACAAATTCCTGTTGCAATCACTGGCAGTTAGCACTAGAACCTAGAAATCATGAACTTGCAAATTACATTGTATTTTTCTCTCTCTCTCTGTTTTTTGTTTTGTTTTTTTTTTTTTAATAGATTCACTCCTTTTGCAAATGGACCAGATGACACTCCAGAGGAGATTCTGGCCAGGATTGGCAGTGGCAAATATGCCCTTACAGGAGGAAACTGGGATTCAGTATCTGATACTGCAAAGGTCAGTGAACCCTTTCTCAGATTTTCTCTTGAGATGTAAACAGCACAAGACTCTTTTTTGGTGCCACTGCACTTTGAAACAAGTGAAGGTTTGTTAATGCCACAAACATTTGCTCTATACATGAATCACCTTTTTGCTGCTCAAAGTTAACCAGGAGCAGGCAGTTTACAAGCTACCATTTTTAATTCCTGTACAGTTCACAGTTTAGGCTGGGTGGGAAAGTTAGCAAGCTTCCAGTTGCGTGGCATTAATCAGAAACTTTCACAGGATTTAAGGAGTTTCAGTTTTAGCAACTGGTAGTATCCAGTGGAAGAACCTTGATACATCCCACCACAAAACTGCAAGCAATCCTAATAACATACTAATCTTGCTACCAACACCTATAAGCCACACAATGTATTTTTTATCAGATGTCCAGTTTTGAACTTAAAATGTTCAGGTGCTGTACAACTGACCTAATTTAATTTTAGCTGTCTGAATGCTGGATTTCTATTCTAAGCTTCTCTTGTAACCATGCTTTGGGGTCAGGGAAGTGATGCCTCCAGATGGCATGCTCTCCAGGTGGAGTTCACCACTCCTATGAAGTCACCAGTAACTAACATTCAGTCAATAAGCTGAATACCCTCCACATTATCTTTTGACTGTATTATCAGCTGAGAGTTGAACATTACACTTGAAAATTTTGAAGATCAAGACCTGACACTTAAAGAATATGAAGCCTATCTAAAGTGCATTGTTCTCTCCACTGGAAATGCTAGTGATGACACTGCCACAGGAAAGATCTTAGTAAAACCTGCACTGCTGTTAATTATGTTTTCCCTTGTACTGTTTTCTTCCTTTCAAACCCAGGACATTGTGTCTAAGATGCTTCACGTAGACCCTCATCAGCGCCTCACAGCAGTCCAAGTCCTAAGACATCCATGGATAGTGAACAGGGAGTATCTATCTCAAAACCAACTCAGCAGACAGGATGTTCACCTGGTGAAGGTACTTCCTACACCCTTGCCTCTTCCTTCCTTGCAGAATGAGCTGTCATTTGTGTAAATATTCTGGAAAGTGATAGAGGAGTTGGGAAGATTATTGCCACAGAGGCCAAATTTAATATGGCACTGTATTAACAGCAAAGATTTTTGGCCTGTCACCTGCCATATTTTTAACTTCAAGCTGTATTGTAATAACCTGGTGGCATTCTATGCATATATTTCCATTCATCACTTTGAATCAGAGATACCCCAGCTCTCTGGTAGCCTAAAAGCTGTTATCATTTAATGGAAATTGTACATGCATGACAATTTTTTCAGGAGACAGGATAGGGGAAGGGAAAAGCATCAAAGAACTGAATTTCAGCCCAGTGTTTTATCTTTCTCTATTTTACAGGGTGCAATGGCAGCCACTTACTTTGCTTTAAACCGAGCACCTCAGGCACCGAGGCTGGAGCCTGTATTGTCCTCCAATCTGGCTCAGCGGCGGGGCATGAAAAGACTTACCTCTACCAGGTTGTAGCAGTACCCCCAAAACACCTCTTTGAAAACCCACAGTTTATTATTTGAGAAATTCAACTTTATGTGGCTAGCAGACCTTTTTTGGACAACCTGCACATGAAATCGCCAAAACTAGCAGAAGCCCATGCAAAGTAAGGTTCTCCTTAGCTACATCTTTTCTTTTACATTCCAGCCCAGGGCCCCGAGTTTAACAACTTCACAAGGATGTGCCAATATTTCAAGTAGCTCTGTTTCTTTACTGAGATAAAGCCAAATAAAGTAGGTGTGCTCCATCCTTTCCACCCTAGGAAAAGTATTTTTGAGTCTTTAAGACATTCCATGGGAGCAGTGCTCATTTTGTTTCTCAAGAAAAGTACTTTTTCCTATGAAGAACACAGATGGGTATATGCTGTTCCAGCATGTGTCATGATGAAGTGACTTGGCTGGTCACCAGTAGACATCTGCTGATCTCCACTTACCCCAGGAAGAGTGAAGGCTGCAGAGATACATGAAGAATATTTGAAACAAGTGCTATACAACATGAAGGAGAGAGAGCTGTTGGTGTTGAAAATACCTTCTGATTTCAAGGAGTCTTTTGCACTTTGCCCCTGCCTTCTCTGGAACACAGCCAGCACCTCTCAAGGCATGTGTGCCACCAGCCCTGACTTACTCAAAGGTCTCTGAAAGCAGAAAACCTCTGAGAAACTTGGTCTTCTGAGGAAATTATTAGGTCTTACGAGACTGTGGGAAAGCATTCATGTAAAGCAGTGTGAGTAGGAGCCTATGGATCAGGCTTTTGGTGTGTGCTCTTGGCCAGCAAGCAGGTCTGGGAGGACTAGGTGAGGGGTCTGGAGAACTGAGCAAGAGACGGGGAAAGGTGTGGGTGAATTTGAAGACAGTAGGCAAAAAGACCCATGGCAGCATGGTGGAGAGTACTGGCAAAGGTAACTAGCATGCAAGTGGTTGGGGGACAGTCTGGGACTCCCTTTCAAAGCAAGGGACAGTCCCTCTTCAGCAAGTGGTACAGAAGAGAGTGGGTGGCTGGGCTGCCCAGGGGCCAGGGAGTGAGTGCAGCCATCCTCCCACACTGTCATCCAGTTTGCTCACTGAAAGCGGTTCTGGAGGACCACAGTGCCACCCTGGAGCAAGCAAGGCCATTTCCAGTCACTGCTCCCTGCCCTTCCCTGGCTATTCACCCAAATCTGCCTCTGTCAGCCAATATTTCATGTCCCTCCCTGGCTGTTCTGCTATAGCAGAGTAAAACTCCCCATGCCATGTGTGTGCAGAGAGTACCACTTCTGAAGAGTTCAGCTAACTCTGTTACAAGCTTTAATAATAATAAATTATGAGGAGAAATGGGAGGATGCTCTGCTTTTATATTTATATGAATATGTACATGTGTATTTATATACATATAAAACAAAAGTTCTGTACCCTAATACCTGGATTTTCCAGGTGCAGGGAAAGAGAACTTTTGCTGAAATGGTCTCAGCAAAATTGACCTTTTTTCTCTTTCCCTGGTTTCAAAGAAAGTGAGCAAGGTTTGTGGTGCTGGATGTGCACTATTTTTTTATTCTTTTTCTTACCCATCTTGGCTTATGGTGGTCACAAGCTGACCAGGATTCTTCTTTGTACTGCTCTGGTTAATTTTTGTTTTCTGAGTGAATTTTATCACCTCAGATGCTTTGTGGGAAAAGCTACTGTGCTATGTTGGCTTTTTTATGTTTTGACAGGGAGGAAAAAAATGTGAACATGGAGCTTCATATGCTAGACATGGTAATTTTTCTTTGCTGGGTAGTTTGTACATCTCAGTGCTGAACTGGAATTACCAGATCACTGCCTCAGTGTCCAAGGGAACAAGGAGTTTCATTTGCTATAGCAATATGCTTCCTAAAACTAGCTCTGTTTCAGTGTTGACTGAGGTTTGTTTGTTTGCATTAGTCTATTTTTAAATTTAAATTTATTCTTAATAATTTAAACCGATATTTAATGTTCGGGTTTATGTGCTGCGCACAGAGGACAGCTGCAAAGCAGCTCTCTTTGAAGCCCTTTTCTTTTCTAAAATAAACAATGCTGTGAAACTCTACACAGTGGCTGAATTGGCTGGGACTGATGAGTGCAAACACACAGGTGTGTGTCTATGGTTATATACGCAGCAGCCCACATTCTCTCCTGTGGCTAAGCTGTGCTCAGGACCGGTTTTTTGCCGCCTTTATAATTTTTTGCTTGTTAGAAGTTAAGTCTCACATATTTCTTTTAGCAGTACACTGTGAGGATATCCACAAATGGGGGTATCCTGGCTGGTGCAGAATAGCTCTGGCCAAGCCTTGTTTGCCTCGAAGTGAAACACAAGAGTGTTGTAAAGATTATGTACAGTTTTTGTCTCCCTGTGAGATTTCCTGGTCATCTTTCATTGCTTCAGTTTGCTTCTTTTCACAACCATTGGAAACAGTCTAATTCCCTCTTGCTATACTTGGTCTTAATTCTTTGAGCATTTTTTCAACTGAATATTATTGGAGACCAAACTCACAGGCTGATGCTTTTCCCAAAGTTGGATCACCCCTTAAGCCATGGATGCTTCTTATGCTGCTGGTCCATTGAACTTAAGCCAGCATATGCAAGTGCTGACACTAAAAAAAGGCAGGTACTCACTTTCTCTTGACCTCAGATGCTCATATGTCCTTTCACACCTCCCTTATGCAGTTCACCATGGGGCAAAACAAATGTTTGTGCATCATAACAAATGGCTGGGGACAGCAGGAAGGCAAGAACACCTATTTTGCCAACAGCACTGTCAACACATTGGAGTGGCTACAAGTTCAGTGTCACCTCTGTTCCTCTGTTTCTGAGTTATGCTGAGCAGAGCCCAGGTGTGGCTCACAGCCAGGGTGATAAATGATGTTTGTACAGCAGCAGGTTACCAGTGCCAAACCGTGGGCACAGAGAGACAGGACAAGTCCAAGCTTCTGAAAATCGGCCACAAGGTCGTAAAAACTCCCTGTAACCAGAAGGTGTAGGGCCACAGATGGTATGCCATGGGGAAATAATGTTTACTGTATGTACATTTGCCACCAGTGACCTCATAAAGAGAATAGAAAAAAATCCAGGGGTTTGGTTTTAAATCATCTGTTTTTACCGAGAAATTCTTGATTTTGTAGAGTGCTACAGCTTTCTCAATCCCTAGAATTAAGTCACGCAAACATGGAAGATACCGCAGATTACCGTAGCAGAAAATATATCTTATCTTTCACTGGAAAAATATTTTCAAGCAGGTGTTTTGAAGCTCCATCTTAGGATGTGTGTAGCAGAAATGCCAAAGCAAATATTTAGAAGCAAAGTTCTCATGTTGAACATCTGCAGGTGGCATCTTTAAACAAGAGTCATGTGAGCTCCACATTCACATATCTGAATCCTAAAAGACAGGCAAGCAGCACAATCAGGACAACCACCTCAGATATTCCTTACATTAAAATAAAAAGGTCTAAAATAATGTTAATAAGATGCTTTAGTATAATTCATTAAAAAAAAAGAAACTGTGCAAGCCCATTTTCTTTTCTTCTTTTGAAGTATACATCATTTTCCTTTAGAAGTGTGTATTCTGACCTCCTAGCTGACCCTGTTTCTGAAATCCCATGTTGCCCCAACACACTGCAGCTAAGCTAGTTCTGGTACCTCAGTTCCATTCTTCCCTCCATGTTTGCCCACAACAGACGCAAGCAACAATTGCATACACTCTCCTATTCTGAAAGTTAGCAAAAGTGTGAGAGTTTAAACTCAGAAGATAAAGTGAAGTTAAAGGAAAGGTTCTCACTGTGTACAGACCTAAAACTCTCAGTGTTTAGGTGAAGGATGGTTTAAAGTATGTGCAGAACAAGAATGTTACAGAGTAAATAAAGTCACAGTCGTTCATAGAGCCAAATTTTAGCTAAAATCTCTTCATAGGTTTTCGTGGGCCTAGACCTTACATTTCCAGATGCAATAAAATGACAACACATGCATGTCAGCCAGGTGACCAAGGCATCTGCTTAAGCATGTCATCACAAAGGCTTGCACATGGAAATGTTTTGCAGCCCAAAGTCTGGAGTCTAAAAGTAAGAATTTGGTTTTTTTCATCATCCCGTATTGTGTTAGCCATGACGTTCAGTGTTGAACTGTACAACCACCGCTTCTTGCTTTGGTGTGCATAGTTACGGAGTCAATTTGTGCTCCATTATGTCTCTTAAATGGATGTTATGAATATAGTTTTCAGAGACACTGTAGCTTGAAAAGGAAATGAGGCAAATTAATGCCCTTTTGATAAAGGCAAATTTTGAAAGGAGAGACTGGAAATACACGTTTGAAGTGCAGAAAATAAAAATCAGTTGCTAAAGATTGTTTCTGATTTGCTACTCAGAGCCAAATCTTGCCTCCTTCACTCCTGTGTTAGTTCCTTAATCCATATGTACCTTCAGGGAATTGAGGGGAACAGCTCAGAGTAGGGTCCTCTTTCCTGTTGCAGTGGTGGAGTCTTGGCCACTAGATGATGATGTATGTAAGGGATTTACTTGGATAGTATTAAATAAATTTGACTAAATATGAACCATGATCTAGCACTTTGTTTACAGGCTCCATATTCATGTTTACAAATTATGATTTTTGAGGCTCACGCTTTTTACGTTTCCTGTATGAAAAGGGCAGCCAGTGTACAGATATTTATTATGTTTACCAGCGTTTCTGAATAGATTTTTTTTATAGTACATGGTTTTATGAAGTGTAATATTTTTATAGGAGAATGATGATCTTTGGACTTTCTATATTGTTATCTACAGTTGTTTGCAAACAAGCTCTTCGCTCCCTTTTTTCTGTGCACTGTATCCCATGTTGCTGCTGCTACTGTTGCTGGCCTCAGCTGCTGCTGCCCCACTGTGATGTGGGCTGATGGTATTGTGAAAGTGTGCAAACTAACTTCAAAGAGTTGTGATTGTGCTGAAGGGCTGGCTGCATGCTGGGTTCCTCCTGGCAGGAGGGATGGTGAGCTGTACCCTACCAGAGCAAAAGTTTACTGTGGATGGCCCCCAAGGAGAAACCTCAGTGCTCACCTTTGTATTCTGCCATTTTGGCTTGGCATGCCCATCCTTTCCTTTCTTTATAAAGAAATAAAAAGAAAAGAAAAAAAAAATGATCCTGCTCATTTTTGCATAATTCCTTTCCAGTCCCCAAGCACTGGGTGTGTTTGAATGTTATGTGTTGGTCACAGTAAAAGCACAGTTATTTATTCAAGTTATACCTGAAGCTGTGATCTCTGTGCAGCCTGAACACTCAAACCTCTGCTTTGGGAACCAATAAGTAAGCCTTTAACCCCTCATCAGTCAGACAGTTCACCCACAAGACAAATTTAGGATTTCAGTGCCAGACAAATGAGTACTTTCTCACAAGCTCCCTAGCATGAATTTCCCTTGCCCCTTTGAGGTCTTCAAGGTACAGTTCCTCTGGAAACTGTCAGTGACTGGCAAGCAGCCTGCATAGCCTCTTCTGCTTGTTGAACTTACTAGTGACCACAAAAGCAAAATCAACCTCTTCTGCTTTAAGTTGTTGGTTCTGCTTCCCTGGCATTGCCACATCTGAGCCTGCACACAATTACACTGGCTTTCATGTGTGGATTTTCATCAGACACAGCAGCATCACAGAGGTGGTGAGTCTGGCTCAGGCTCCACACAGGAGCAGCATGTGGTACCAGATACTGAGAAACAGCATGTGATTGAGGTCCAACCAAGCATAACTGAGGAAACCTGGACTTGTATGTTATTTGTAGGATTTCTGCTCTGACCACAGGTAGCCTCATGGCTCTGTTCTCCCGTCAGCTGCTCTTGTCCTACTCCCACTTCTTCCTTTCTCTATCATAAAAGGAACAACCCTTCCTGCTCCTTTAGTCCTCATGGTCCTTCACCACTGAGACGTTCATGTTCCTACCAATTCTCTGCCTCTGTACCCCCATGCCTACCATGAACTATTACTCTCTTCCCTTACCAAGCTTCTGAGCCGCAGGTCTATCTCACGGGTTTTATAGCCTCTTCTGCTCGGCAGGCCAGTGACTTCTATACACCTGTCTTTATAAGCCCAGTGGTTAAAAAACGAGGGTTCTCTGGAGAACCATAATCATACACAAGAACAACCAAATTGAAAAGTTGGAGAGGAAAAAAAAACAACGGGCTTTCTCTTCCCTCCCCTCTTCTAATTCCTCTTTTAACATGACCATGATCAAGAATGAGCCAAGTTCAGCCACAAAATACGTAACTTTTCAGAGGACCTGGTTAGGAAGCCTTGGGGCATGCTAGGCCCCGGGCAGGCAGATATAAGTCTTTCCCTCCAACCCTAGAAAATTAATAAATGAGATGTCTGAGAAGAAGGTTTTCCAAAATATGCTCAAGTTCCTCATCAAGACACAGCCCTTTTAGGAAATCTGCATTGGCACCATCTTAAATCTCTCATTTACTGAGAAGTAACCATGTTTTTTCTCCCTGAGTGGAGAAGCACGTGTTTGCTTTAAAAAAAAGTACCAAAGAACTACCCTCCCTCTTGTAATTTTGCTCTTTCATCAACATTCATTTCCTTCCTGTGTATTTCTCCTGATTTATCCCATCCCAGTTCACCTTCCCTCAAAGGCAGGGAGGCCCTGCAGAGAGACCTCAACAAATTAGAGGACTGGGCAATCACCAACCACATGAAGTTCAACAAGGGAAAGCGCCTGATTCTGCATCTGGGACAGAGCACCCCTGGATGTTTGTACAGACTGGGGAATAAGATGCTGGACAGCAGCACTCCATAAAGAGACCTGGAGGTCCTGGTCAATGGCAAGTTGAATACGAGTCAGCAGTGCCCTGGCAGCCAGGAGGGCCAACCGTGTCCGGGGGCAAAGCATTGCCAGCCGGTCAAGGGAGGGGATTGTCCTGCTCTGCTCTGCACTGATGTGGCCTCATCTTGAATATTGTGTGCAGTGTTGGGTGCCACAATATGGGAAAGATATTAAGCCATTAGAGAGTGTCCAAAGGAGGGCAATGAAGGATGTTGAAAGGCCTTGATGGGAAGCCATATGAGGAGTGGCTGAGGTCACTTGGTCTATTCTGCCTGGAGAAGAGGAGACTGAGGGGAGATTTCACTGCAATCTATAACTTCCTCATGAAGGAAAGAGGAGGGGCAGACACTGATCTCTCTGGTGACCAGCGACAGGACCCGAGGGAATGGCCTGAAGTTGTGTCAGGGGAGGTTTAGGCTGGATATTAGAAAAAGGTTCTTCACCCAGAGGATGGCTGGGTACTGGAACAGGCTCCCCAGGGAAGTGGTCACAGCACCAAGTCTGATAGAGTTCAAGAAAAGAGTTCAAGAAACTTATGGTTGCTTCACCACCTTTTCATGTCACACTTGTTGTGTACCATGAAAATTGTCCTGAGGCTCAGAAAGTCTTGTTATATGCCTGAATAGCATCTTGTTTCAAGGGCTGCATAACTGATGGCTGAGCACCTTCAGCACTACAGCAAGGCAAATGATAGGCAGTAACAGTAATAGCTAACATCTGAAGATCATAAGAAGCAGGGATTTTGCATTAAAAGCTATGAAAAAGAGCTGAAGACAAGGATTTTAGGCTGTGTCCAGCCTTGGGAATCCCTTCTTCCATCTTTCATCCAGAAAGTAGGAGTATTTTTAACAGCCCGTGCACTGTAATTACCTATCAGCAACCTGAATAACTGTGTCCATTCATCTAGATGGACTGGAGCTCTCACTGTTTTCTAAACAACCAAAGCTGGCCTGAGATCAATGCCATTTTTTGTTGAGGAAATTAAGAGGCTGGTGACTCACAACCTGTGGTAAGCCTGTGTGTTGTTTTGGCTTGGCACACTCCAGCCTAATTCTTCCTGTCCTTCAGGTTTTGTGGTCAATGGTAAAAATAGCTGCAGTCTAAACCCTAACACTCTGCCTATTAGAATTTTGCAGCTTCAATTTTAGTGACAGTCTTCTTGCTAAGGCATGCAAATGAAGACAACGAAACTTCCATTGCATTTATCCTGACTTTCTAATTGTCACATTATTTGGTGAGAATTGTCTAGGTTCCTGTCTCTATTGTAAGCTCTATTGTAGTCAGTTATTTGCTTCACTAATCCATTTGGTTATTTCACCTGTTGGTACTAAAACAATTTGACCTTTAGGAACATCAGCTGTTACAATGGAGCTTTAAACCCAGAGAACAGAAAAAACCTGCACTTCACTTCAGGGAAGTGACAAGAGCGATTCATCAGATTTTAGAAACTTGGCAGTCCTGATCTTTTGCTGTTTGGACCTCTGGTCTCTCTTTAACCACCAATCTGCTGCCATCAGTTGCGCTCTGAGTAGAGCTGTGCATCAGCTATGGGCTGCAGTCTTTCTATTGGGTATGTGGACTAATAAATGCAGGTAAAAACTCTGTCCAGAAATGAACAACGTGTTTCTCAGTGTGTGACTGGGTGGGGATAAAGTGGAATACACAGCTGAGATGTACGCATGCTTTTGGCCTAGCCAAAAGAAGGGCATGTTCAGCTGAGCAGAAATGAGGATTATTTATTGTGCAATTCAGATGCAAAATCATTATTACTCTCCCAAGTCCAGGAATGACAGCAGTCTTCTGAGAAGCTCGTGTCAGATATCCAACACACACATTCACACAACTTGCACAATTGCTAGTTCCAAGAAGTCCCCCAAGTGGTTCCATGTTCTCCCACCATTAGGTGGTCTGTGAGGAAAAATACAGTTTTGGTATTTGAACCAGGATGAGTTGTATGGTCTATGTCCACCAACACATGCAAAAATCATTGCTCAGTGACCTTTAAACTTGGTATGTTTTTCTACTGTCTATAGCTATTCAAGTCTAAAATACCTCATTGTCTTGCAGTCAAAACCCAGAAGCTCAGTCTGAAACAGTCTGGGTGACTCCTTCAGAAACAGATTTCTTCCAGATTATGTTTCATTAAGTAGAATGCCTAAATAGAGAAAATCCATTGCTATTGGCTATATCTGACCCTTAAGTGCCAGTGCTTCAGTCTTCTTAAAACTTTCAGTCAATATTAACAAGAACTTGATGCTCTTAAAAATCGATCTGTAAGAATTACAAGAAAAACCTTACCAATCCAACTGGAAGCTTCATCCTTGGCTTCTAAAGCAGAGTAGAAGAAGAGATTAGGCAGTATACATTAAAGGTAAGAAAATGTCATGCTAACCCTGTCATTCAGGTATCAAGTCTCATTTTTTAAACATACCAACTGATATAAACATAATACATTTAAAAGGTCCAAAGTTTGGATGCAGGAAAAAAAACCACTAAATGCCTTCCATGGAGATGATTAGAGACCCTGATCTGTCCAGCTTAGCCTGGAGATGGCTGAGAAGTGATTACTGTGTAAAAGAATCTTCACAGGGAGAAAAATCCCATATTCTGGAAGAACAGAGAGACAAATCAGAGCCCAAAACCAGGCAGATTTCTGGGTGCAAAATTCATACAGCTGCAGAATGTAAATGAGGGAGCTGTAGTTTTAAAAGTGAGGCTGGTTATTCACTGGAACAAAATCATCAAAAGAGAAAAGGGGTTTGCCATTCCCTTTGTATCACTTTCAGTAGTACCCCTTAGTGGACAAAAGGTTAGTGAAGAAGCAAGTGGATGACTTCAGTAGCCTGCAGTAATCTGGAAATCAATTTAAATGCTATGATGGTCTTTTTAGACCTCAAATATGACATATACTCATATCACCCTAGCACAAGCAGTCGACACAGAATGAATAGATCAGGTGCCATAGGATTAATGGATGAACTCCAAAGATTAATTCAAAGATTTTTAGGCCATAAACAACTGGAGCAATCACCTTTCTCTGTCCAAATCTGTACCTCTACTGTGGTACATGTGGAGAATATTTGCTGCCTTTGACACTATACAATATCCTTTTGAAACTTTCTGATGTTTATAACTATCTATGATGTTAATGAAGAGCAACCTGTTTCACAAGGTTGGTGCATATGTTTAAAACCTGTAGCAAGACTGAGTTAGTGGTGTTCTCAAAAAATATTAAAAACTCACTGTCTTAAAACCCAAATAAATTATAATAGCATTAGTGATTCATTAATCCTGTGAACCACAGGAGGGCCTTAAACAAATAGATCTCAAGCATGAGTGAAACCTTCCACTAGAGAGATAAATAAGGCTTTCATATTGAATAAGCTCTCCAATCAGAATTAAGCTGTTTAAAGGAGAGTGAAAATTAGATCACAGAATCTTGAATTCTTAAATTTCCAAGGCTTGGAGCTGAGTGATAACTCATGAGCTGACTAACTTCATGCAGCTTCTGAACACCTATGAGATGTACACCAAGACAGACAGATAGAGAGGCTGCAAAATTCTTATCACATCAACCTGGGTATTTAAAAAAAAAAAAAAACGAAACAAAAAAAGAAGGTAGGAAGAAGGGAAGTAAATTATTAAATAACAAATGCAAATGCTATTTAGTAGTGCATAGCAATTGTGAAAGAAGGTGGACTACTTCCCTCATCTTAAAGATGGTGAATGTTAGCAATTCTCAGAAGAACTATTTTTGGTAAATCTAAACATTAAAAATTATGTCTAGTGAGAGTTGTTCCATCTCTGTGACAAACACTGCTGTAGCAGCCGCCTTGAGGAATGATGTGGCAGAAATTCGTGCAGAGCAGCCACTCAGTATGGAAGTGCTGCATAGCCACCCCCATCGGGGCACCCTCCTGTGAAGTGACAGTCCCTCATTTAGTCCAAAGAGCATTAAATAAGCCTACACTTGCATCACACTCCCAGGAGGTGTTTGTGTGGGTCTAACCAACACCAGCCTGAAGAAGGAGCTGATGAGATTCCCTGCTCTGATCTGCAGCATCTTTGGTAAGTACTGGAATCACAGGGTTTCCACATAATGCAGAGATGAAGCTCCCAACGCCTCCTCGTTAGCTTTCAGATAAAAGAAGGAGCAGCTTTCAGCAAGTTGTAAAAATGTACTTCTGCACAGCCTTCAAGGGGGACACTGAGCAAGAAAACAGCACCAAAGTCACAGTGGGGTGGCACAATAAGGGCATTCCTCTATTCCAGATTTCTTCTTGGTTCAGTTTTGTTGAGCTTCCTGCTAAGTGTGAGAGGCTTGGCTTTCGTTCTGGCAAGGCTAACAGTCCTTTTGTGTGCAGGGCAGACACTGCTGTCCAGGCCAGGCACCAAGGATCAGTAGCTAGTTATTGCACAGCTTTTGGGTATAGGTTCTTATATTTAATTTATAAGGTGCTTGGTGTGAAAAACAAGATATCTCTTGTAAAAAACAATATAGTCCTTGTGAACTGAAGCTGTAGCATCACCACCTAATATTAATGTTTATTAGAAAGATCAATACTCATACAAAAGATGAACTCTGATGTCTGTGGGGCACAACATTTCAAATCTTTCTCATAAAACAAAGACCCTCTCTACAGAGTTTGGCAGTTGTCTATAACCACCAGTTTCACATTTGTATCTGCTCATTTGGGTACACGAGTAAATACATCTATTTTTTTAAAAGTACGCATACTTGAATATTCACATCTTTTTTTTTTTTTTTTTTTCCTGTTAGGCCTTGTACAAACCTGAAGACTTATTTCACTTTGACCCCCATAGCTTTGGAAAGGACTTTGTCATGTTTACCTTCAAGTTACTCATCTTGTATGCCCATGGTTTGTTTATCCACTGCAGCCTACTGAAATTTCCCCCTTTCTTTTAGTTAAAGAAGTAGGTCAAATGTGATTTCATGATCCCTATCTGGACATGCATCACCAATTCATTCAAAGACCTTTGGCTTCCTCTAGTAATTCAGGGGCATCCTAGATACTGCCTTGCTCTCACATTTCTCCAGTGAGTGAGAGAAATCTCTGTCCATCAAGAGAAAAATTGACCCTAACTTTACCATGGATACTGTAATTAGACTAAAGTGAGCTCTGGTATAATCATGCATTTCTGTCTCAAACGTGCTAATCTACTTTTTTTCTCCCCCTAGATTAAGCCTACCAATATTTATGTTCAAGGTTTTCCAGTGGCAGTAGTTTAGGTAGTTGTTCTTTAACTGGGAAGGGCTGGAAGAGGAAAAAAGCACAGAACTGTACTTTTCTACCAGGAACGATCCCCCACTCCTGGCCATCCTCCAGTCTCACTGGGGTTGTTTAGGCTGGGGTGAGCCAAGGTGCCAGAAAAGTGCATACGGTAAGCAAATTTATTAGTAGTGAAACATGCCAGAAACCTATATTTTTATCATATTCTACTAAATTTATACTTACTCAGCTAAATAAAGACCCATGAATCCTGAGGAAGATTACATAGGTAAAATGATTGTCATTATTTACCAGTGTGTCTCAACTTTGACCTCTCACTTTCTGCCATCAGTCAGAACCCCGACTTTATGCTTCTCCTTATAACCTGTGGGATGTTTGTATTAAATAAAGCACATTAAGAAGGACATAGAAAGCTCAGGAGAAAAACTGTGATTAATTTTCTTCATGAAGTACAAGTGTTTCAGCACACACTTTGCCAGGCAATAATCAAGGAAGCAAATCTCCCCACAACTGTACTTAAGAAGTTCATGCCACATCATTGATACTCATCCCTCAGAAAATGGAAATAATTTTTAAAAGTAGAATACAAAATTCTTTCTTTTTTTCTTTTTTTTTTTTTTTTAACATGTTCGATTTATCACCAAGGCAGGTTTTCCATCACGAGGAAACCACCTCTGCTTTGCAGCCCAGTTCAACACCTGCTAGGAAGTGCAGCCTGTCAAGTGAGCATCACCAGCCCTCCTATTCCACTCCTCTGGACATGATAATTATAGCAATGAAGTGTGGGAAGTTGCAAAGGTTCAGAGGATTCTTTCAAGGAATGGAAAAGAGACTTTTCCCTCGCCAAACCCATGGATCTACCTTCAGTTCATAAAACAGAAGAAAAGACATTTACAATGGACTTGACAGTTACTTCCCTGTTTTAGTTATTATTAAGGCATGTGGTTAAAGTATGTTTTACCCCGTTTCATAAGAGTTTTTCCCTCAGTTTTATCTCCGGTTTATTCCAATTTGCTGATTGGCCCAACTTTGGTGCAGTGCACCATTTTCCCTATTTGGTGTTTCTCCACCCTCACTTTCCCTACAAGGTTTTGTACCCTCCTACCTTAATCCATGTTTAGAAAATCCCCTCCTACCTTTTCCTTTTTTGTTATATACCTGCCCTCAGTTCTGGAACCTTCCCTGGCTCCATCTATAAAAGAGGGAGCGCCCATTAATAAAGTTGGATTTGTTTTCCAGATGTCAGCAATCTGCGGGACCCCAACGAGTCTGTTTCTTTCCCTGTTGCGGCATGCGACAATGGAGTGATTGTATGTCATTTAACTGTAAAAGAAGTTTCCCTAACTGATTGAAGGAGGAGAATTTTGCAAGGCAGTGTTAGAAGAGGCTCTCTTACCCCAGCTGACCTGATTTAGCAATATAAAGTACAGAGTGCACCTGGCTGAACAAGTAGCCCTCATCCATTCCTTCCCAAACACAAGATAATCATCCACAATTGCCTCAGGGATACCAGTAATGTAGTGGAGTGATAATAGAAACAGCAGTTTGGTGGTGCTTCTCACATGGATGTGGGACTATGAAAAATGTAATGTGGGACTACTAAAACTGTAGAGATGAGCTTCGGACCAGAAAAAGATCTTAAGACACTTAGTCTTCGTGACAGTAAAACACACATCAATATAGTCGTGACCACTACACGTATTTCAGCATGAAGGTGGCTTAAGCAATTTCAGCTGCAATTTTGGTTGTCTTTTTAACCGTGTGGGACTAATTAAGTACTCAGAGCAGCCTCATCACAGAAAGACCCCATACTCTACTTGCCCTAAGGCTCCTCTGCACTACACACATGCACTGCTACTTGTGCAGGGTGCCTCCTTCATCTACAGCCAGTTGACTTTTAGGAAAAAAAAAGTCCCGGGAGAAAACATGCCCTTAAGAAGTTGTACTGTAAGCTTAAGTGGGGGAAGATACTGTTTGGGGGTTTTTTTTGTTTGTTTGTTTCTTTTGGTTTGGCACGGGGTTTTTCCCACCCTTCACAGAGGGTTTGATGCTGGCAGTCAGCCCAGCAGCGAGGAACTGCTCCAGCCCTTTAGCAGTGGCCTCCAGCCATCCAGACTGCTTTTCAGGCATAGAGAAGGAGCAGCCTCACTACAAACCCAGTTGCTTCTCTGCCAGTTTTGTACTCTGCTTCCCCCAGTTTTGGACATTACAACTTTTCATAGCACAGGACTAGCTGTTTTCTATGCTCACATAATACAGACAATGTTAGAGCCAGGGCTTGTGTTATTTCTGCTTACAGAGTTCATAATAACAGGAATAACTACGCTAATAAAAGTTTCCAGTGTTCAGACCCACCCAACCATAATCTAATCATGACAGACAGGTCTTTTTGCATGGAAGGCAGGGAAAATAATGATAATTGCAGAAATTGCCTGAAATGCTTGTCTTCTGTGCTGACAAAATACTTCCATTTTCTTTGTTATAGGTAGCACTCTTGCTTCAGTTCCTGCTACCCAGCTGTTGCTTGTCCTGCCTACAACAATTGTTAATCACAATAGCAGCTAATCTGCCTATATTTACATCTTGGCAATCCAAATTTTTTTCCAGATGTATTCTGCATCTATTTCAGTTCTTAACTCTGTCCATTACAATACCTACATTATAATGTTCCTTTGGCCTTTCATAGAGAAGAGGCTGTCTTTTTCTCGTGGTTTTGTAATTACACCAGTGTCTTATTTGCAGGTCCTCAGCTTGAAATAATGTTTTATGTTTGATCCTACTCCATATCCTACTGAGAACTGCAGTTAATGAAATGCCTCTAGCTCCATAATCCAATAACTTATCCTAATTGATGAGGTTTCACATAGCAACTATCAATCTCTCAAATGATAGATGCTGATCTTGCGTGACTCTGCCAGCTCCATGGTTAGTCAGTGTGAGAACTGTTACCTGCTAGAAGCTGTATTTTTCAGCACTGAGCAAAGTATTTTTGCATTTCAGAAAATGTTTTCTGAAATGGAGTACAGCTTCTTCTTAAGTGATTTAGTTGTTAAGCATTTATTTCAGTTTTCTTTAGGCTAATACTAAAGTGATATTTCTAATAGGATGCCTTCACAAATGTGTCAGGGCTGACCATGAATTTTACATACGTTATTCATTGTTTATATAAGACAGCCTCCCAATTTAGCATTTTCAGCTGTTCAATCTACTTTGTTACTGCAGTATGCTCCACAAGGAGTAAAACTGCTCAAGCACCATGCCAGCATGTAGGGATAATGTATCTATAATCAAAGATGCAAAGACACATGCAAGTGTTACATTAAGCTGTGCTCTCACTTGGCTCAATTTGAGATTGCAGGTGGACAAAATGTCATAGTCAATGGCTCTAATCAATCTTCTCATCCACCTACCAGGTGATTTGTGTCCACTTTAATGAACAGGTATTTCATTACAAGGTCTAGGAAGACTGTCCAAGCAATAAATCTTCTCTTCATATTTTTCTGCAACTTTGGAGCTCCCATAGCAGGGAAATACTAACTACTTCAGTCCTGAATTCATAGTTTCTTGAACTTGTTTAATGATTGTTCCCTTGTTTGTCAAGCAACACCCCATATAATGTTTTCTTTCAATTCTTTTCACAGCTGGGAAAGGCACCATCATTTTCCCCTGCACGTGTTTGTTAATAGTATCAGGTACATCCTTCAGGACTGACTTTATTGTCAAAAACTTAACTACTGCATAGCACTAATAGACTGCTCTGCGGTGTCCATAGCACATTTTATTTTCCTGATTTTATTACCAGGCAGGTAGTACACTTGTCTACATACAGGGATATGCTACCATGCATGTGCCTGCAAGGCATTTCAAGAGGAAGACAAGAGATGCCTAAAAAGAGAAAATATTACAGACTGCTTTACTAAGCAACTAGATCTGCATGTGTTGAGGTCCAGAAGTGCTGATTCCCGAGGTGCTATTCTGGGATGAGGAGAACAGGACTGAGCATATTTTCCCTGCAGCTAGGTGGATTGCCCCTGCTACCCTACTCCCACCCTCAAAAATGGGGAATATGGGATATGGAAACTCTCTTCTGAAGGAGACACAGTATTCATTTGCTAAACAGAACAATCATCCAACAGCTCACCTCGCAGAGACAAAATCTAAGATACTACCAAATGTTATTAAGGCTCACCCAGCTGCGGCTACCTTAAAAAACACCAGCACCAGGTGCACTGGCACTGAAGACTTGTGGAGCCAATTATGAAGGAGTCATAGAGTAACTGCTGGACAACTCTACCATTTATCTGCTAAAAACAAGGAAGGAAATTCAAGCACGCCAGCTTGGAAATCTAGTGAGGAAGAGTTTAAGGTAACGACAGACAGTAACAAAAGTCAGTAACTGAGTTGAAAATGTGGTGACCTGTCCAAAGGTTGAGGGAAAATAAGGAGAATAATTGGACAGCCATAAAAACTTTGAAAGTATCTCTTTGCAGAGGTCAGAAGTACAAGGCTAACAAGAAACAAATGAAAGCAATGAGGATTCCAGGAGAAATTTCAGGAAATGGCAGGTGATATTTGTGAAAATCTAAGGGATAAAAGATTTCAGGGAGTCTGTCTGTTTGAAAACCAAACCAGCTACCTATAAGTACCTGTTCTGATTAGAAGAAACATAAGACATCCTCAGACACACATAGCTTGTCTTATTAACAAGCACAAATTAAAATAAGACAAAGGAAATTGCAGTCATTAAGTAATGCAGAAAGAGTCCACGACAGGCAGGTAAAGGCAGAAGTATGGTAATAATAACTCAGAGTAGGTCTAAATTCAGTGTGAAAAAAATAGATAGAAGCATAGTTGAGACCAGGAAAGGAACCAGTGAAATATATTTTAGAAAAAAAATGTGTGGCACAACCTACTGAAACTTGCTCTGAGGTCCACCAGGCCATCACAAAAGCAATTTGACAAGATCAGTGATTCTCCTTCAGCTCATGAAGAAGAAAGGGCAGTCCTGCAGTGGAGAAGAACACATCTGAAGAGAAGGAGTTAAAAACAACCCAGCAAACTACACGTCAAATAGCTAATTCTCATATGCAAAAAAACCCCTGCTGGAATAATTTATTAAGCTACCAGTTAATGTTCACTCAGAGAAGAACATGCTTAAAAGGACACCTGGACTTGTCAAGAGCAACTCAGAATCACAGAATATTCTGAGCTGGAAGGGACTCACAAGGATCATTAAGTCCAATGCTTAAATGAATGGTCCATACAGGGATTGAACCCTTGACATTATTAGCACCAAGCTCTAACCAACTGAGCTAATCTCACTCACATCAAACCAAATAAATTTATTTTCTCTATTGAACAGGCTAGAGGGGGTAAAAGAAAAGCTATGAACAAGATAAATTAAGGGAGTCTTTTGTATGGACTTTGACGTCCTTACAAGAAACCTAAAAACCAGTATGGAAATAAAAGCACTATAAATACATACAGAACAAAAGCAAACTTCTAATCCTTGCTAGCTGGTTTTGTTGTGTAACTGGTAGAGCCTGTCTTGTGGGACTGCTTCCTTCTGGGCACGTCTCTAGTTAATGATTTTTCCATTAACTACTTTAAAAAGTGGGATACTCTCAAAATTGGAGAAGGGTCCTGCGCTGCTGGTGAGGCTTTGACTGAGACATGCTGACCCTTGGCTATGCCTTAAGAAAGCTGTAAACGCAAATGGAGTAGGCAAAAGGTTAAAAGACTTTAAAGGCACAGCCTCTGAAAAAAAGGCTGATTGAATTTTTTTACTCCAGGAAGAAAGATTAAAGAACAACTACTTCCAATGCAGACAGATTTCATTTTTTTTCTCCATACATGATCTTAGGAAAGAAAGGAAAATTACAAATTTTCAGTAAAGGAGAATAAGACTACATTTTTAGCCTTATTCTGCAAGGCCAAAAATGTATGCTATAACAGTAGCTGTAATCTTAACAACTGAGCCTGGCCATGTAAGATTTGTAGAATCGTACCACATGAATTTTTTGTTGAAACATACAGAACTGATTTCTATAGACCTTCCTTTTGTGAGTGCATGTTGAATCAATTAGAATAAACAATTCTTTGAGACCTCATTCAGATTCACATTGCTGCGTTTAAATAGGAGTCTAAATAGTCCACAGAAATATGTTGGGCTACATTTTGGCTTTTCATAACACAAGGGGATTCAAACTTCCTCACACTCGGAAAGCCAGGGGTGGTTGTGGGGTGTCATATCATATGATGTCATACCATATATATAGAAAAAGGAGATGATACCCAATGCTTTTCCTAAAACCTGCTGTTCTCTGAGCAAGCAACAGCAGGAGAACGATGGAGAGCATTTTTTCTCAGGTTCTTAGGTGGGTGGTTTTGGTTGGGGGGGGGGGGTGTTGGTGGGGGGGGGGGGGGAGTTTGGTTTTGGGTTGTTTTGTTTTGGTTTGGTTTTGTTGTTTTGTGTTGTTATTGGTTTGGGGTTTTTTAACCAGAGATCCTGCAGGGAAGAGGAAAGCAGAAGGACATGAAGTAGCCATGGCCTCCAGGGCTTCTTGTAGAGCTTAGGCATGCCCCAGGCTGCACCCTCAGTCCAGCTCAAGACTGCAGAAACTGAGGCTGCAAGCCTTTGGAAAGCAGAGGAGATAAACATCCATTTTCACTATCTCTAGCACACCAGGCAAAGATAAAAGAAGTAATGAACATAAAGGTATTTATTTGTATGACCCAAATTTTATGGAGGTAGTATTAGCAGGGTTAAGAGTTTATCTTCACTTCTATGTAAGCAACCTCTGTTCAGGTATGAAATAGAAAGTGCTGGTGAGGGATGGAATCTTAGACCATTACACGTAAAATCACGGAAGCAATTATCACAGAATGAAAGAATTGCTAGGGTTGGAAGCGACCTCTGGAGATCACCTAGTCCAGCCCCCCTGCCAAGGCAGGGTCACCCGAAGCAGGTGACGTAGCAACGCGTCCAGGTGGGTTTTGAGTGTCTCCAGACAGAGAGACTCCTCCACTCCCCGGGCAGCCCGACCACGACCCGCGCCCACATTCCCGCCCTCCCCCTTTCCCCTCCCTCCACGTCCCTGACACGCGCCACTGCGGGCGGAGCCACACGCCGCGAGGGGCGGGGCGTGCCAATAGGCAGACACCTGCTGCGGGCCCGCAGCCAATGGCGGCCCGGGAAGCCGCCGCGCGACCGTTCCCTACGGGATGCGGAGGAATGCCGGCGGCGCGGCCCACGGAGACCCCTCCTGGGCGTGCTGTGCGACGGCTTCCCCTCTCCTGCCGCAACGCTGCTTTACGGCACGCTGCCTTTCCCCCTGCCCACGACCATCTCTCCGCCCGGGCCGGGCGCGTGCGGGGGGCGGGGCCGCCGCAGCCAATGGGCGGCGAGAGCGCCGCGGTGACGGGAGGGGCGGTGGCGCGCGCTGCCGTAAAGCGGGCGGCGGGCGGTGCGCGGGGCACTTGTCACCGGCGGCGGCGACAGCGCGGAGAGAGGCGGCCGGGCTGGGCGGGAGCGCCGTGCCGAGGGCGCCATGGCGGGGGCGCTGGGCCGCAAGGCCGTGGACTATGTGCGCAGCAAGGAGTTCAGGGACTACCTGATGAGGTGAGCGCCGCTCGGGGGGGGGAGTGTCGTCGCCGCGCCCGTCGCCCTACTCTGCCCCGCCCGGGCGGCAGCGACCAGCGTCCCTTCCCCGATCTGCCCAGTCCCCTGCAGCCTCGGGGCGTCCTTTGACCTCCGCAGGGCTCGCCCTCGCCGGCTGGGTGGCGGGAGGAGGCAGCAGCAGCCCGGCCCGAAGGTGCTGCTCCCCTGGTCACGCCCGTCGTCGCCGAGGCTCCAGTGGGCGGTCGGGGCTGTCATGTCCCGCCCCGTCCCGGGGAAACCGGGCTTGACCTTGAAGCGAAGCGGCGTGGTTTGAGGCTGCCGCGGCAGCTGCGCCCTTCGTGACCTTCCCTGTGCCGGCGGTGACAGCGGGCGGCCCCGGCGGTGCGCAGCTGCCGCCCCGCTCCGGGCCAGGGGCTCGCTCGGGGCGGGAGCCCGGGGCCAGGGCAGTGTGACCGCTGTCCGAGACAGGGGCACAAAGAGCCGGGGTGTGCCGTGGGCAGAAGCGAGCTTGGTCACAGATGCAGTCTGGAGACGGCTTATTTAGATCTCCGAGAATGTATAAGTGGGTGCTTCTTTTCTGAGGCTTGTTAGAGCCCCAGTATCATGGGAACGTGGCTTAACTCGCCTCCCACACAGCTCAGTACTTTTATCAAGCTTCGCCTTGCGTGCCTTGGTAAGGGGTATGGTACCTTGAACTGAAATCACAAGCCTGTCTTTAAAGAACAGTTGCAGCACACTTAAATCTGGTTGAGCCACTGTACAGGAGCAGTCTCAAGTAGTCTCTGGCTGACAGGCTGTTTGACAGAACTAAACAAATAAAAATGGGCTCTTCCAATAAAGGTGGTTGAGCAACCTTTTGCTATAGCTGTTGCTTGCTGTTTTCCCTGAATCTATTGCAACCAGTGTTTGATGTTGAGCAAGCTTATAGGAGGACATCTATTTATCTGAGAAATGGAGTCTTGATTAAAGCAGGAGGAGATGGTGTAAGCTTACATGGAAGAGAGATTATAATATAAAAGCTCAGTAAGGCCATAAGCTTAAGGAGGGTACGTTTTTATTAGATACTAGGAAGAAATTCTTTACTGTGAGGGTAGTGAGGCAATGGAACAAGTTGCCCAAAGAGATTGTGGACTCCCCATCCCTGGAAGTGTTGAAAGTCAGGCTGGATGGGCCTTTGAGCAACCTATCTGGTGAAAGGTATCCTGGCCCATGGCAGGGGTTTGGAGCTAGATGATCTTTAAGGTCCCTTCCAACCCAAACCATTCTATGATTCTAAGTAGAGTGTTTGTTTGGCATTCACAAAATCAAGATCCACAGAAACAGTGGGGCAAAAGATGAGTAAAATATTAGATGGAAGAGAACATCCTTGAAGCAAAATGAAGAAAGTCCAGAGCAGGCTTCTGTGATTCCTGTTGAGAGCCTCGAGTATATTATGTAAGTTGGATAGGTGCATGTTAACGTTAATATTTATTTAATTGTTGCGGGATTCATGTCAGGTGTATAAATGGTAATTTGAACAGTAGTATGCTTCATAATTAGAAAAACAAACAAAAATCTAGAAGAGATAACAGCTGCTTCCTAATGCCACCACAGTTAGTGGAAGGATCTCTTTCCTCGGCGAAGACTGAGAAGGTTTTTGAAAAAGAACCTCATCAGATGTATTTCATCTGGTCTACAAACAAGCTATAAATAAGACTGTATTGTAAAAAAGAAAAAGAGCATTTCACAGGATTCTACCATTGTGGAATGTGTTCTGCCTTGTTATGTACAGAGAAACTTGCTTAATTTTTATTTCTGGGTGTGTCATGAAGGGCAAAAGTCAGTTGCTCTATCTGGTGTGGCCTTTCAGCATCGTTTCTTCCTTACTAGGAGACAAGTGTCTCCTAGTGTTGGCTTTATGTTGAGTTGAAAATTTAGGTAACTGCCTATAAAAGTGTCTGTCTTTTCTATAGAAGAAATGGAGAGTTAACTCTGCATTTCTTCCTGAAGATGATTGATTCACCAGGCTACAGGACTCTATCCTGAAGAAAATTCCCTTCTTTCTTTGCACATAGAGAAGAAGTTTTCTCAAAGCTCTGAGACTGTGGTGTCTGTTCTAAAAATCAGCATCTAATCACTGCTTGTTTGTGGGAAATGAATTGAAGTATTGTTTGGAATACAGCTGTTGTGCTTTAAATTGCTTGACCTTCAATAGAATAACTGAAGTTACCCGAAGTGATGGAATTAAGTGCTTCATTATTATAGTTTGGGGCAATCAAAACTTGCAGACATCTATTGGAATAAGTAGCTTCAGCTTCGTAACTTGAAAACATGAAAGCAAGCATAATGAATGCATGCTGCTTTTCGCAGGTGGATATATCTGGCATTAGAATTGCAATTATGTCGTGGGTTGCCTTTGGATCTTGCACACGGAAACAAGAAAAATTGCTTTTAAAAACTGTCATTAATAATTAATTGTTTTGCCAGTATCAGATCTGGCTTCTGTCAAGTGATGATTAATAGTGATTTGAATGACTGTAAATCATATAAATACAAATTTCTCCTAACTATGTCTTAATGCTTTAAAAAGAGGACAGTAAAAATGTAAGCTGTAGGTAGACTTTTCCTGCTTCTTGTCAAATATAGCGGTAAAGTTAATTTAAAACCAACTGATTAGCATATGAAAGCTTGGTAGCTCTATATTGTGAACCTGAAGTTGCATTTTTCTTAAAGATCCTAAAAATGGAAGCTGTCACTAGAGTTGTATTCCTCTTCTTATCTATTATAGATTTAAACCAACATCTTCTGAAAAACATCCAGTAAAACAGCTTCCCTCCTCTTGTGAGAGAAGACATATAGGCCAAGAAAAGCTTGTTTTTCTTGTGGTGGAAGCCTAAATTATACATAAAAGTCCCAAGGAGTCCCAAAATCTGGTAATAGAAAAATAAGCATGGAGAGTGCAATCTTCTGGGGCACTTCTGAAATGCCTCTTCGTGATGACTCAGCAGTAATGCAAGTGTAGTGACTGTTAATGTAGAGGGGTCTGAAATAGATAGTTCATTCCTTGTAAACCCTGAGCACTTTTGTTATGTAAGCTCTCTTTTAGTTTAAATGAACTTCAGAAGAACTAGCATCAGTAATATAACTAGAATTAGCTAATCTTCAGTTCCCATTAGTAAATTTTTAAACATGAAGACATAAGAACTTTAAAAAAGCCCATCCTCTCTGGTCTGTACTAGTAGCTGAAGGACATGACACTTGCTTGTCTGTGCTCTGAGAACTGAACAATCTTAACTCTTTTGCAGAAGGGTGATACCTCTTCCACTCAGGGAATGGCAGTGTGTGGGAAACCAGTAGTGACAGTTCACCTGTGTTTGCTGAATGGCCTCTGGTCCATTAATATCCTCATTGCCAGTATGAGGAAAATAAGTGCGGAAATATTTGAAAACTACAGCTTCCCCACTATAACCTTTTTGGAATGAACTGTAGTACCAATAATAAGGTATTGATCAGCTCTTGTGGTGTCTAGACACTTATACAGAAAGCTGACACTTGGAAACTGAGTAAATCCAAAAATTGTTGTCCACATGTGCTAATGTTCTGGAAGCATTAATACAATGTTTTCTTTGTCAATTGATTGAATGTAATTCTTGAAGTTCTTGGAAACTAATAGTTTAGAATAGAGTCACTAAAGAAATAGATGTATGCACATACTGCAGTGTCCTTACTGTTGGATATGGTGCATTTGTTGCTGCTCTACGGGCTGCAGAGCTTTGGGGCTGGATGCCTGCCTCTGAAAGAGTCTATTTGCCCTTGATTTGCCCTTTTCTGGCAGTATAATAACCGTTCCAGTCTCGTGATTGCAAGGACAACCTTACAAGACCTTAGCCAGAGCTGCCTGCTCTGTTAAAATAGCATCAGTTTGATTCTATTTTAGGCTTTCACCTCCCTGAAGACAACTTCCGCTTTAAACACTAAGACTGACTTCTGTTGGCACAAAAATGTTGTGCCAGGAGACACATCTGAACTTGTTTAGTTAAGGTTTTGTGAAAAAAATATAAGTGTGCACTTGTATTGTGAACTTGAATTAACTATTGCTGCAGATCAGTTAAAAAGAAAACAAAAAACAAATGGTTAGACTAGTTAAGGGCATCCTAACAAAGCACCTTGAACCAGTCTGTGGCTTGTTAACAAAGGCTCTCTAAAACGCACATCCGGCATGATTTCCTCAATAGACCCAACTGTTCCTTTACCATAGCTATTTATAAAATAGTACTCTAAAAAGATGGAAATCAGTGCGAGAGAAGTGATGATTACAGAGTGTTCTGCAGCTCAGGACAGAGGTAGGCGTTCTATTACCCTGCCTGTTAGCTGATTTCTTATAAGTCATAATTCAGAACTAAGTCCTATCAGTATCTTTGTTAGAAGGTGCTTAAAAGTTCTGAAGCATTTTAAAAGGTTGAGTAGCAAACAATCTTAAATATATGCTGTAGTCCAGCCTTCATGCATAGATCATTGTTATTACATAAATTAGTACCTAGATGATCACTTAAGTGAACCCCGTACATGACCAAAGTGTAATTGCATGTTAGATCAGTGAAAGTGTTATAGCTCATGTTTGGTACAGCCACAGTTGGCCCAAACCTAGTGACAGTAAGATCTCTAGCAGTCTTTGGTTTGACCTACTTACATAGGTATACAAAGAATTCCAAGTGACTTCAAAGCTTTCACTGAGGAACTTTAGCTGTTTAGCTTTGTCATGACAAAGCTTGATGGTCTTTGGCATCCTTTAAAACTAGTTGGGGTTGGATCTTGGATGCTTTGAAGGGTCTAACATCTATAGACTATAATGGGATTTTATGTTGCTAGAAAAGAGTGCAGCAAACACTTGTCAATAACAGCTCTTGAGGGAAATGGAATTTTTTAAATACTTATACAGTAATCAAAGTTAATGCCATGACAGCTTCCTGACTTGTCCCAATCTTCTGTTTGTTGTACACTTCTCTTTAAGTAGATTATGAAAAAAACTAACATTTTTTTCTTCTTTTTTTCCATGTGCTTTTTGAATGGAAAACAATGATGGTGCACTTGAACAGTACGGTAAGAAAAGGGAGGGGATTTGTTTTCACATTCTTCATAACTTCAGTAACTTGCTGTCTTTTTGCCTCAGCACTGATAAGCCCTTATCTGCACCTGAAAAGTATCCTACAAACCTCCAGGAGGGATACACTAGTAACATTTAATTGCAAGTCTGAGATTTAGGTGTCCAAATTTTAGCTCCTTCAGAATGCCTTAAATTAAAGGAGCTTCATTTTTTTTCAGTACTCTTTGTTAAGGAGATCAGAGCAGTCTGGAATCCACTCCTCTACATAACAATACTGGTGCATGACCAAACTACCTGGCTTATCTTTATCGGCCTTTATGCCAGACAATAAATGTACCATATAACTCTCACTAGAGACTTTTCTGTCCTTGAGCCTTTCGGTTTGCTCCTGAAACTGCGAGTGGGTATTTTATGCTTGTTATACTGTGAGTCATAATGTTATGGAGGACTTGTTCTTCTACACAGGCAAAAGAGAAACTGTATAGGTGTAGTTTAATTCTGTGTGTGGAAACTTCAAAGAGGTGCCAGCCTGAAGACACTTAAAACCAGAGAGCCATCTCTCAAGTGAGAAGGTTGCAAATCTAACTCCCGGGTCAGCATAGGAAAGCTACTGTTGCAGCACTTCTGGGATGTGAACTGATGACTCTTCAGCTTGTGCAGCCTGAACTTGAGCGGTCCATAGTTTATAGTGTATTATTTGGTTGTATTCTAATGTCAATTGATTAAGTAAAAATGCTAAGATGACTTAATTTACTTTTCAAAACAGAGGTCATCACTAAGATTCTTAAAGCTGTGAATGTTTCATAGATTAAAAAAAAAATCAAGCTTAATTTTCTGAAACAAGTTGTTTAAATGAGACTCCTGAAATGTCTATAAAAACCTCCACAAGTTGATGTAGTACCTCACCACTTAAAGTATGCAGTGTGCTTTAGTATGGTGTTGATAAAATAAGTTGGCTTGCTGTCTCACTGGGCAAATAATCGTGGTTGTGACTAGTTGTTTTCTTGCCCTCTTGTTGTCCGTTAAAACTATTTAAATGGCTACATTAAAACCTCTAAATCAACATTTTGTGTCCTGCTGACTTCATTTTCTGTGAATGATTGTATTCTGTTGCTACATATGTTGTGTGTAAGTGGCATTGTAGGTACATATGGCTGTACAGGGTAAATACCACGTAGCCATGCCACTCTTCTCAGTTATGCCATGTTACCTTTGATGTGCTTGAGAGGCATTAACTATTACAGATGTCAATTTTTCCATCAGTAGGAATATAATAAACAAATGCATTTACTGCGTTCTGCAGAATACTTTTGTTATAAATCTGAGTTTGGACTATTGCACATCCTGTAGACACTTGCAGAAATACCGCATTGTTTTGCGTACTGTGCTAAGGTTCAACTATCAAAACAGCATGTCTAACTTAAACCCAATTTTTTCTATACTTTTTGTAGTTAACTTTCTTGTATTGCAACCCAAATCTGCAGAAAGCAAGTGTGGCTTTCAATCTTACTGTAGTATTACAAGCTAGTATCCAGACTGGCAAGAGCATCTTGTAATTTAAAATTGCAAGAAATTTAAATATCCCCTGATAATTCCAAATCATTAAACATGTTGCAGTTAGAGAAAGTGTCAAAAGAATGGATATAGCTGGTATCTACAAAGGTTTTTCTTGCAGATGCATCTCTTTTGCTATATCTGTCCATGTTACTCTTGAGAATCCTTAGTTTCCTATTAGAAGAAGCTGATGCAAATGCTGTGTGTGTCTTCTGTGGAAAGAATTCTAGTGAAGCCTTGTTACTCATAATGGTAGTGGAAATTGGACTTATGACACTATTTTTCTCAGTTCAGAGCCTTTTAGTTAATACTCACCAAATGGAACTCTTGTTGGTTTTTCTGACTTGATTCTTTCCACTTCTTGTCTGTTTTTTCTCTGGGTGTACACACCTGTAGGTATGTGCTCTGCTCTTACACGTGTCAAATCACTGAGTTTTAAATAATCATTAAGTTGTTTGAGCAATTGCAGATGAAGCTCAGGGTAGCAGTTTGGTTTGGTTGCATGGCCCTGCTCTTTCAAAGAGAGGGTGTAAGAAGATGCTTGCTGAGCTTTCTTCATCCTCATAATATGAAAACTGTTTCAGTTCTTCACTTCAGCAAGTCCTTGTATTTTCAATATATTTTTGAGGAGTCTTATTTGAAAGAGATGAATGCTAAGTCTCTGCACAGAAGTGAGCTGTAAATCTGAGGTTATTATTATGACAATGCCAATCAGACTATGTAATGACTGCTGAGCTGTAATTATACAAAACTCCCATTTCAATGACTTTACCGTAGTTCCTCTCCAGTTTGCAAGAATATTTAGAGTAGGTTCCTTTTCCTTCCTTTCTGAAGACCAGGTCCCACTGAAAGAAGGGTTTAGTTTTTCTCTCTGACATCAAAAGTAGTCCCTGTCATTTTGTGGAATTTTACCCATAACCCTGTAAAAAACTGTAAGAATACTGCTGGAGGTCTTTGGTTTTCTTTAACCTTTCTTCCCCCCCCCCCCCCCTCTTTACAGCACTTTTGGGGGCCAGTTGCCAACTGGGGACTTCCTGTTGCTGCTATTAATGACATGAAGAAATCACCAGAAATCGTTAGTGGCCGAATGACATTTGGTAAGACCTGAGACTAACTTCTTGTTAGTAAACTGACTGAAGAACACAGTTTCTGTCTTTCAAGAAGTGATATATTATCTGTATATATTATCACTTGTCTGCAAACTTGTGATCAAAGCAGATGTAGGTGTCAAATATCTTGTTATATGACTTCAGAGGCCACTTTAATTGAGGTACTGAGAAGCTGCAGAGCTCTCTTTTGGAGACCTTTCAAGTAATTCAGGAGGGGAGAGTAAGGCAGCTCTTCAGCTTTAGCAGTTTTTATCACCAGACTGTCTCCTGAAGTATAATTCTTATGGTGTCTTGTACACACCCTTGTTAAAATGCATCTTTTTACCCAGTTTTATTCTTCGTATAAAGAGCAATGATGCTTTTTGGTTGGTGTGAGATTTAAATATTTACCAGCACTGACCAAGTGAAGAAATGGTAATGCTTGGTCAGCAGGATGCAAGAAGCAGCAAAGGAGATCTTAACTTCTTGCAAAGCAGTTGCCTGTGAAAGGTTAATGTGACTCTTAATGAGAGAAATTATTTTTAAATGCTCAAGCAATGTTTTTTCCGCTTTTCCCTGGAACATGTATAGGTTTTGCCTAGATGGCTGTTTCTATTTTATATTCAAATTCTTTTCTAGGATCAGAAATCTGCTAGCTTTAATTTATTAGCTTAACTTTGGCATTATGTCTCTTCCTTAACTAACTTAATAACTTAATTCGGAGTAATTTTTCTTCCCACAAGAAAAACATTGGTTTAAGAAAATTTATAGCCTCATCATCATTAGGCTCTGCTTAGAGTAATTCAGTCTCTTAGTCAGCTTCCTTGAGACAGAAGAGTAGGTAAAACAGTTTCACTCCACTGGAGACTATTTAGCAAATAACATTTTGGTGGCAGCTACGCAGCTCAGCAAAGTTGAGACACCTTAATTTTTGCAAGTATATATAGTGTGGTGTATATAGTATATATAGTCTTTTTTTATTCAAGCCTGTCAGAGCTTCGGTTGTAATTTGCTGTATTTAAATGCAATTATGATAGGAGAACAGATTAAAACAATTTCTCATCTCTGGAAAGCAGGTAACAAAGCTTCACACTTCCTCCTTCTATTAAAGGCCATTTTAATATGTTGCCAGCAAAAACGGTATTTAAATAATTGTATCTTTAAAAATATTCAATCTTATGCAAGTATTCTGACAATTTCTAGCACAGGCCATGTCTCATTGGGATTAACTCTTATTTTCTGGCTGAGATAGTTTAGATGATAAACTAAAAAGACTTCAGTTTCATCACACGATAGTGTATGAGCAAAGTAGATTTTCTGGGGAAGCTGTAGCCCTGTAGAGAAATAAGCACTGTTGTATCTTTTCTTGCATTGGATCCTCAAAGTGGATGTACTTGTAGGACTATTGGAAAACTTACAAGCAGTGAGAAATGTTCTACTTGTCAGTACATTCCACTAATAGGAAAACTATGCCTCAGTAAAATGCAGATATTCACAATCTATGAACAATATCATCTTTTGCAGCACTGTGTTGTTACTCTTTGGCTTTCATGAGATTTGCCTACAAAGTGCAGCCGAGGAACTGGCTTCTTTTTGCATGCCACTTGACTAATGAAGTTGCACAACTTATTCAAGGAGGACGACTGATCAAATACAGGCAAGTCACACTTTGACATTTTCAAGTCATAAACTGATGACTCCTGTAATACTCAGTTAGTGGTTTTTAACTGTGGTAGAAACCTCTGCATGGTTTCTGAACTTGTTTTAACTTCATTACCTTTTTCAAACATGTTAACAAGCTTGTTGTCAAGAGGCTGAACTTGTTACCTTGCACCTCCTTTGAACTGTCTGAGGTGTGCGCATAGAAAAGACAGGAAGCCCTCATGGTCAAGGATGGGTGTACACAAGGCTGTCAGCAGATGCTGGCTATTTTGATGAGTCTGCATGTGTCCATCTTGGTAACTAATTCCTGAGATGGAAACCTTCATAAAACTGTGAAGGAGTTGTATGTCTGAAAGGGAAGTCAAGCAAAACCTCTCAGAGCTGACTGTTCTATACATGAGGTACATCCAGCTGATGTGACTGGGGAACAGACTGCCATCAGTCTCACACCTTCATCGTGTAGCAAGTAGTGCAGACACTGCCCTGAGCAGTGATTATGGCTTTTCTCTTTTTCTGCTCCAAGTAATTACTGGGGAGCAATGGGAGGATGAAACCTCCTGAACTGTAAATTAAAGAATGAGACTAAGCAAAACGGCAAGTGGACTTGCCTTTGTAAATCACTGGCCAGTAGCCTTCATTCATAGAGTTTTACTGTAAGTTCAGATTTATTTTTTTATAACCATTGTAATTCAGTATTCACTCTTACAAAAGCTGTTCTTCTTTTGGCAGGCTGGAGAAAAAGAACTAAATATGTAACTTGAAATAAGCCAGGGAATGTATTCATCCTGAATTACAACCAAGGAAGACTTGCCATCTACAGTTGCTGTGACACTTACAGTGGGGATAAAACAGAAACTCCTATTATGAATATAACCCCACCAGGAATTCTTCTACTAATTTTTTTATCTTGCCTTTTAAAAGTACTATTCAGCAATGTAAACCATTACATTTAAATTTTTGCTGCCTTACAGATCCTTAATAACTACCCTTTTATTAAAAAGTCAAGTCAGCCAAATAACATGCAATATTTGAAAACCAACTTTTTTATCTAACAGTCTACAAAAGTGGCCCATGATGGTTTGACAAAACCAGTTTTCAAATCAACATGAACAGAGGTTGGTAAACAGAACTGTAGGTGGTATCATTGTTCTATGTATTAACATATTCTTAAAAGCCATTTCACTTGAATGCATTCATTCCTATTATGTCTTTTTTTTTTTTTTTTAACTTGAGCAGTGGCTTGCTGATCTACAAGAACAAATGTGTAGATAGGCAGCCTGGAAGTGACCAGCCATCCCTCTGCCTTTACTGCATGCTTTGTCTCAGTAAGAGACTTTATTAATATACATTTTTAAGTTGCACATTATTTAAAGAAGGCTTGGAAAAACAACAGCATAGCACTGAATGAAGGAAGGCAACCAAGTTTGATACTATTCTTTGAGAAGTTCTGAATGGATTTCATTTTTTTCCCTGCTGTTTGAGTTGTTCTAGATGTATGTAATCCTGGCATAGGCAAAAACTTAGTGTGTTTGGAGTCTAAGATCTGAAGGACACAAAGTGCCTTTCAGTAGTTTTTGACTTCATTGTGAGAGGGGTTTTTCTGCATGACCTGCCTGAAAGTTATATTGCTGTAAAGATAAAAATGACAAGGAATGTAAGAGTGTATGGTACAGATTTTATTTCAGTGCAGTGTTTTTGAACAATAAACATGTTCCAAATGGCAATAAATCTGTTGAACACTTGGAAAAGTTTTGGTTTGCATATTGTGATACCAGATCCTAAAGTGAAATTTTAATATGGTGTGTCACTTTATTACTGTAACAGCATGAAGCAAAAACAGGTTCAAAAAGTAAATGATATGTACTGAGTTTAGGTAAGCATCCTCTGGATCTTGATACCTAGCACTTCTTTCCCCTTGCAAGGAAAAGAGGGTGCGTCCTTGACTCAGACTGATGCTGAGACAACTTCCTGCTGTGATAGGCAGGGTTGAATTCAGAGCTCTCACTATGCAGGTAAGTCAATATTACATATTCTCTTCTAGCAAATACAACATGGTCAGTTATGGCTTGGTCTAATTCTACTGTGTTCTCAGCTGCATCATGGCAACACTTTTTTAACGGGCATACAAGAAAGGGGGTTACAGGACATGTCTGCTGGAGAGGTAAAACTAGTACTGACTGCTACTAGTGGCTTTAGAAAAGCCGCTGCAAAAAGCTGCCTCTTCAGTACTGCTTGCTTGTCACAAAAGTATCATTTTCTCTGCCTCCCTCCCTATCTATCTCCTGGAATAGAAGCAGCATTACACTTCTGTGTAAGTGAGTAGTGAGACACAAGCAGGTAAGGATGACTGATTATCTTGGCACCTTATAGTTTGTTACATTATTGCTGGAGAGAAAATAAGTTACAGGTGAGTTTGAACTTCATAGGTATGAAATGTAGTATGTTGAGCTGCTCTTGGGTAAAGCTTGCATTATGTGATGTACTGTAGCCTCACCTGATGTTTTAATCACTTCTCTTTAGCTCCTGATTGTCTTAACTTCCAGAGGCAGGGAATACCATTTACAGGAGTTTATTCTCTCATTTTGCTGCTAGTTGTACCATACTTTCTCATGTATTTTCCTTCCAGCTTTCTCCTTCCTTTCTTTCCCCTATTCATTCACTGTGACAAAGCTCAAGTTATTTCATACTGGATTAGTGCAAGAGTGAATTGCAGGTGGAAAGTGGGCTCTAACTTGCTTTGATCAGATTTTAAACCAGTGATGCTTTCTGCAGTCCATACAGAATTCTTAGGGAAGGGTGCAGCAAAGCATTTTTCATGGGACTTGAAGGGGCAGAGCCCTGTTTGGGATGGGGAATCTGGTCTGGGGTGAATTTCCACAGACAATCTGCCTGGTGACAAAAACAGTTTATATGGGCAGAGTGCCATCAAGTGGCCTCTGATGTGTCCTTCAAAGCATTACTTTTCAATCCATTAACATACCATTTCTTTGTTTAAATAATGGTGCTGGGAGTAAGGGGACACCTTAAGAGAGAGAAGTGAGGAATTATTACGATAAATAATGGTGTGATTGATCTGCACCCTCCTCCTCTGGCACAAAACACTGAAACATGTTGGCATGTGGCCATTTTGGGATAGGGCTGCTTGGGATAATCCAAAAAGAGGAACACTGTAAAGAAACGGGAGAGATTTTATATTCTTGAGTCGGAATACCTTAATGGAGTTAATGGCTTCTCTTTTTTTTCCCTCAGCCCACTCAGGTAGCATTGGATGAAAGAATGGGGCTATGACAGTTTCACTGATTAGTAATAATCCAAAATTAGAGCTTAGAATTAGCATTTCATTTATAAGATTGCAGGGCTTGCTGTTACTAGCTGTTATTCTGGAATACCTATTTGGTTTTAATTTCATTACTTGCTTTAGTAAAAACAACTTTCAGCTGTAGGATGTGTCCTGCCACTTAAAATCTGTACTGCCCTGATCCCAGGCACTGTCTTGAGTGTACTGCTTCTGTTCCACTGCAGTAAGACTGGGAACCATGTGGCCTTTCCTGTCTTGCTGCAGTGGCTACTGCTGTGGGGTCACCTGTTGTCTTCATGTTTTCAGACAGAAAAGAATTTCTCACCTTTCTGGGCAAGTACTGCTAGACTGCTGGTAAGGAATCAAACACCTCTAGGAATTCAAGTGGGAGACAGTACCAGCTAAGCTCTCAGTCTGTCTTTCCCCCTTTTTCCCCAGATTAAGATTGAGATCTCTTAACTCACTTTTTCAAGTAGCTTCTACCTCTTCTGCTGTTGCGAGATTTAAGTGTCCTTGATCTGGAAGCTTGATGATTTATGATTCAAATGTGGTAGCACAGTAAATAATGGACAGAAAGCAATAACCATAATTGTGGGGTCAGAAGAGATTACTTGAAAGGATTCTTTAATGAGCGTAATAACACCTATTGTTAGGGAATTTTGCTTAACCTCCCACAAGTCTCGAGCTTTACAGTAATTTCAGCTTATGCTGCTATGTATGATCTTTTTTCTTCCTTTTTTAAAAAATTTATTTTTATTTTGCTTCTATGACTTCTGTATGGTGTGAACTTTCCCTACTTCAAAACCAGCAGAAAACTCTACGAGCCACAGTTCTAAATACAGCCTGGCAGCTCCAGGAGAAAACACATTCTTAGTAAAATGTAGTTTTCATAGCATTGAGGGTTATCTTTTGTGTTCCATACAAAGCACAGTGGTGTCATCTGAGCAAGGACAGCACTGCAGAGAACTGGGCAGAAAAAGGGGGGGGAAAAAGTCTCAGTAAATTTACAGACTGAGAGAATGCACCAAAAAAGGGAGAGTTTTCTCCTTGGGCCCAAGGTAGGTTTTGACACAAAAGTAGTGTTTAGAAAATAGAATCCTAGATTAAAACTGACCAGTCATTCAAATATTCCAGTGCCTTCCCTTGGTTCTCACATGAACGCTGATACAAACTGTGGCCCAACTACTACACAGAGCATCAAATTACCAAATGTATTTACTTCAACTGTTTCCAGCATGCATGAACCTGTAATACACTGCTGCAGGTGCAGACACAGGTTACTGCTTACATGCCAGTTATAAGAATGTGAAAGGAGTCAAGAAGAGCAGGAATAAAAAGCTGAGATAAAGATGGGTACCAAAAAAACTACCCAAGTGATGCGTTCATATCACTTAGCACAAAGCTCTTAACGAATACAGTCTCCTTCTTTGTGCTAATGTGACAGACCAACAATATAAAATGGTAATGTATGAAATACTCACAAGCACAGTTACCAGGTCTCTTGGGTTTTCGGCCTGGGTTTCACAGGATATGTTGGTCCTGTCTGCATTTGGGGAAGAACAGTGCAAACTGCTTGATGTAATATGTCTGCAGTTCTGCTTCTTTAAAGCTGTAGAATTTCTCCTCTCAACTTACACAGAGGCTAAAAAATTGATTCTAACTGAATGAGACATTGCTACAAGTTTTCTATCTCTGTAAAGTGAACAAGGAAGCAGTCTGATGTTTAAAATGAGGCAGTTTCTTTATTACATTAATCATGGAGAAGAAATCTGTCTCTCCCCACCCAACCCCTTTTCTCCTTTGCTGATCTAATACCTACCAGTGTGTTGCATTTAGTCACTGTGGTAATCACTTACAAATAACCAATGTCCACAGAATCCACTCAATAGCAGCCAGAAGGTTTCCTGGATAACCTGCTCCAAGTGTCATCACTGAGGTCTTGCTCCTTCAAGATCATTGCTTCTCTTTTTATCACATGGCCTAACCCTGACCATGATACTGCTCTCTTCTTTTCCTACTTTTTTTCTCCTTCCTCCTCCCTTCCCACTCTCTTTAACAGTAGGTTTCAAGTAACTATGGCAACAAGACTGGGAATTTTCCTCTTGTACATTTCATCTGAAATCTGGGGCATGTCTTTCTCATTGAGGGGAAACCATTGTATGGGGATAACTGGCCCAAACTCAGCCCTTGGTTCAAGAGAAAGCAGTGTCAATTACAGCAGCACTTGCAAGTATTTACATGGTGGCTGTATTTGGTCCGTCGTGTTAGAAAAACATAAAGGTACAAAGTAAGCCACTTAAAATTTTGAAAGCATTTAGTAATTTTTAAAGCATTTAGCACATAACTTACTCAGATGAGAACCACGCTGTAACTTGCTTTAATTGGTGTTGATTTATAGGCTGGTTGGAATAGTTTCATGTAATGTTTGTTATTCTAAGGTATGTATTAACTGAAGGGATGCCTTCTTGGAGTGGTGTTGAGTGATGTCAATGATTCTTTAAAGAGGAAATGTGGTGGAGTGAAATCTTAAAGGTGTCTCCTGGCAGGACAAAATACTAATCTCCTCTAATCTATCACTGCAATCTGCCTGAATCTGAGATCACAGTTTAAAGACAGAAAGATCTCCAGATTTTAACTTGTACCAGTGCCAAGGGAGTAGCAAGATTGTCTCAAACATTCGAGTCTCTCTGACACATTTTGATATACCATGTCTCCTTGCCCCTATGATCACTTAAAATTCTAAAACAATTACTGTATTTGTTCATGGGGAAGCCATTCAAAGCAACAATTATAAGGTATTTTTGTATGCACTTGATGCTATGAGTCACCTGGAAGAAAGGCACAAAGCCAGAAGTGTGATCAGTAGCCTCTCACACACAGTAAACTTGGTGTTTCTTACACTGTAACTTGGTAAACATCAGCGTCAGCTCTCAGCTGGATTATTGTTTGTAACAGAAACAAGTTCAAAGATCTGGCAGGGTATCTAGTAGTGTATCAGTTAACCAAGAGTCTGTACTACCTGATCTGAGTGGATGATGCCACATAGAGATGAGCTCACAAGGCTGTTTGGTACTTGCTTGCATGTGCTGTGTCAGCCACGGTGAGCCAATAAAGCCTATTACCTTTCCCTCCAAAGCTTTGCAGTAGCTCACAGTGTTCCTGTGAATCACAAACACACCTTGCTACAAGTTGCCTGTCAAGCACTCAGAGGAACAGTGAGACCTATGAGTGAGGTTACTTGGTATCACTAATGAAGTGACTATTGGGTCTGGAAAGGTTTGAGTCCCAGCAGAAACAATGACCACAAAGGCGTATGAAGCCATCAAGTGGCCTGTGACTTGTGGTGATGTGCAGAAAGTCAGACAGATTAGATGCGTTTCCTGAACTGAGGCATAAGAAAAGGGATACATTTTTCAACTTTTGCTTTCTTGTTCCTTATTTTTGGAGCACCACTACTTGTTGCTGTCACTGATGCAGGCTTGTTGGACCATGTTCACGATGGCATTTTCAGGAGCACAGGATCTTTTCAAAAGATATGAGGGGCATTCATTCCCCTCTGGTAAGCTCCTTTGCTTTCAGTGGGCTTCAGAAGCTGCTGCTTTATTGGATGTGAGATGGTTGCACCAAGTAGCAGGACTAAGGTTGTGGTCTTACCAAACGGAATGGGCAAGTCCCTGAAGCAGCTCTACATTTTTTGTTTTTCTACAATGCTCCCAGTTGGACTCTGTAAGAGATCCTTTACTTAACATAGGCTGGAAGGTATAGACACTGCTCTATACACATTGAAAGTTTGCCACCAACTGCACCAATTCAGCAAGTTGGCTGAATTGATGCATTTTTCAGGAAGACATCACTGCTCTGGCTAGCTTTAAATTTAGATGTGGGTACATGCAAAACAGTAAGGTCAAGAACTGATGAAACTTGTAAGCAAACCATATCATACTATACAAATAGAGAAACTGAGGCTTGCAAATCCATAAACCAGAAGTTAGCTCCAGATGTGGTAGGTTTGTGATACAAAGTGATATTTTGTACCAGCTATTTTGACTGGTTTTATCAAAGGAATTTGAGCTTTTTGGAAAAGAAAATTTTTTTGACCCTACCACCTTATCAGCCCAAGTTCATCAGCACAGAAACACTGAAAACAGGCTTTCTGAGTTGCCTGTTTTTCATGGCAAGGTAATGACTGTGTCATGGTATTTCAAGTGAGTGCAGAGAATTAAGAATTTCTGTTGAGCAGAGAAACTAGGAAAAACAAATGTTAGGTGACTATTCCAACCTTCTACTCAAGAAAATAGCAGGGAAGCAAAAAACACCCTTTGCTTCATTCAGGAGTGGGTGTCAGGAAGGCAGCACAACCCAGGCAGCAGCAGGCAGTGGTAGGATGCAAGCTGGACCCATCTGCTGCTCAGGTTTGCACTGCTCTTCTCTGCTTTATAGCATTGAGACTATGCACTTTTTCACACAGAAACAAAAACACAGCTTCGGCTAACTCATCAGACTGAGACTTAGGTGTCTGGTCTGACCTAGTCATCCATGCTTCCTCTGTATTCACTAGAGAGCAGAAGGCAATCTCTCCTTTACTAAAATAACTGCCTTAGATGAGAACTGCTCCTGAAAGTGCCACTCTCTATGGATTGTAGCAATCCAGAAAATTGCTCTAAATTTTAGGCTTCATTTTTTGACTGTATCTAGTTAAATTTAGTAAAAGAAATTAATTACAAAGCTTGAAGACGGCAGCTATGATTCTGAAAAACCCAACAACTGCTTGATGGAGGTAGCATAGGAGATGTGCCCTGGTTATGAAGGTCTTCAACCAATCACCTGCTGGGATCTACATAGAAATACTTAAACCATCAACAGGTTGTGAGGGTATATTGGAAACTGAAGCAGGTAGCAATCTTCCAAGATAGCACTCTTTCTTGCTCACTGTCTCCCCTTCACATGCCACCATCCATGAATAGGCCATCTACCACCTCCTTGAAGATCAAACGTGGCATCTCAAGCAGTCAACTGAGCAATCACTGGAGTCAGGGCCTTGTGGGAAAGCTATGGGGCTACAGAAGGGCTTGCACACTTTTGGTTTTAGAAGGGATCCCAAAGATTTCGGCTGCAGGTTGTGTGTCACTTGGGAGGAGGTGGGGAAGAGACTGCTCTGACAGGTTTGTTGTCATGCCACCATTTCCAGTGGAAGCGTGAGCCCACAACATTTTT
The DNA here is from genome assembly GCA_013399855.1 of Oxyruncus cristatus. Lineage (NCBI taxonomy): Eukaryota > Metazoa > Chordata > Aves > Passeriformes > Cotingidae > Oxyruncus > Oxyruncus cristatus. The sequence goes on from VXAY01004360.1 coordinate 1,290,147, forward strand.
ATGGAACAGAGGAACTAGTAAAAGTAAACTACTGTGGGTAATTTTTGCCATCCTTCTGCCCAAGCAAATAGTAGTAAGCAAACAAAACTCCCAGCATCATGCAGCCATCATGCAGGATGCAAAGTAAGCTGGATGCTATACTTATAAGGTCTCACTGACCATCTCCAGAGGCACCTGAAGCATCAGAAAGTTCTCCCTCCTTCTCCATTCAAAACCAACAAAACTACCTTCTGCTCCCAACAGCTAAGGTCTGCTCCCTGTCCCACAGGTCCAAATGCCTTGTGCTTTCAGCTATTCTGCTTGTGCGGAAGTAAATGGGACGTAGGGGAGAGAGCTTCCTGGGGTTTGAGCTGTATGGATATAATCTGCCAGGCCCTGTTGTGTCAAATTCTTCAAAGGTTCACTTCCTCTCTTCCTCACAAGCAGAAGTCAAGGCAGAGATGGAGCTGTCTTAGGACACCCACCGATCTGCAGAAAATGGTGTCCTCGGGAAGCTGGGAGCTGCAGGAAGGCAGCCACTGCCTTGGCTTCTCCTTCTAAGACAGGCAGGCATGTTTTCCTCTCATCTATGGGGTTCTCTGACAAAGAAGGGAGGCCCTGAAGAGGCAGGAGGAGAGAGGAATGACTCCATCAATGTAGCTACTAGCAGGGTCCTCCAGGAAGCAGTTCTTAATCTGGGATAGCAAGGAGCATGGGAACAGCACCTCCTGCCAGCTATGAGTTCCCTTCAGAGTATCACCAAATGACACTCCCATGTTGGCACCTCTGGGCCAGCAGCAGAGGAGAAGGTCACCAAAGACCTTTGCTCATCACCTCCTGCTCCTATCAACTGCAAAGCACCCAAGGCACTCAAGCCAAGCAGGTGGCAGCAAGCTCCATATGACATGCCATGACTAGCTGGGCCTCTCCCCGGGGCCACTGGGCATACCAGGTACCAGAAAGATGATTTTTGCACGCACACCCCACTCCCCATATACCACAATTCCTTCTTACATTTCTCCTCCCTGGCTTGGAGGGTCATGGTCATGTTGTTCCCTTACACACTGTACTCTCTGCTCAGGTCCTCACAAGGTACAGACAATGCTGGCCTGATCAGGAAGGTGACATTTTGCTGTTATTTGGCTGTTTTCACACAGCCATGTCTGCAAGAGTTTCTCCTACTATGAATTTTGGCCTTAACCTAAAGCTTACTGAAATGCCAATGGCCATCAGGCTGGAAAGGTACAATTTGTATGCAAGTGTTTCACCTAAAAGTCAAGGTAAAAGGCACATGGAAAACTTCCTAAGTGTGTGTGGGGAGGGGAGCAGGGTGGGAGGGGAAGGTTTCTGTCCTGAAGGGCCTCATTATGGGCTCTGCTGCCCTGGCTTTTATCAAGTTTCATTCACATAGCAGCAGGTTACACAGCCCTTATCACTCATCTTCCTCTCCTGCCCCACCCCACACTGCTGCCTGCTGTCACTGCAGCAGGCTGGGCACACCCCTCCATCCTTTTTCCCCAACCACCAGCCTCACTCCCCCTGTAAAGCACTCTGGCCAGGGCTGCAGTGCTCATCTGAGAGCAGGTCATACAGCAGAGACCCATGCAGGAATGGCCCCAAAGGGCATTCAGGGGCAGTGTCTGAATAGAGCAGGACAGGGAAGACTTATGTGGAATGACCATTCTTGAGCAGAGGGGATGGAGGTTGGAGTGTTGCTCGGAATGAGCAAGCAAAGCCAAGACACAGGGCAGCATGATGGCCTCTGCCATACCCCTTCTTCCAGGGGCAGAGGTTAAGAGACTACACAATGCCACACTGGAAATCTCTGGAAGAAGGCATTTATACTTAATCCTGTTTCTGCCCTACTCATTCCCAGCTGGAAAAGCACCTGACTTGCTCTCAGATGTTGTGCAGGATGCCTCAGGTGCCCCTAATTCAAGCAGGGGTGAGGCTGTTTGCCTCTACAACCTCTCTGGGCAATCTGTTCCAGTGTGAGATCATTCACACCGTAAAGAAGTTCTTCCTCATATCAGGTGGAACTTTGTGTGCATCGGTTTCTGCCCATTGCTTCGAGTCCTGGTGTTCTAATATTAATATATGGTTATTTTATGCCATATAATACTATATTTCTATTTTATATTGCTTTATTATATACTACTATATTAATATATTAATTATAAAAGTTACTTGTTATGAATATAATGTGCACATTGATAAGGTGTATATGGGAGGGTGCCAAGAGGATGGAGCCAGGCTCTTTGCGGTGGTGCCGACCACCAGGACACGAGGCAAGGGGCAGAAACTGATTCACAAGAAGTTCCTCCTGAACATGAGGTGCCCTAACGCGGTCCTACTGGGTCACTGAACACCCACGGTGCCGTGTCATGTATCTGCCCAAAGGGCTTTATTTAATCACCAGCTCACACCACCGCGCTCACGCAAATCGCGCTGCCGTGCGCACTGGACGCATCGATTCCGCGGGCAACGATGACAGGCTGAAAAACCCCTTCTTCCTCCCCACCGCCTCCACCGAGGGGTGCACGAACACCCACACGGCGCTGGGCTGCTCCCAAGTCTGTCCATGAGCGCTCCCGGGCGAGGTGCCCAGGAACGCCACACAGCCCGGCCGCCGCCCCAACGCGCAGGCGCGGCCCGAGCCACGGCCTCGGGGCGCGCGTCACTTCCAGGCTGGGCCGGGGCCCAGCGGCCGAGCGGTTTCCGTCCCGTCCCGTCCCGTCCCGCGGCGCGGTCCAGCCCGGCTCGGTCCAGCCCGGTTCTGTCCGGCCCGGCCCGGCCGCAGGGAGGGCCGGCATGGAGAAGCTGCGGCGGGTGCTGGCCGGGCAGGACGACGAGGAGCAGGGACTGACCGCGCAGGTACCACCCGGCGAGGGCCTGTCCTCCCTCCCCCTCCCCGAAGTTTGCTGCGTGCGCCGAAGGACGAGGGTTCTGAGCACCAAGCCCTGTTCGGTGTATGAGTTTTGGCAGATTCCTGTTGTGTGAAGCTTTTTGCTCTGTTGGTGGCTTGGGGTCATTGGGTTTTATTTGTCCCGTCCGGCTTTGAGGTAGCAGGGTCTCCTTGTGTCGTGTGTGCTCCTCCTGCATGGCCTTGGTGCTTGATCAGTCAGACATCAGGTTTTCGTACTAAAGAAAGGTTTGCTAGTGCTCTAGGGCGACCCTTCTTAAGCAGGGGGTTTGGACCAGATCGCCGGTCACAGTGGTTCCTTGCAGCCTGACCAGTTCTGTGATTCTGTGTAAATTGCTTCTCCATTTCCTTGTGCCTTTGAATTTGCAAAAGCAAAGAAAGGTTTTCTTTAGACAAAGATCGTTTTGTGTATATTGTGCTGAAGTTACTTTTTGCGCCATACTCCTCAAGTATAACGTAATTTTTGTATTTATTTCCCGCTCTTCCTCATCTCTTTGTTTCAGTTTTACTGTGTTTGAACAGCATACATTCCTGAGAATTAATCTCTAGGCTGAAGCAAAACTGAGCATACTTACAAAGAACCATTTGTTCCATCAGCTCCCTCTTAATCGGTGTGACTGCAGGTCAGAGTGCCCCACATCAAAGAATATCTTGATACTGCTTGCTGCGGGGTGCTGGAGCGCAGTGGAGGAAGCTGGAATGTAGAGCAGCCTGTGCCTGACTGCAGTGAACAAACCTTGATGAACCAGCACAGTCTGAGCATAGCTGGCGTAATATTAGTCCTAGCAGCTCACTGCTGACATGCTTCATTTGGTTTCGCACTGAGTTGCTGCTGGTCTTCAAGATTTAAGGACTTGGCCTCTTTGCCACAGTAAAGCAGCTAAATTTTGTCCATCCCCTAATTCTGGAAGCAGTGTAGAATCTGCGCTTTCAGACCAGAACTGGCTGCCAGCATTTGGGAGGGATTCTTCACCTTCTGATCTTGTCTCAAGATTATCAAACAAATACTTACATTTCCATTAATCTCAGTTCAGTTCCAAGAGAATTAATTAATCTGCCACCACTAGGCACATTTCACGTGAGGCACATGCTAGTGACATAGAGGTTTCCTTTACTTGATGCTGTGATGTTTAAAGCAGTGATCAATAGATAAATGCCTGCTTCCCTAACACTTTTATATTTTACGTGTATATCCTGAGGAGAGAGCTGAGCTAATAGTGTGTTACTTGTTAAATGTCAGTAATTAAATTATATATGATTTCACTATTGCATGTAATGATATTGTTGTAGCCAGAGAAGAGCTTACATAATAAAAATGTGCCTATATTTAAAGCCTATCCAGGCTTTAGAAGGAAACATATAAATGTGTCTCTGGTACAGTGCAAAGGAGCTTCATGCTGAGATGAACCAGAAAGATCTTTACAATAAATAAATACCTACTGAAGAAAAAAATAAAGTGCTTAGGTCAGGCAACTTCTCATCTGTAGGTTTCTCTCAAGGTAGCAATGTGTTTGTAGAACACTGGAAATCAAGCCTCTTTTTAGTGAGGAAATGCATACATGACATTCACTATAGCTTTGACATTCAAAGCTATAGCTTAGTGGTGCTGACTATTCCTAAAGTGTGTGTATTAGAACAGAAAAGTATATTCACCCATGAAGAGAAGAACACTTTTTAAGAGATGAGGTTGTGAAAGAAAGTAAAAGGTTATGCATTTCATGTGTAAAATCTTCAACTGTTGTAATGATCTTTCTGGAACTGCATCATGTGTTTGGTTAAAAACAATGGCCCTTTCTTTGCAATAGCTGACAGTTGTGTAATAGCTATCATATGGTTCATATCTATAGATATCTCTGTGTTTTTCTCCTTGATTTTTACAGAACCATTACCATGAAGTCAGTAGTAATTCCTGCTAAGTAGAAGAAAAGTATATAATGAAACAACTGTTATGATTCACTGAAGTTGTTCTGTACTTTCTAAATCAGCTCTTGTTTCTTCTGCAATTAGATCCATTACTCTAAATATATTATAAAAACTGAATTAAAGGAATTCATTTCCAGAAAGATCAATAATAAATTTTAAGTATGCCAGTGTAATTATGTTGTCAGGGCAGCATTATGCTTTTTAGTTTTATCAATACCAAAATAAAATAAAGTTAGTCCATGTGACACATTGGCTAAGTTTCATGTCAGCTGACAGCTGCTTAAAACATTCAACAAGATTTAAGCAAGGAGGAATAGACCAGATATTTAAATTTCTTATATTTTACTCTCTAGTGATTACATAAATACATATAAGGAAGTCTGTTAGGGAAAGATGAAAATATCCCTTAAAATATTTTAAATTACTGCTCAGAAACTCAATTCTGCAAATTTACTCAACATTTGTTTGAATTTTCTGCATTACTTGCATATTCTTAAATTTACCACCAAGAAAAGATGTAATTGCTCACTTCTAGAATATTTCTTAAAACTTGTAAAATAAAATGTTTCTGCTTTTCTATTTGCTCACATGGAAAACTTTTGTAAGATCATGAATATATGGGGGAGCTTAGGTAGATGTTCAGAACCACAAAAAATATTTTTGATTAGGGGCAGCCTTGCAGATTATTATTCATTTTGTTTATTGTGTGTCCATTGCAAACTGTTCAGCAAAGATGGTGTTACCTGTCACTTGCAGGTTGTGTATCAGACTGTTGCAAGACTGTTCCTTATGATTCAGGAAGTCTCCCTTATGGATTCCAGTTTCCACTTAGGTTTCCTCTTAATTTCTGGATGTCTTGGTCATTTCTTTGATACAATATTAGCTTGAAATATCCTGTAAATAAAAATCTTTGCTTCTTGCCTAGGAGATTGGCATTAAAGTTTAGCTACAGAAAACTAAGGATTTCCATTTGTTGATTTCAGTTTCTTTTTTTTCTTCTTAGAAACAAGCTGCTAAGCAGTACAGCAAGAGGAGTGTGTTTTACAGGAACTCCCTTGCCACCAGTACTGTCTAGTTCTCCATATGAATCTTTCCCCAGATGTGGAACTTGCCTGGCAATTTTTTCGGTCTTTTAAGTAAAAGCTTCTGCTAATGCAAATATCATAGAGTGAAATGCCAACTCTTTTTATCTGAAATCTGGGATTAGCTGTACAGTTTGTCAGACAAACAAAAAAAAATCCTAATCACCCTTCCATTGTTACCTGCTTTTGTTGCAGGGGTAGCTTAGACTTACTTATTCAAAGGGTTCCATTTCATAGTCTCTGAGAAACGAAGCAGTTTCAGGGTGTCTCATGGTCCCTCATATAGACATTACTGCTCCCGCAGCACGTGGTGGAACAGACACACACTGTGACAGGTCCTCAACTTTTACAGATTATAGCCTGGCATTTTAGCACATGCTGATGTCCATGGTTTACGTAGTTGAATTGTGTTCCTGTTACTCAACTTTTGCAGCAAGGTAATTCACTATAGGGGTGGAACAGGCATCCTGAAAAGATAACGAGTTCCATTGTTTCCATGAAACATAAAAAGTATTAATCATAGAATTTCTTGAATTGGAAGAGACCCACAAGGATCATTGAGTCCAACTCCTGGCCCTGCACAGGACATCCCCAGGAGTCAAACCATGTGTTTGAGAGTATTGTCCTAATGCATCTTGAATTCTATCAGACTTGGTGCCCTGATCACTTCCCCAGGGAGCCTGTTCCAGTGCCCAGCCACGCTCTGAGTGAAGAACCTTTTCCTAATATCCAAACAAAACCTCCTCTGACACAACTTCAGGCCACTCAGTTGGGTCCTGTCACTGGTCACCACAGAGATCAGTGCCTGCCCCTCCTCTTCCCCTCCTGAGGAAGCTGTACACTGCAATGAAGTATCCCCTCAGACTCCTCTAAGAGATACTCTTGGGTATCAGGGACTAAGAAAATGCATTAGCAGATCTCAAGTTTCAGGATTTCAAACACTGCATTATCTAGGTTCAGCTTCATAACATAAATTATGATGACAGCATTGGGAATGGTTGGAGGATCAGCCTTCATTTTAGTGCCAATTAATTTATTATTACAGAGAATGCTATGTTGTGATGCTCTGGCAGATCTCATGCCACAGCCTATCTTCCTGCAGTTCATATGCATGTATTGTCAATCTGAGTTTTTAAGAATTAAATCCATAAAATGTATCGAACTAGTTTTAAAATCATGGTTTAAATCTTGTGGCTTTTTTTGCTCCAAGCCCTTGTGTGGTTCTCTTGTTTCTTGTGTTTGGTTTTTTTTCAACTCATAACTGTTAGGGATTTAGATGAAGATAAAGCTGTTTACAAATTTATGTGAAGAATGAAATTTCCTGTTAGTCATTTCAGGAGCACCATAGATATTAAGATTAGAAGCAGAATATCAGTAAGTGGCAGCAACGTGCCTGATACACCTTAATAAATGATTCATCCTTTCCATATTTTCCAGGCAATCTGAAATGTGTGTGTTGGGTTTACTGGTAGTCTTGGCCTATCCACACTTCATTTCTGAGCAGGATTGGAAAGGATTTTTACTCCTGTTTTCTGAGTGTGTGTACGCTTGTGATTAGTTGCATGAATAGGTGTAACTAAAATTGTGATTGAAATGGGTATCTTCAGCTATGTCCTACCAGCTCTTCCTACACTTTGTACATGTGTAGGCATTCAGGACTGTGACTATCGAATATGATTTCAAATACTAAACTATCTTTCAGTTACTGTTTTTGTCTGTTTCTTTAATGCATACATAAGGATAAAGTGTTGGACCTAACAAGGTAAGCTGCATCTTCTGACTTTTTGGAAGTTCTGTCTTAACTGCTGAACACAGAGAAAAGAAAACTCAGAACGATAGGGTATCCCAGCTCTGTGTTTGCTTAGACAGTAAGCCAGTGTAAAAGATTATTTTTACTACTCTGCTCCCCCTTCTTAAATAAATATTCAAAGTATTTAATTTTATTAAATAAGGTGACTGATCTTTTTATAAAAGTTGGTAAAGAAAATAGTCCAAGCTATTCCTTGTTGACATACCTTCAGATGAGGATTTGTCCCAGCACATACATGTGTGCTTGCGTGTGGCACTTTTTTATTACACTAGATATGGATTCTTCATTTGTACAGATGTGAAATTGTTCTAAGTAGTAACCAAATTTCATTGATTCGCTTACCACTGCCTGAAAGAGAAATTTCTCCAGAGAGTAGGAGAAACATCCTACTCATTGGCTGGGGAAGGCCTAACTTGTATGTTTGGTTAATAAGACTTGATTAAAATATCTGCAGACTAGATAACAAGAGGGCAAGTTTGCCTGTGTCATCTGAACAAATAGGAAAGTTGGCTTTTTATAATCATCTTGTGTAAGATGAAGCAATGCTTCACTTAATAGGCCAGTTTAGAATAGAAAGTATATTTAATTGCGGTGACCTGGAGTAAGCTGAAACACTTTGTTCTTATAGCATGGCCTCAGCATATCACCACTGCTGAAGGGGACTGTTCTGCCAGCTCTGTGGTCCTGTCTCTCTCTTTATATTAGCCCTGTGGCTTTTCTGACAGCTTGCAGAGCTGATTTGGCTTATTAGGACTAAGTCATCAGAATAGAAGGAACACTAGTCCTCTTCCCATGTTGTGAGTTGTGAGCTGGTTCAGCTCATTAGCAGTGGTCTTACAGGTTCTGGAGTCACTATGGAGAAGGAGGAAGTAAAATAATCTCTTTCGGCAGGTTAGCTGTCTGATGAGACAAGCTTTGTGTCAGTCTGCTTACACCTTTGCCCTCTAAGGAACAGTAATTGGAGTCATAATGCTTGTGGTGGATACTGGTAATAGTATGTACAAGGCATCCTCTCTAGTAACAGGAAAAGGTAATAATGTTTATAGGAACCTACAGTGCTATACAAATAGATATATTCCACTGCAAATTGCTAGAAGGTTCATCCATTCTTTTGCTTTGGTACAATTGTGATAATTTTCACTTGAATGGTAAAAAGAAAGTGTTTGAAAGTGGAGTAGTGTTGCTTGAATGCCAGGATATATCTGCCTGGGTTTTGTCCTTTTTGTTTGTTTTGGAAATATGTTTCCAGATTGCTAATAAAATTTTGTAATATGAAAGAATTACTATGCAAGTGACTGTTAAGCAAGGTAAAATGATTGTTTCTGGCTTAAAAGATATTTTGTTTGAAACTAGGACTTGAGCAGTAAGGGAAAAAATTCCTTTAGATTGTTCAAAACTGGGTTTGTAATATCCTCTTTTTTTTCCTCTCTTCCTATTAAGGTCCTTGATGCCTCAACGCTCAGCTTTGGTACTCGAGTCAGATGGTTTGCCATATGCTTTGTTGCTGGCATTGTGTGCTCTTTTCTTGTAAGTAAAGTGTGGGTTTTTTCCGTGTGCTTTATTACTGTTCTACAGTAGAATCTCATTCATATTCACACTTTATATGTGATTCTGTGTTTGCTTTATTCTGTATTCTAAATTTTGTATCCATAAATTTAAATGGACATTAAATGTATTATTGGCATGAAGGGCTGTTGCTCTCTAAATTACGATTTTGACAATTTTTCTTCCACTCACAGCAGAGAGCATTATTATTGTAGCATAATAGATTTTCTTACTAAAAGGTTTGAGGACTGACGAAATATAGATTTGTAACTGGTGTACTAGTGGTGCGTACCCATCTTATTTTTATTCTCTTCAATAAAAGGGGGAAAGAGGTTAAGCTTAAAAGGTTTTTAAAGAGTGAAGAAACCACAAGTGTAACCTATCACAACTGACAAATCAATAGGTGATGACTGTGGTGTACTGTATTGACATTTGAAAAACCTGCTGCATTCCTGGGGTTCTTAGAGTCAGCAAATCATTTATTCATGCTTGAATTTGAGGGGCTGGCAGGAGTCTCAAGCCTGCAGTTAAAAGTTGAGATCTGTTAATTGTTTTCGTTAATCAAAATCTGGCACAGGTAACATGCAGTACAAAGCAGCTCTTCAGCTGCATGGGAAGTCCCAGAAGCAGGTGAAAAAACAATTGATGGTCTTACCTGTTTTATTTAAATAGTAATCAGATCAATAAAGGAAATAGAGAGTGGTATTCTCCATATTGATATCTATGCCAAGTACAGTGACATCTCTGGCCAGATACTTATGTTGGAGAGGGGGCAAGTTCTAGAGAGGGAGCTCAAGATTGGATGGGAATAGCCCTTTTTTAGGTTTGGTTGACTCCCTCCCACTGACATTAACCCCCCCACACACACACATTTAACCAGTATAATCACAAATTTTACTACACACCAGATTTGTACTTTAACATCTATTTCTGGGTATGTTAACATCACTGATTTTCCTGCTTTTTCTTTTAGTATTTAAAGTTTGTCTATTCTGTATCACATGGCGTAATACTATGAAACAACAGATAAAAGGCTTTTGGATCTCCATTTCATAAAGCTTCCTTGAATTATCTTGAGCTTGATAAGAATCAAAACCCTGAGCAGTGTGTTTGTGAACCTCACGTCTTGTAGAATTTAGGTTCCTAGTTAAGCTTTACCACATAAGAGAGAGCTGGCAACTCCACCTTCTTCTCATTCAGATTATGGATGTTTTGGTATATTTATGAAGTTCTTCGCTAATGAAAATTGAACGTGGTGCTATTTCTTTAATGAAGTCTTTGCAAAATGTTTGTAGCTTTCATCGTAGAATACAGTTACACTCTTTTCTTTCAGCTTTCCATGGCTGCTTCTACTGTGCAGACTGACACCACAGATTTGCACTGAAATTGGAGTTGGGTAGAATACAGTTGCTTTTTCTCTTCTTTTTTTTTNCCTGGTAAGAGTTACATTTTTTTTTTTTTTTTTTTTTTTTCCAGGACACAGTGTCCACATCACAGCTTCTTTTGCTTCTAGCTTAGACTCCATTTAGGCTCTAACAGGCCAAGAAAATTGGGCTGTTCAGCCTGAAGAAGACAAGGTTGCACGGAGATCTCCTAGCAGCTTTCCAGTATCTGAAAGGGGCCTGCAAGAAGTTAGGGAGGGACTCTTCATCAGGCACTGTAGTGATAAAACAAGGAGTAATGGGTACAAACTAAATGTGGGGACACTTAGGTTAGATATATGGAACAAATTCTGTGCTGTGAAGTGCTGGAACAGGTTGCCCAGGGAAGTGGTGGATGCCACATCCCTGGCAGTGCTCAGGGCCAGGTTGGATGGGGCATTGAGCAACTCGGTCTAGTGGGAGGTGTCCCTGCCTATGGCAGGGGGGTTGGAACTAGATGATCTTTAAGGTCCCTTCTAACCCAAAACATTCTATGATACCATTTCTCTCTGATCATCATAAATAACTGTGATCAGCAGAAGGGTTTGGATTTTTTTGTGTTTAGTGGAAATAAGAGATGTCTGGAAGTAAGAGTTCTAAAATTTCTATTCAACCTTAGTGCATATTAGACTGCAAAACCAGATGGTTGACTGGAGGAGAAAGGAGATGGTGAATATTAGTGTGGTTTTAAGACATTTTATCCTTTGTGTGTGGAGGTGCAGGATGTACAGTGGGGCATTGTAACAAAACTGAAAGTACTGTAAATAGAGTATACGCAGTACAAATAAATGTGTTAAACAACATAAACAAATGTTGTCGAGTTGTTAAGATACTTTGAAATACAATAAACCAACACACTGTTTTGCCAGTAGGTGGCCATAGAAGTATGCTGAGTAGTGACTGCTGCAACTCTGGGAGCAGAGTACTCTGCTAGTGTTATGTCACAATGATACTCTTCATAGTCTGAAAATATGTTTATAGACTATCTAAATCTAAAATCTAAATAAATTAACTAATTGCCAACATACAAATAACCTATTTTTTATAGGGAACAGCATTGCTATGGCTCCCAAATGGGATCAAACTTTTTGCAGTGTTCTACACCCTGGGAAATATTGCTGCATTAGCCAGGTATGATTTCTTAGTTATGGTTATTAGAAGAGTATCCTCCTTTTCATCTACATTTCCATTTGCTTTTGCTCTAGAATGGTGTCTGCTTATGTTGTGTATAAACAACATTGTTTTCATATTGAAATGATAATAACATAAAAACTTAACAGTTTAACACTGTCATAATTGTTGAATATCAGTTATCTTACATGCTTCTTTTGTGGACACATCACAACTGCTATCTGAAGTATGAGTACCAAATTGCTGGCTGAATGTTTTGTACTTTTTACAGCTAAGTCCTTCTGCCAGGTACAGAAGTACCTCGGTTTCGGGGGCAAGGTAGCAATGTCCCCACTTTGTGGATGCTTTCTTACAGGAAGGAGCTTTTTGCTTTTAACAGAGAGATCATCCTGTTTCTCTCTCAAGAGAAAATTCTTTGAAAAAGGAGATGTTCAGGAAATCTTTGTTTTGACTGTAAGGCCAAAAGCAGAACTTAAAAATCATTCACACTGTATTTTTAAACCGTTTGATTCTTTGAAGTATTCCACGTAAGAGTCTTAAAAGATTTGTGGAAGGGAACTCTTAGGATCAAAAACTTCTCTTTTACAGTTTGAAAGACATGTAAGAAACAATGTCCATGAAGTATTTTCAGTTTCTGTTTGTCCTCCTTATCTTACTATCAAACTGTTTCCAGGGCTAAATTCATGAAGTATTTCACCTTCTGTTCTAGTGAGTCTCTGTTGCTAAACACTGAAATACCCTTTTTTTTTTTTTTTCCCCAGGCCTTTGTAGTCATCTAACTGTTGGAAAACTGGTTAATGACCTACTGCCTTTTACAAAGAGTTATTTGAAAGTGATTTAACATTTGTCTTGGTTTTTTCTCTCCTATTAGTACATGTTTCCTGATGGGGCCACTGAAGCAATTGAAAACAATGTTCGATCCAAAACGATTAATAGCTACAATTGTGATGTTGGTAAATATACTATCTTTACTTCCTTTAATTAAAAAGTTTTCCTTTAGCCTCAAAGCTAAATCTGAGGCTTTTCTAAAGGGAGGTTATTTCTTTGTACTGTGAAATAACAGTCAAGCTGTTTAGCTCTGTATGTCATAGAGGTTATCTAGCTCCTTTTTGGTTTCGTTGCTTATGGTTTTTTTTAATTAATCACTTGGAGTGAAATGTTCTTTTTATTGAATAACTCTTACTAAATGCTAATACTAGGTTGATTATTTTCTAAAATATTTTCTTCAAGAACGAGGTGAGAGAGAGACTTTTTAGCCACTGTGAAAAGTCAGTAGTCACCAAGTGTAGCTAGACAGTTTTTTGTTGGCTGTAGCTCTGTCTGTAAAGGTTAGTGGCTCAGCACTTTGAAAGCAATGGAGAAAAATAATTTATTTCCCCAAAAGCGTGGGAAGTCACATGTTCAGCTTTGTGATTCTCGATTGTGACATCCTTGGCTCCTTTACTTCCATGACCATCATTTCTTCTTCCAGGGGGATGGAAAAAAACCCCCATCCTCGATATCAGAATTGCTATCCCAAAGCTCTGTATTAGGTACTTCAAAACAACTTTCTGCCCTTGCTGCTCCTCTGTTGGTTTGTATTTAATTTCTCTCTTGTTCCTCCTGATTTAACTTTTACTCTTTAAATGTAGTTGGCTGTTCCTATTCTCCCCATCATATAACTTTTTTTCCACTCCATTAGAGCTGATGTGGGTGTGAAATTTTTTCTGGATGGCTGTCATACGGGTTGTATGTTTGTCCTCTCGCTCACCCACATTAAAAAAAACATTATAATCTTATTTAGGAAGCTTGTGTTTGCTCATATCTTTTAGGCAAGTCACGTGATTTTTAGCTTGGACTCCAAGTTTTGTTCAAGAGTTGGTTTGGTTTGGTTTGGTTTGGGGTGTTTTAGTTTTGTTTTGCCATCTTTTACAACCAAGTTGCAAGTCGTAGGGAAGCTACGTTTCATAGGTCTGCAGTAAAAATGTCCAAGGACATCTCCAGTTCTCTAGAGTTTGTGTTTGCTGAGCCTGAGTTTGGCAACACTTTACAGCTGTGGGCTTTTTCTGGTGAAACTGAAAGCCTAAGCCAGACCCTTAAAACAGTAGGCACCCAAATAATTTTGCTCTGATGATCCTATTATCCACCACGCTCAGACATGGTGACAAAGAAAATAACTTGCTTTGAAGGCTGTAGAAACAATACACATCAGGGAAATGGAAAGAGAACAGAGAGAACAGTAGAGAAAGCCAAGCAGACCTACCTGCCTGCGCAAAGGAGCTACCAACAAGGTTGGGAGAAGACAGAATGAAAGGTTTTACCGAATAGTGAACATGAACACTGAGAGCTCAGACCATTAGGATGGAAAATTTCAGTAAAACGGAGAAGAACTGGAAACATTTTTGAAAACTCTGGATGTATTTGACTATTTTAATCCCCATCTTAACACAAAGCTAGAATTGTAGGCAGTTCAGGAATCACAAACATGTTTGGAAAATTTAATGAGTCTGTTATTTTTCTTTCAATAAAACACCAACAGATTTTTTTCAGTGAAAATCAACTTAAAGGTTTTTCTGTTTTCTACTATGTGTAATGACAAATGGAGAAAGCCAGATGAGATTTAGTGGAAAAGTTCAAAGTGATGATTAAGCTTGCACGAGTGGTGTGATTACTTGGCACAGTAAACCAAATATATCATTGTAATGTTCCATCAGAAGTATGTAAGTACCTTGAACAAAGCTTCGCATGAGCATTTTCACTGTGTTTGAGGCAGCTGCTCCCTAATGGGCTCTTCATTACCGTGAGAAGATAAAAAAGCACTGGCAAATGAAGTACAACCTCTGTTTGCCAGATACCATGATGGTGAATGGATGTTTTTCTTAATGGGTTGTTTGTAGCGATGCACATACCTTTCTTGTCAGAGATGGTTGTCACAAATACTAGATTCAAAATGATAGTATGTACTGAAATAATAAGAGTAGCAGTTCCCAGACTGGTTGCTTTCAATCAAGCTTTATCATCTAACCCCACCTCTTAATAGACCCAGACATAAAGCTATACACACCTGGTTATACTCCTCTTTAAGTCAGTTTCTTCCTCCTCTTTCTTCCAAGACTTGTCCCGGCCCTTCTGGCCTTGCGTATCTCATACTGTGCTTTGGAAAACACACTTTACATGGAGTTCAGCATGATAGTCACTGTGTGACAGGCTTTGGCTCTGCGTGTTTCATAAGTCAATTCTGAAAATGCTGGTTGCCCATTGAAAACATGAAAACAATTACTGTATTTGCTTTGTTGTGTATTTGAGTATTCATTCTGGGGTTTTTTGTCTCTCCTTTCATCTCACCCCAGCTTTGCCTAGTATTGACTCTTTGTGCTGTATTCTGGGTAAGTGAGAATACTTTATTCCTCTAAAAAGCAATCTAGCTTTGTTAGTTTATTAATTGTATTGTGGCTTTAAGATACAGTTCAGTTGTGGAGAAAAGAAGAGCTTTGTGTGTGGTGTTTCTGTTGTCAGGTGCAGTTGAGTTTAGGCGGACTGATGAGCCTGCTGGCTGTACAAGCAAACACACCCCTACACCTGCTTGTGACGTAGATGAGAATACAAAATCTAGAGCTTCAGGTTCAGTCTGCAGACCTCTGGAATAAAAACTAAGAAAAGCAAGTTAAAATACTGTTTCATTTTAGTGATGTCAGAAAATACCACAGAATATGTAGTGGTCTTCAGAAGCCACAGATACAGGAATATTAAGCTGATTAAGACAATGGAAAAGAAACAGAACAAGTACCTTCAAGCATTTGGATTGAAAACTGGCTGTATGTAGATTCCATAGAAGTAAATATGTTGCTAACCATACTCATATGGAATGAA
Organism: Oxyruncus cristatus; assembly: GCA_013399855.1. Classification (NCBI taxonomy): domain Eukaryota; kingdom Metazoa; phylum Chordata; class Aves; order Passeriformes; family Cotingidae; genus Oxyruncus; species Oxyruncus cristatus. The sequence continues at coordinate 1,305,810 of VXAY01004360.1, forward strand.
CTTCCATATTTGTGGAAGTACAGTCTCATGAGAGAGTGGTAGCACTGATGCAGTTAAGTGTTTTCAAATCTAGAAAAGGTCATAGCATGATGCTAATGAAGTGATAGATAAAACAAATGGAGAGTTGTTAGAGAGGAGGGAAGTAGCAAATTAAGGAGATTTAGGCATTGTCAGCTAACTCAATTTTTGATTGAACAGACTGTTCCAATTGTTTACAGTATAGAATGGTGCAAAATGATCTAACTAGCCATATTTGCTTCATTTTTACTTAGTGGGACAAAAAAGGTTTGGCGATGTTATTCTGCATATTGCAGTTTTTGGCAATGACCTGGTAAGATTCTTAAAATTCCTTTTCATTTCTTCTCCCTGCTCTACACCCGCATGATTACAAACCTATAAATATATATATGCTTCACATGTAAGTGTGCCCAAATGCCAGCCTCAATCTGTTCTTCTAAGATAGGTTGTGTAACTCCAGCAAAATCTATATTCAATCGTCTTGCAAAAATGGCAATTTCAAGTATATTCTGTAACGTGTGAACTTACCTGAAGCCTTATAAAAGGAATATATATGCAAAAAGATTCTCATCCTTTTTCTGTATTGTGAAAGTAACAGTATAATTGTATGTTCTGCATATCTCTCTCTTTTTTGAGTTCTGTTTTTTCATTTTTGAAGTGAAAGAAACTAAACAACGTTTTCATCCTGCCCCAAAAGAATGGATGGATGTGAGTGGGTAAATTTAGTGCAGTAGATACTATGATGACCATCCAAATGCACTCAGGGGCAAGGCTTGGCAATGTGGGAGTGCAGGTAAATGCCTGAAATCCTGGCAGAACTTTTGGAAGTTACTCCTTCCTCCACAGAGATATGTACTTCGTCTCCTTGTCCCAGGTGAATTACTTGGTGATGACTCTCAGGCAACCCAAGGTGACCACAGTTCTTGTTCGAACTTGCTCTGAATACACAGAGCCTATACTGAACTTTGGTTTGAGGACAAGTAACCATTTGTTCAGGATAGGGGCTGCTGGGCATTGCGCTGTGCCCAGGCAAATGCCTGGTATTAGATAGAGGAAAGACCACTAACTCGGACTGTGTTCTGCATGTTTTCAGCAGATAGTTTGCATTTGTTAAGTGTCTTACAGTTTGATCAGGCTGGGCATGAGAACAAAACACCACCTCGAGGCTTGTGAGAGGCAAATTTCAGAGGACAATAGAATTATCAGCTGTTTGAGTTTCACAGTTATGGCATATTGTTCATACTACAGCATATATCTGTATTTAGAGTTACATAAATATTAGATGTATATTTGCATAGCAATTTAGATTCTCTTTAAAGCTGGAAAAAAGTTGTCTCTATCATCTTGAATACAGTTTTTCCAGAAGCATTCCTTTTGGGTCTGGTGATAATAAATCTTGTTTTTTTAAGTTCATGTGCATTAGAAAGTATGAACTAGGTTAAAAAAAAAAAAGCCAAGGAGAAGTAAACCACCAAATCCTTGTCAATATGTTTAGTTCTTATCCAAACATGTAATCTTTTCTCAGGTAAGCATTAAACTGAATAGGTAATCTTCTTTAAAGTTGTGTTACAACAGATTGCTTTTATTAATGCTGGACTATAGTGAAATAATTTAGTTCAAGGAGATACATAAACACTCTGCAAATACACTTTTTTTCTCTTTTTTCAGGTATAGTCTGTCATATATTCCTTTTGCAAGGTGAGTCTGCATAATAATTTTCATCTTAACAAAAGTCAGTTACCTTTATGCTGGGGAGTAAGTATGTGAGAAGAACATAATATCCTTCCTTTCCTTTTCATTTTTGGAAAATTACATAGCTGAACTCAAAACTAGTGCTTAATACAAGCTTTAAATACAAATAAAGTGCATAGTAATTATTTTGGATAAATTTCTCTTTAGTTTTCATCGCTGAAAATAAATCAAGGTTTTGTTTAAATTCTCCAGTGATTTAAAAATACAGTGATACAATAGTGACTTTTATGGTATTAAAATTAAAGTTAACTTACAGATTTTAGGTCTTAGGTAAAAGCAAATGAACAACATAGTTTCAGCTGGTAAGTCTACTTCTGAATTCCTCCATCATTTTTGGGAGAGGCAAAGGCAATGCTTCGTGTTAATTTTCATTTTGGCAAGCTTCTCTTTGTTTTCACTCTCTTGTACAAAAAGGGAATGAAAGCTAGCCAAACACAGAGTGAAAACATGCAAGTAATCAAATATAAGAATCTATTTTTTCTAGAATGATTCATGTAAAATGCAGTTTGGTCTTTCAACAGCGTGTTTTTAAAAAACAAACCAACAAGTTTTTTTTAAAGCTTCAGATTTCATCTAGGAAGGACTTTTTTTTTAATATAGTAGTTGATAGTTACAGTGGATAAAACATTTTACCTGAACTTAGGCTTCAAATTGTCATCTTCCCATTTCTGACAACCCAAGCTAACCCATTCAGAAGTAGTGTTCTGAATTCTTGTAGTTCCAGTAACCAGTCTCAGTAGGCTCCTTCCTCTTTTAATGTTCTGCTCTTTACAGAAAGCAAGTTGAGCTTCCAGACACTGTTAGGTTTTTTTCCCTGCCGATAGTACTTTAAGTTCTGGGCAGAAAAAGATCAGGTTATATACATCAGTTAATTTCTTTGGTTTTATTTGTCTATTAGATTTTATAAGCCAAAGAATTGGGTTTTATACAGACTGCTTTTAGTAATTCAGTGAATTCTTTAAGGATTATTGAGTTATTTGCTTATTTCTTGGATAGGCTGCCTTTCCTATATGTTAAACCATGTATTCTTACAATTTAAACCATGTTAAGTGCCAGAGAATAGTATTATGTCATTTGTTTAAAGTATGCATTTCTCTTGATTTCAACTATTAATGGTTTACTCTTAAAAAAATCTGCTAGTTCATGGGTTTGTTGGGGGGGGGTGTTGGTTTGTGTTAGTTTTTTTTAGTTAATTGTGGCTCTGGCAAAAAAAGCCCCCCCAAACCAAACCCAAATGAAAACAACAACAAATGCAACAAAACCAAAATCCATACCTACAGTGACTTTAAAGAGTTATAATGGTATGTTTCTTCATTTTTCAAACTAACAACAGAATACAAATTCCACTCCTTAGTAAGTTGTTACTTTTCTAAGAAAATGAAAAATAAATGAGACTAAAGTGAGTCATATAACTGTCAGAAAACAGCTTATTTTGAATTAAAAAAACCTTCAGATCTTTCAAACCTTAAGGCTGCACCAGCTCTCCATCCTGTTCTGTCAGTTGTGCACTTTAAACCCTTCAGCCTGTGCTTTATTTCCTGCGCTGTGATGGTCTAACTTCAGTGTGGTTTGGACTCACAGCACATGTGGCTTGCTGACTGGATTTGGTGCATTCCTCAGCCATGCCCTTGCTGGCCAGCCTTTGTGAAATAAGGCTCTGACCTTTGCTAAGCCTCCAAGTGTGCTGCAGAGCAGTTCTTAAAACCATGTCTGCATTTTAGCATGTGCTGGAACATAAAGTGTGGGAGACCTGTGTTTCAGATTGGGCTTGAGCCTTTGCTTTAGTCGGTTCAATAGAGGTAGTCACACAGAGATCCTGCATTTAATAAAATGATAATTTTATTATCAATTTAAATAAAATTGATATTTGTCTTTAGTTTCTGTCATATATTTATTTTAAATATGTGATGGTTGAGATGTCTATAAAGAAAATAAATAACTGAATTTTTTTTTTTCTTTTTAAAGGGATGCTGTGATTAAATGCTTCTCATCCTGTCTAGGGTAAATTATAAAGAGGAACCACTGTCCACTTTAAAAGCCAACTGTATATTTTGCTCAGAAAATGATACTTTCCCACTCCTGAAATAACCAGTAACAATTTAGTATTTTCTTCGCCTTTTGCATTTGGGAGATAAATAATTTTTACCAGAAAGAGTTTTAAAAATAAATTTGGTGAATTGTTTGTGTTTACCCTGGAACTTCCAGGCTTTTTTTTAACAAAAAAGTACATTGAAATACTTAATGCAGAGTAGTCTTAAAACTACTTTGCATCCAGTAAGCTTATTCCTCAGTGGAGGCAAGCCACTATGATCTGGGTAGTATTTATAAAGATTTCATTTACAGTTCTGTCTAAAATTTGCAAGGTGCCATTCATGTTTGTACATTATCCATTGTATGTTTTCCCAAAGACAGAGTTTTATAAACATTGTAAAGATTTGGTAAGTTATAATTAACTTCTCATTTGAAATGTTCTATACATGTGCCTTGTGGAAAAAGCTTAATGAGAATATGTAAAAGGTCTGTTTAATGCTTGTTGGATTTTACTGAAAAACTGTATTTTAAATGATTTTTTAAACTTTCGTACTTACATACTTTTTACTAAAAGAACTTATGGCAAATGTATAAATGAGACTTGTGAAATAAATTCATTTTAAAGGTGCCTACAATATTTTTCTTTAGGAATCAGCTACAGAGGCTGAAAATTTCAGCATTACACTTCAATAAGTATGCAAGTAGAAAAAGTGGGATATGTACATGACTATATCCAAATTTGGTTATTAGATTTGCAGAAGTGACTTCAAAGCTTCTTCGATTTTGGTATTTACACAAACTGTTCATCCTGACTTAAACTGATAACAGATTGAAATGAAATACTTTAATACTTTGCCTGGCTTCAGTAAGAGCTTCTCATGGCTCATTTTTTTCAAGTAAGAGGTATTCACTTATTCTGGAGCAAAGTGAAATCCGTAATGGTTGATAATATATTGCAGAGGTTCTTTTGCACGGGATAGGTGTTTTTGATTCATGTGTTCAAACCCTGTTGTTTTGGAATTACTTTTTTTTCTGTTAATCCACAAATACAGATGAAAGAATGGCTTTAAAGGCATGAGCTGCAGTGTCAGGAAGGGGAAAACCCCAGTCTTCCTACTATTCAAGGCTCAGGCTAAAGAGAGGAATTGCAGTATAGTACATTCCTGTAAATCTCAGTGTATGTTGCAAAGCATAGCAACATCTTTTGGCGAAACTGTACACAGCATGATTGCATTATTTTGCATCTAAACTGCCAACCAGGGAACACCTTTTAACTGATAAAAACAGCAAACTGCTGGCGAGGCATCCTTCCTGATGGTGATGGGGGCCTGGGTAGTCCTGGCCCTGCACTAGGCTCTTGGGCTTACTGGTAACTGTGGTGTAGTGACAGCCACTCCAGCTTGGCCCACCCCAGCCCTTGGGTGCTGGGGGACCCTGGATGGGAATTTTTAGTTCCTTTTAGTTTTCAGTTTGCACTGAAGATGAAGTAGCACATGCACAGGTGGTGATGGATATCATCCAGGTAATGGCCACCACTGCACCTTCCTCTCTTGCTGCCGCTGATCACAGCTGACACCACTAGTCAGTGCTTCAGGGCTTGGCCTTTAGTTGTTCCAGAGCTTGTTTTGCCCACAATCTGTCAGTTCTGGTGGGACACAATTAATCACTGTAAGTTTTAATTAGAATGGTATTGGTTATTCAGATATTATTTATTTATGTACTATGGTAAATAATGAAGTTAATGCTGATCAGTTAACACTTAGATCACCAGGAGAGAAAAGGTTCAAGAGCTGAGGTCCGAAAGTTCCATGTACTGATAGGCCTTTATATGCACGGTTACATCACGTGCTCTTACTTGTTTTTTCTCTTCTGAACATTTAAGGATTTACTTCCTCATCTGCATACACAGCACATACACTGTGGTTTTTTGTCTGTATCTTCTGCTCCTTCACATCCTGTCTTTGTTTACTAAGTATGATCAGAACGGTATCTACATCCGATATCGTACTGATGGAAGCCTATTCAACCTAAGGCGACTGAAGGCCCACACCAAGACCTTAAACCATCTTGTCCGGGAGCTGCTTTATGGTGATGACGCCGCCCTTGTTGCCCACACAGAAGCAGCTCTGCAGCATTTAACATCCTGCTTTGCAGACGCTGCTGAGCTCTTCGGGCTGCAAGTCAGTCTAAAGAAGACAGAAATTCTCCATCAACCTGCACCTCAGGAAGTCCCCCATCATCCCCACATCACCATTGGCCAAACAGAACTCAAATCAGTGCAACAGTTTAATTACCTAGGCAGCCTCATCTCCTCGGATGGTAAGATTGACGGGGAGATAGACAACAGGTTAGCAAAGGCATATAGTGCTTTTGGAAAACTGCATAAAAGAGTCTGGCGAAATAAACACCTGAAGAAAAGCACAAAGATCAGTGTTTACAGAGCCATAGTGCTGTCTACTCTCTTATACGGCTCTGAATCATGGGTCATCTACCGCCACCACCTGCGTCTCCTAGAACGCTTCCATCAACGCTGCCTCCGTACGATCCTTAACATCCACTGGTCAGATTATGTGACCAATACTTCTGTTCTGGAACAAGCAGCAGTCACAAGCATTGAGGCCATGTTACTGAGAACACAGCTGCGTTGGGCAGGGCACGTCTCCAGGATGAAGGACCACCGCCTCCCTAAGGTCCTGCTTTATGGTGAACTCGCCACCGGCTGCTGCAAGAGAGGAGCCCCGAAGAGGAGATACAAGGACTCCCTGAAACAACATCTCAGCCTTGGCCATACTGACCACCATAACTGGTCTACTCTGGCCTCCAATTGGGAGTCCTGGAGACACACCATCTATAACACTGCTGTTGCTTTTGAGAAAACACGCAGGATCACCCTTGGGGAGAAAAGACAATGCAGAAAGAATCGTGCCTTGCAGAATATACCATCTAAGGAGTCTTTCTGTTGTGCCTTTTGCAACCGGACATGCCTATCTCGTATTGGCCTCTTTAGCCACCAACGCGCTTGCAACAAACGTGGGTAGAGCCCTTCCCAAATCTTCGTTCGCGAAGCCTAGCCATGATGATTCCAAAAGCTCACAGTTGATGAATCCTCACAGTATAATACCCTTTATGATAGTGTGGAATGAAGAACTCTATCCCAGTAGATTGCATACATCCTACCCATCTTTTGATAAAGTTTTGATATGCTAGTTAAAATAGTACTTCGAAGTAAGTGCTGTAGAAATCTTATGCCATGACTACTTAGGCTAAATTTTGGAGTGGTAGTAATCTTGGATACTACCAATATGTTTACTTACTACTGCTCCATGAAACCTCTACAAACCTCTGTTGCTGTGAAGGACTTGAGAGGTAGGAAATTGCTCTCGTCCATCAGGAAAAAAACCCCAACCAACAAAAAAGCCCACAAAACCCCAAAACAAAACAAAAACCACAACGAAACAACAACAAGCAAAAAACCCAAAACAAAACAAAAACCAAAAAAACGCAAGTGGTGAACAATGCACTTTGTCTCAATCACAGATAGCATTGAGGCTAGGAAGAAGCATTTCTGGACTGTGCTCTTCATGAGTAAGCAGGGTAGCTCTTGTCCTCAAAGTTGCTCCTGCATTGGAATTTGGTGTAGTAGCAAGTCTGCCCTAAGTCTGAGTGTTACTGACTGCACTCCTGTGTGCCTAACCTTATTCACGGTAATTCAAGTAATCAAGGAGCTAAAAATATCAATAAAGTTTTGAAGAGGGGAAGAGGGTGTTAGTGTAATGTGACATTAAAATACTGCCCTTTCACACTTGGACGCTTGAGGACTTTGGGAAGAATTTGGAACCTGTTTGCCCTCGGGGCGTGCGTGAGTCCCGCCGTACTCTGCCTTACCTTCGGTTCTGCTGTGGGCCGGGCGGAAGAGGAGCGGGAGAAGTAGCACCCGCAGCGAGCTAGTGGGGCTCGTCCAAGAAGAAGGGACAGTACCGGAAAGACCCCGATCCGTGCCCGCAAGCCCACCCCGCGCCGGGGAAGGGTGTTCCCGGGGCGGGCGAAGGGCGGGAAGGGGGGCGGGTTATCGAGAGGGAAAAGGCACGGCTCTCAGTGCGGATCCAGCTCGCATCTAGCGGCGGTGCTCGGGGCTCGTCGTCCGCTTGTGGCCATGGGGCTGCAGCCCCGGCGCGCCGCGGGGCCCTGCCCGCCCGCGGGGAGAGGCACCGCCCTGCCCGGAGCGCGCCCCGCGGCTCCCTGGGCCCGCAGCGATGAGCCAGAGGGG
>VXAY01004360.1:1321643-1359387 GCA_013399855.1 Oxyruncus cristatus
TTGGGGGGGGGGGTAAGGGAAGGAAAATGTCCTGTGATTTTATTTTCTTTTTGTTAACTTCAGAGTGATGAATTTCAAAAGAAATTTGAAGGTAATAAATGTGTCTCTAGCCTCTGGTGGATGAATATAGATTGCAAGCAGAGCAGAAGGAGCTCAGGAAACTGGTTGCAGACAGCTGTGCCACCACTGGCTGATCCCCAGCTGTGGCAGGACCTGCTTGGCTCAGCTGGCTGAGCTGCTTAGTATGCCTGCTTCCTAAACCATCAAATCCTTTGAGTTGGAATCCTTTGCTCATCTGGTTTGCTTTGACTGATAAAACTAGGGAGAGCTTCTACAAGGGGCTGAGTCAATAGATGCAAATGAAGTGTTCTGCTATAAATCTTGACTGTGTCCAGCAGGTCAGAATACAATTCGTATTGCACTGGCCACCTCAAGGGTTTACTCTGCATCCCTTTTTTTTCCCTTTAGGGGAGGTGGGAGTGGGGGGGCATAAACCATTGCTGTTTAGAAGCACAGGAATGGAGAGGAGGTGGTGTTAGTCACGCAGGAGCCTATTTCCATACCTCTTGGATGAGGTCACATGAAAAGCGGGATTTCATTGCACCTGATGCTCACAAATGTGTCTACATTGACTGGTTTAGTTGTTTACAGGGGAAATAGCAGGTTATGTGAGTGATCCTTGCTCGCACCATTGCCTGGATACTGCTAGACAGCAAAGGGGTTCAGTTTTGCTTGAGAAGCAAGCAGAGTGGGTCAGTAAGGCTTCTTTTTTTTTTTTCTTTTTTTTTTTCTTTTTTTTTTTTTTTGTCCTCATGAAAAGAAGGAAAACCGTTTACAAGAACATATCTTAAGGTGTTTGGTGTTTATATCCTATTTATAGACCTGTAATTCATCCTCAGTTAATATAACAACAAAGTTAATAAAATAACCTTTATTTTGATTCTCTGAATGATGCACCATCCCTCTTTGTGGCTGTTTTGTTCAAAAATAAAGGGGGGGGGGGGTTATCCTGAGTACAAAGGGAGATGATAAAAGCTTCACTCTGTTTCTGGACCTCCTACGTAATATTGCCATAGTAACAAGGAGCTGAATGTGGCTGTTCATCACTGAATGCTGAGGTAAAGCAGACACTCTTCTTATTCAAAGGAATATTACTAAATTACAGATTTTCAAGGTGCCAATAAGGAATTAGGAAAAAAATATGTGTCTTCCTTAGCACACTCCGTAAGCTAATAATAAAGTGCCACTTTGAAAGAAGAGAGGACAATTAACGCATTTAGCAAACATTTATAATGCTGTAAATCAGAGTGTTTTATCTTCCACACAAAGCAATGCTGAGGTGTGAGGTGCAGTCACAGATAATATATTTTGACATAAAAGTTACATGACATGAGCAGCTCTCTTTTCTTCTGCCTAATGCATTTCTGGCGTGGCTGTTGCCAAATATTTGTATTGCAGCATTGACTGGCTATCCTCTAATCCAGATTAAAGTATAAGTGGGTAAGGTATTTTGTGTATTTAGAACTGCATGATGTCTCCTAGATCCTGGTGCTATATTTTAACCATTAAACCACCTCCGGGGAGGGATTAAATTCTGTTCCAGGTCTGTGCATCAGGTAAATATGTATGTCTTTGACATTTCAGTGGAAAAAGGAATAGCTCAATTACTCACAGGAAAGAATTGGGAAGGATAAAAAAGTACACCCATTTCAGTGCACTATTACTAGTGTAACTACTGTTACTACTGTAACTTCTCTGTGCTTTACAGTAAGAGTTAGATATTTAACTTGTTGCATTTCTGTGTCCAATAACAGCCTTCCCCCTCCATCTTTTTTCACTTTTCTGAATTCTATGAAATGATGGATTAAAAATGAAATTTGTTGCTCTGCACACACTCTCAGAGGCCTTATTAAATTGCAAGTTGCTTGTTCTGGTTTTCTTTTCTGCAAGCTTTTTCAGTCTGAAGCATGTTTAAAATGAGAGCTTGAAGCGTGGAGCAGATCTTTACTATGAGCCACAGCTGCCTTCTGAGATCAGGAGGTAGGAAGTGGCTGCAGGAACAGCTTTTTATACACAGGTGTTCTCTGCCAGTCTCTCATGCCTCTGGTTGGGGTTACAACAAGGACAAGAGCTGGAGGCAACAGGTTTGGGGAAAGTGATCTGTACTCAGATGCCTGGGAAAATGATACAGATTCAGGTCAGAGCCAGGCTGAAGGGATGGAAAGACTCAGCCAGGAAGAGCAATAGCTGGAGACTGCTACTGTTGGAGCTTGCAGAAGTGGAGACTGAGCTGAGAGTGCTGGAAAATCCCTGTGAAATGCCAAAGTAAATGGATGTCCGAACTCCTCCTGCGTTTGACTCAGGTAGCAGGTGACAAACTGGCTCCACTTTCTTCTCTCAGCTCTGTGCTGGCACCCAGGCAATCCTACACATGCTGGCAGCTGCTGTGGCAGGCAAGGTGGTACATAAGGTGCCATTGCTTTGAGAAGGCAGGAGGTAGGGTGGCCTTCACTTTCTCCTTTTTGAAAAGAGCACCCTAAGCAGTCGCACACAGATGCACACCATGGTTGTGGGGTCAAGCACACTGAAGTTAGGTATGAAATAGTTCAACCATCCCCCTTTATTTATGTGCTCATATAGCCTTTTTATAAGTGATCTCAACATCACTTACATGCTTAGAATTTACTCTTCCTTGTGGAACCTAATTGTGTATCAAGGAGTTTTTTATGCCTTCCAGTGATGGGTTTTACAACAGCTCCCTGCACTGGCCAGTAGAAAATGCCAGAACTTGCCTAATTATGTAGCCTGTTGGGCTGCATGTTGACATGTTCTGGTTGATATTGACTGGCAAATTCAAACTTTCAAGTTCTGAGCATCCTAATGGGGGTCTTCTTGTATTTCATCTGCCAGGGAGTTCTGTGTGGAAGGGAATAAGTAAAGATCATATAACTTGGTCTCTTTCCACAGTGTGAACAGTTGCCTGAATGGTATTTTTATTTCTTGTCTGTGAGTAATAAATACTTTTTTTTTTTTCCTGTGAAACTGTGTCTTATCTGACTTGTGGAGCTCCAGTTTCAAAAACAGCTCTTAGGATTTCAAGGGCAGCTTTGTTTGCATGGGAAACTGGGTTCATGAGGAGGCAGGAAACAAAGATTTGGAAGAGGAAAAATTTATTTGTGGATTACTGTTTCTTTCAGATTACTGTAATTAAATGAAAAATTGATAGTTTTAGGAACAAATGAAGTGCAGGATTCCTCTCTACCTGGTTCATGTCCTGGTCTTAGGGAAGAGTTATTGCTTCCTTTGTGTCCTCTTTGCCTTGTCTAGTAGTCCCAGAAGAGAAGTTAAATATTGTTAAAAAGTGAAATGTTGACACAAGGCAGTGTTGGTTTGTGTTGGGGTTCAATAGGGTATCTTATGTACCGCCAGCAGTTAATCCAATACATGAATGACCAGCGAAGAACATTAGCACACAAACAGGCAGATTTGACCTTGGATTTAACAGTACATTTACAGTGACTTCTCAGCAGTTGTGTTCATTTGGGCTAAGATTTGGGTCACATAAAGGAAGGATATGTATGTCAACATATATATTTGATTTTTCATTCACTGAATACTTTTTCTGCTTTTCCTTGTGTACATGGCAGGATGCTGCACACTGTAACTCACGCTTGTGTGAGGCCAGCCTGTATTACTTATGTTGTTTCCTCTTCTTTAAACAACCACTGGTTGATTTATTCTTCACCCATCTCAAGGCTGAACGACTGGTGCTGCAGGAGGTATGGAATCTCAATAGTAAAAGATATACTGCATACAAAGTCTTAAGCTTTGCAGATGGAGAGTTGCATGATCTTAAAAGGAGTCTTAGACTGTCTTGTTGCAGAAAGTTTTCTTATGGTAGTTTATTACTTGTTTGTTTAGCTTTCTGCACCTTTGCTGTGCTATCTTCAAGTCCCTTTGATGTTGGTCCAGAAATAAATTTCACACCTATGTTGGTAGGGAAGAGGTGAATAGGCACTGACTCACAACAATACCTCTTCATCTAAGCTTATGTGTATGTCTGTTTTGTATGTTCACTGTAGACTAAAGCTTTGAGCTCAGCTCCAGGAAGCTTACTGAATTCTCTCAGAATAGTGCTGCTGGGAACCTCTGTGTGGGAAGAGGCAAATGGGATATCACCAGGGAGATGCTACATGATGGAGTGGGGGAGGGCAAAATAGAAAAATAAGGTTCATGTGAAGGAGAGTAGACAGGAGCTTAGGGACATGGCACAACAACAAAATACCTCAGTCTGTGGCGTGGTTCCATTTCTCTCTCATAAATCTTGTACTGCACACACGGTTCTCAGTAGCATCATCTTGCCTCTAGAGAATGCAAGCACCTGCACCATCTGTCAGCCTCGACCTCAGAGGCAGGACATCCCTGGCTGTTTGCTGGTAACTCAGTGTGGGTGTACATTGATTTAAAACCATAGAATAACCAGTGCTTTTCCCCCTTGCTACTTTCGGCAGAACTGTAAAGGTTTGCTTCTGTTTGCTGCTCAGGATCCTTTCAATGTTCGATTTAAAAATGAGAGGAGAACAGGCATGGATGGAATTACTGCCACTGATTTTAAGCTTCCGCCTTTAGCCCTCTCGCTTACAAGACCCTGGAGGTGCCATAAGGTATTATTGCTGTGTTTCTTCGCTCTGGGCACTGTTGCTGCCTGACACTTGGAGAGTGAGGGCTGTGAGGTGGGTGCCAAGGCTGCCTTCCACTCTTCCCAACAGAGCGGGTGCCCACAGGCCTTTCTGCAGGGTGGGAACCACCAGGATTATGCATGTTTGCTGGTGTCCTTGGTAACTACGTATTACTTACAATGAAAGCGGGATTCTTCCCACTTCAAGCAATTTGCCTCTTGAGCAGTGCTTTGGTGCTTAACCACTGAGACGGATTTTGCAAATAAGCTGGAGGAGGAGGTAGTGGTGTTTTATGCTTATGTTTTTGTATTTTGTTGTTGTTGTTTTCTTTTAACAAAACAAAGCTTCTTTTTAAGTGTCAGTCATTTTTATTGTACTGTCATTTTGCTGTCACATCTGCCTCATTTTGCTGCTTATTAGATATATATTAGCTATTCACTGACTTTCAAAATCAATCATTGGCATTCTTGAGATTTCACAGCAACAAACTGTACTAGTGAGAGAGAGAAACATGTTGTGCAGGAATAATGTCAGTAATGCCAGATATGGTAACTATTTTCTTTGCAGGTGTCAATCTCCTGCAAACAAGAAGGGTGTGGTCAGACGATCTCAAATAGCACTGGTGAGGGACAAGTGAATGTGCATGTTAACTCTTTTGTTTTGTCTCTTGACCTCTGGTGTGGAAGCTTGTACCACCTCAGAATTATTGCCACAAAAGCTATGGCCTGTATGATTTAGAATGAGGGGATGCTTTCTGAAAGGGCTGTTTCTTGGAAAGACACTTAGGAATTTGGTGAGCCCAGAAAAGTATCAGGCTTTAGCCAGAGTTGGATGCCGAGCCATTGATAATTTAGAATAAACCAAGAGAAAACATCTCGCAGATAGAATATACTAACTAATGTAAGATTTTTCTGTATGTGGTACATGAATACTTTAGTTCCTCAGGCCAGATATGAGGTCACAGGTCAGTACAAGACAAAGAGCTGACCTGTTTTACGCTACTGCCACTGAACAACCCATTCCAACCCAGACCTCAAAAATGAGAGCACATGCTTATCCTGAACCTTCATGTTGTACTTGCCTGGAATACTTGCTTAGAGAGAGTCTGACAGATAGCTTGTTCAATCAGGTAGTGCATGTCTTCCAGATTAGTCTAGTTTTAGTGAGACATTTTTATAAAACTATTTTTTTTTTCTTTTTGGTCTCTGCTTTGATTCTTTTTTATCGCAGCACAATTCTGTGTGTTTTTTAGATGTGCAACAGACACTCAACCAATTAACATAGTTTACTTCTTTGTATCAAAACTTTGGGCAAGTCTTGCATATCTGTGAGTCATCAGAGCTGTTGTACTGCCACAGGCCATCCCTTCAGACCTCCAGCTGTTGCCCATGTCCTGCAGGTCATGAGTCACACTTGCCTAGTATGGATGTCCCTGATACACTAATTGCATCACACATGGCACAAGAAGCCTTCCATTTCAGCAGGATTTATAGGTTGTTAAGGATGACATTTTTGTGGTTTGCTGGTGCAGCCTGTAGAATTTTGGCTATCCGTTTTTTTTTTTTTGTACAGCAGAAGAGTGTGTCTGCTGAGTGTTAACTTGTCAGTAAGTATGCACAACTTCCACTCCAGTTTACTGGAGATGTCTGAGATCCAGAAGAAGGTTCTTGGCATTTAAATATGTGTAGTGTGGACAAGTGTGTTATTACAGCCAGCTTTATTCTAGCTTCATTCTGGTTGTTGGCTGCAGTTAGCCCCAAGTTTCACACCTGGGGGTAGCAGCCCAGGCACATGTATTGAGTCAGTTACTCAGAGCCTTAGAAACACAGTACTCAGGCTACTTCTTTATATTTTGAAGTAGAGTGTTAGCCTATGTTATTGCTTCATAGTAGCAAAATGAAAAGTACTTATGAATTAAATGCTCAATTACATGCTCAAATAGATGCTTGAATTGCACATGTTTTAGAAGGGTCTGAATTATATAGTGGCAAAGACAAACCAGAAGGTAGCCATTGCCACAATTGCACAGCCTCCCTTTTTTTTGGCACTGATTTATCTTTGTACAGAATAACCACAGAAGGGGAGTATCAAACATGGCAAAGAGAAGAGGATAAATGGCAAATGAGTATTTAGGGAGGATGATCAGGAAGGTATGGTGAAGCAAGTCCTGATGGATCTGGTCATGCCATTATGGCAGGTTACCTGGTAACCAACTGTACTGAATTTCAGGATTTCTGATCAAGTAGCAAGGAAATGGTTCTGTTGCCCAAGGGCTGGAACTCCCTATTTAGTACCCAGATGCCAAGAAAGTTTCTGTGTTGGTGGAGCACCTTGGTTTAGCTGGTAAGACAACGGATTCTGACATCAGTTGTGATTACTCTAGTGCTATGTTCAATTAATTTGTTTATTTTTAGACTTTGTTTATATCTGTGCAGGCAAGAGAAAAATTTGACTATATAGCCTAAAAGGCTGAAAGCAGCCTTCAAAAAAATTACACAGACTAAGGGAAATTAGACTTTTAGGTGTGATATTTTGCTGTTCCTTTGCTTCAGTGCTCATTGTTTTCAACTGCTAGCCGGTGAGAGTCTGCAGATGAAGGCTGGTAAGGAGTTCTTTGATCAATTTCAGTATAGAAATATGTATCACCGGCGTGTCACATTAAAGTTTACCTTGATTAACCGAGACATTAGAGGGATGATATTCAACAGTATTTACTTGCACGATGGCATATGCAAGTATGTGCTGTGTCAGAGGACACTTTTTAAAAAAGCTTTTGTAATGAGCGTTGTGGGATAATCTCAGTATTTTCTTATGGTTTGTGCTCAGCTTTGGGTTTTATTTCATCAGGGTGCAGTTTGACACATACAGGTCTCAGCTCATGCCTTGCTAATAAACTACAAGAAATGTGCTTTTTCTTCAAGTACTTTCATGTCATTTGCCGGACAATGGCATGCAGTAGTATGACAGCTCTAATCCTGTAGTGCCAGAGACAGTAATTGTATGCAGTTGAAGAGGCACCATGTATTCAAACTTAGCAGCGCCTCTTCAGATATACAAGGGGTAGTGCTTTGAAACTGAAGTGCAGGCAATTTAGATTAGATATAAGGAAGAAGTTTTTGAGAAGGAGAGTGGTGAAACACTGAAACAGGTTGCCCAGAGAGGTGGGGGATGCCCCATCCCTGGAAACATTCAAGGTCAGGCTGGAGAGGGCTCTGAGCAACCTGGACTAGTTGAAGATGTCCCTCCTCATTGCAATGGGATTGGATGAAATGTCCCACCCTAAACAATTCTATGATTCTACAACTCTGCTGGAAATTTGAATGTACTTTTCTTTCAGAAAGCTGATTCCTATGGCTTTTCTTTTCCTCCTTTTACTATTTCTCTGATCCCACATTGATGTTTGGCATATTATGCAGCTGAAGTCACTTCTCTGTACATTAAGCCAGCTAGCGGTCCAAACTCCCGGAGACTCGGGCAGCATATAGGAACAAGCTGTAGACGTCACCCAAATCCCCTTGTAGGGAGTGCGGGTCCCAAGCAGGCGGGTGCCGGGGCTCAGGGAAGGCAGGCGGGCGCTGAAGGACATTCAGGTCAATGTTGCCATCTACTGGGGCCCTGCGGGAGTTGCCAGTTGCGTACAGCTGGAAGATCCTGCCCTCTGGTATTTGTAGTCCGGAGCTGGAGAGTGTGCAGATAATAGCACATGCCAGCAGCTGAAAAATAAAAGCCTCCCGCCCAGGTTCTTTCAAGCTGAGTTTAGAGAAAAGAAGCTTCCAGAAACTGGGAAAGGAAAAGGTTTCTTGGACTAAATCTGCTGGTGCCTTCCGCTTTTCCCAGGGAAAAAAGCTACCACCAATATGGACATTTCCTTCAAGCAGTTACTACTGGCCTGTACTTTACGATACTTGAAAAGTATTCTGTACAAGGTGGTTTTGCTCATATTCATTGCTCTGTGCCCTGAACGTCTCAATTTCCAAATTAGTCAACGAGTACTTGCATCAAATAAAAGTGTTAGTATTTTTGTACTCCTAAGAGGCCTGTAGTACTATGAGAAAAGTTATGCCTCATCTTCTTTGTTGCATTAATCAATTTCTTTTAACTATTTAATGCAGATAAATTTGTTAGGTATATATCAAAGTCTGTCTCTTCAGTTTTAAGGACACAATAAAACAAGTATGTGAAATGACATTTCAAAGTGCTTATTATTTAAACAGTTTCAACTTGCTAAACAACTTGAGTCCCTTCAGCTTTTCCTTTTATTTTCCTTCTATCCAGGATATATATAAGTATGTTGATAAAGGATGAAAAATACATATATTTAACAAAAAAAAAAAAATCTGTCATGGGTAAATTAGTTACACACCCACTGGCCTGCCTTCCTCCCCCCATGCCAGCTTAAAATGTACTATGATCTCTACAGCCAGATAAATGCTATCTATGACTGCTACCAGGACTTGCTGAATAGGGAAGTTCAAAGGCAGAGAATTCAGATCTCAATGTCTGATTTTATCATCAAAAAAAATTTTGAACACCAAAAGAAGGAAAAAAGTGTGAAGTTTGAGAGGCAGGAGGATGTTGGGCAGAAGGGGTAGCCAATATTTATGTATTAAATTCTTTGAATTATGAGAAGAAATTTGTTTTCAGAAAGACTTTATTTATATTTTCCTCTGAATGCTTTCTTCGTGCAGGAAAGGATTTTCTATGTTCAGTTCAGCTAAAATGGACCAATTGGCATTGAGGGCTGGAATTATTAAGGTGCAGCTTTGGCACAGATCTTTGAACAATTTATGCATTATAATAATAATTCAGTAGGTTTAAAAGCAGTAAAAAATGACTATACATGAAACACAATAATAGCAAAATGTATCAGGCAACTGGAAGGCAGTTTACAACAGTAACTACAAGAGTAATTATTTTTTCCCGTGATAGGTGCAAAGATACGTGAGATATTAAAACCACTTTTCTAGTTATGCAGTCACTGAAAAAATAACCTAGTAGGAAGTGTGATGTTCTGTTTTCTTGCTTTACTTTGATATATGAAGAAATTCTGAAATAAATAATATAAATAAAATACGATCTCTTAGTAACGCGTTGAATTAAACTGCTGTAACAAGAAACTGCAGACAACCCAGCAATCTCCGAACTCTTTTTATAGCTTGCAATTCACCAAATGCCAATTGTAGAAATCTCCTTCCTGTCTGTCACTCAGGTTGCTAACAGTGGCATCTGTTTATGGACTCTTACCCTTTGCAGTTGCTATTCTTTCTTTTTCTCAGAAGAAGAGAAAGGCTTTCCAAAATTTTCACGGGTTAAGCATGCTATATTTTCAGGAAGCACTGGGGAACAAACCTGCCTGGAGTGAAATAGCACATTTATTTTGGTGATACACCAGTCTGCAAAATCCCAGTGGACATCAATATCTAAATGTTAGGGGTTGTAGGTTTGGTCTGTCAGCTTGACTGCACAACAGCTTTGTTACTTGATAGGAATTTTCCCCCCTGTATGCATTAAGGTTTTTACTCCTGATGGTATTATTTTGTCTAGCTATGAATTTCCACATGCTGTCTTGCACTGTTATTGCCCAGCTTGTGATTCTGTTTTTACAAAATCTTGTTAAGCTGGCTTGCTGACAGAAATACAGTCAGAGCAGTGAGCTGAATTTTGTTCATTTACAACTAGCCTGCAGGCAGAAATAGTTCTTGTCCTCTCTCTCATGGGCTGTGCCTTCTGTCAGCTCAAGGATTTTGTGCTGAGGTGCCCTGTTGCCCCTTAGCAGAGTTTTCCCTGGGGTATCCTCATTTCTTTACGCTATTTATTCCTCCAGCAGGGTCAGTGAAGACATGAACATGTTGGCCTCTGAAATAGATGCCACAAATCAGTCTAGCACTTCTTTCTAATTTTAATGGAGATGAGCTACGAGATGTAATTTCTTGAATCTCTCAGTTAAGATGTAGAGAGACTGCAAATTTTAAAGCAACAAACATCCCCAAATCCAACACTTTGAAGTGAGTAGGAGCTCCTGGGTCATCAGCACTTGTCGGAAACAGGCTGCTTAACCAGGTGTCTGAAGCCATTACAGTCTTTTTTCTTTCTGAAAACATTGGTGTCAGTGTTTGAGGAAATATATAACAAAAATGCTTGCACAGTGTTAGCAGCACCTCTTTGAACAGCCTCATACAAAGCCAATGGATACTGCAGCATCCAAACTCAGCACTCCTGTGCCAAGCCAAGCATTTTGCTTGAAGATTCGTTACATTTATTACTGTTAGATTTTGTTTGGTGGTATGTATTTTGGGGGGTTGTTTGCTTTCAACTTTTCATTAACCAAACCCAAATGTCAGGCTTGTTGTGGTTTTCTGTGTTTTGTTTTGGTTTTGGTTGTTTGTTTTTCTTTTGTTTGTTTGAATTTTTTTAAGTTTCTTCTATCAGGACTTTTCATTCCCTATCTTACACTGTCTGCTTTCAAAACTTACTTGAGATGGGATATCCTAAACAATTGCTGCAACATCTGCTAAAACATGTTTCTTTGCAGAGTATAGCACAACTAAATGTATGCAATATATTATGTTCTTATTCTTGCTTCCTCATTTCTGTCTTAAACTGAAAATTCAGTTTAACTCCATAGTCTCCATAGATGAATGAGTTAATCAAGCTGTGTGCTGTTACTTGAATTGGAGACTTTTTTCAAAGAACTAGTACAGGTTTTCGACTATATAAACTATATAAGCAATATACTAAAACACAGATTTAAAAATAGACCAATTTCTGATAAATTCTTTATTTAGTCAATTAGGAAAGGAGGGGAAGAAACATGAAGGTGGTACCATGACTTATCATCTATTATGGAACATATCATGGCACAAGTGTTTACATTTTACCTCAGAGTAAACTCTTCAGCCTGTGTTGGCTGACTCTTGAGGGCTGACTCATCCTGCCAGCAGCCTTCAGCAGCCTGGCTTGTTGGACTAACAGCCTGCGTGGTGTGGGACTCATGTTTTAATGGCACGGCTACACTTCCGCCACAGCACTTTGTAATCTCATTGTAGGCAGGTGCTCATAATTTATACTGGGGGTTGTTCTGTCTGAATAATCTTGTACTAAGGCTTTGGGGGGCTCACAGATGCCCAAGCACCACAAAGAAGTAAGTAAGAGCTGAACTAATCGAATGGAGGAGGCAAGGGGTATTCCCTGTGCTGGGAAGTGTGGTCCTTCACTATTGCTTGTAACTCTGCAGCATTATTTGTGTGTTGAGCTTTGATAGGCTGCAGCAGAACCATCAGCAATCCGATTTCCCCCGTTGTAACCACATGATCTGGACCTTTACTAGGTGGCAATGGTTTTTGCGTTTTGTGGTGATGAGTCCCTCAGGGTGGCAGCTCTCCTGTCCAGAGGTCCCAGCATGACGATACTTTTGTCCTAGCAATTGCAGCCAGAGAGAGCAATGAGAATATGTGAGAGAGCCAGTGCTGCAGACACCGTGGTCATTGAAGAAGGAGGGGAAGGTGGTGCTCCAGGTGCTGGAGCAGAGGTTCCCCTGCAGCTTGCAGTGCAGGCTACTCCCCTGCAGCCCACAGAGATCCATGGTGGAGCAGAGATCCACCTGCAGCCTATGGATGACCCCATGTAACAGCAGGTGGATGCCTGAAGGAGGGTGAAGGCTTGTGAGAAGCCCATGCTGGAGTAGGATCCTGGCAGGACCCTATCCATGGGGAAGGAGCAAGTTTGCTGGCAGGACTTGTGACCCTGTGGGGGACCCATGCTGGAGAAGCCATTTCCTGAAGGACTGCACCCATGGAAGGGACCCACGCTGGAGCGTGATCATGAAGATCATGGAGAACTGCAGCCCATGAGAAGGACTCGCCTTGGAGGAGTTCATGGAGGACTGTCACCTGTGGAAGGGATCCATGCTGGAGCAGAGGAAGAGTGTGAGGAGTCCTCCCCCTGAGGAAGAAGGAGAGGTAAAAAAATTAGACTGATTTTCCCAAGTCAAGTCTGGTTTTCCATGACAGTAACAGGTGAGTGATCTTTCCCTGTCCTTATCTTGACCCATGAGATTTCATTGTATTTTCTTTCCCCTGACCTGAGGAGAGGAGTGATGGAGCGGCTTTGGTGGGCACTTGGCATCCAGCCAGGGCCAACCCAAGTAAACCAAAACATATATGATACTTCAGATATGCTTTCTCATCTTTCTTACGCTGTGGCTTTCCCTCCCAGTTCACAGGATGTCTGTTGCTGCTCATATCTTCAGAGAAGCCTAGTCCTGACGGAGGGGGAATTGAAAAATCAAAGGAGTGACAGTCAGTATAGGGCAAGAGAGACAAAGTTAATCACCTCTCACTGGCAAACTTTGCAGTGGTCAGCAAAGCATTGTTAATATCTGTGGGATACTATAAGACAATTGAATACATTTAGGATTTGTTTTTTTGTTTGAATGTTGGATTGAAGCCTCTTTGAAAAGTAAAATTGAATAAAAATCAAAGAAAGAAGGAGGTCTCCAAGCAGAGGGTGCTTGAATTTGTAAATAACGAAGAACATTTCCACTTCTTTTCTCCAGGATTTAAAATCTAGACATTGCATAAATTATCTTTTTATATCCTGATGACATCTGTCTTCTAAAATATAGAAGCCAAGTTGTTGTAACTTGTGGTTGTCTGTCTTTCCATCTGTCTTTCTGTCTGTCTGTCCTTCCTTGAGATTAAGGATGCTCTTAGGCAGAGAGTCATAAAGACTGTACTGGTTTTGAAAGGTAGTCTTTGAACGAGGAAGACAAGATGGCTTTGGAGCATTGTTGGAATGCTGCCCAAAGTGATGGAAGACAGCTGCCCAGGTTCTGCAGGCAGGCGTGCTCTTCACATCTCACAGCTTACAGTACAGAATGCAACCAGTGGTGTATTTATACGTATTTTGTACATTGCACCGTCATTTCGTATAGATATGTATCTATATCTATATGCAGCATGCAAAGAACACAATAGATTGAGCTCTGGTTTATGGCTTGCCCATTTTGTGAAGACTTAAATGTTCTTCTCTTGACACTGCTTTTTTAGGTCATATAGTGAGGAAAACGAAGTAGATTTGCAAGAGGTAATAGTAATTACTTGTCTTGTTGCTATTCGTTCAGTGTAAGTGTAACCAGACACACAAAGCATCAAGGCTTCAATATACTATGACTGTCCTCTAGAATTGTCCTCCTCCCTCTGCAAGAGAATCCGATGCCTGAAGCTCTGGACCTTCATACTTGGCCTTCTCAAGGCTAGACTTCCAGCAAGAGGAGGGTGACAGACTCCTCTCTAGCACAGAGATCAGATTTATAAAATGAGATTTACAGAAGAGATTGACAAAAGAATGTCTTAGTGTACAAACTGTTGTGCCGCGATGGCTGCAGCGGTGTAAATGAGGAACAGCCCCTTCGGAGCAGTGCAGGGTGCCTCATTTCAGAATGTGCTTGGTTACTTTTATGAGTCCTTTGAAGCCAGTTGCATGGACACAAGGGCATTTTGAATAGTTTACAAAGCAGTCATGAGACATCCTTGGGTGCCACTTTGCTTCTCCCCTTTTCATTCTCTTGAGGAGAAGGTCAAGTGAACAGATGAAGCTTCCCATGTAGAAATGACAGGAAAGCTGAGGGAAATCCCATTTAGTCAACACTGAAATTAATGAACTACTTTGTGATTTCAGAACTATATTCATTTATTTCACATTAAAAATAGAAACTCGGCAAGAATTTCTTCTTTCTGACAGAGAAGAATGACTGATGATTGACAATTGTCCTTTTTTTTGTTTTTCTATTGATCCTGAGATGATTGTCAGTACAGCCTTGAGCTGACAGAAATAGATTTAAAGCTCAGAACCTTCCCAGGATAGAAGATATTTCACACAGTTTTGCTAGCAGCTACATATGTACATGCTGGGCAATCGACCAAACTGGAAATAAGAATACATATTGAAAAAAAAAATATATAATGCCAAAGCCATGTAGATGGTTTTTTAACAACAGCAAAAATCCTTGCTATGATTTTTTTAAAGTTGCATTAAAACAACAGTTAATAGAAGGGAGAAGCTTCTCTGTCAACAAGCTGAGAACAATCACACTTTTCCAGGATTTTTATTTCAAATTCAAATGGAAATCACTTGTTCATTGTTGTTTTGGTGGGGGTTTATTTTGTTGTTGATGTTGTTTATTTGTTTCTAAATTCTATTTTGCATCTGATTTTTAAGCAAAAGGCCTTTTTTAAAGTGATGATGAAAGAAAAGTTGTTCGAATCTATTTTTTTTGTTCAGGAAATATGGGAAAAAAAAAGTTGAAATTATGACATTTGTTTGGGGGAGAAGGTGTATGGAAGACTTGTTTTTGTAGTTAAATTAATGCTTAGGATATGTGGCACCAGATAAACTAGACATAATTTTTGGATTTTTTTTTTTTATGATAGCTGCAAATTAGGATAAATATATGGTTGAGATTACTCTTACTTACTAGTTCTTATTACTCTTTGTATCACTTTTATACGTTTTTCAGGTGTTTAAAAAAACTAAAAGATTTAACTTTGAAATATCTCTGAAGTTTACAACAAGATAGGATCTCTGAAAGTTTTCCATGAGATGCAGCAAGCTGTTTAAATACATGCTGCCAGTTTCTGTGCTTTTGATATCAGTACTGTTTTCATGACCTAGTAATTTACGGGGGTTTGCAACTCAGTGGCCTTATTTTGCATGTAAGATTACCAATGAAGAGCAAAAGCTGCTCCTAGTTACTCTCTTGGCTTCTATTTCAATCTTTTGAAGGCTATTTTAACTGAGGAACACTCCAACAAAAGTAGCAGTCCAACTTTGCAAGACTTTTCCATCTGAACTTGTAATAGAAAGTATGGAGTCTGATTCACTCCCTGGGTGAGGGGGAAATAAATCTCCTGCTTAAGACAGCCATTATATCTGGTGCCACATATCGGGTTGTCTCTACAGCTCCCTGTTAAAATAGAGTTGTAGGCTTATTAGCATCCTATTAATATGTGCATAAAATGTAGTCTGTGTCTGAGCCCAAATACACAAGCTGGGAAATCAAAGAGAAATCCTTCACACCTTTTGCTGGCTTCATCCTGCACTTTTATTTAGCTCAAAACAACTTCCTTAGGAGAATTTCCTCTTCTAAAGGAAGCCCTTTTCTCCGTACTTAACAGGAGAATACTGCATCGAATTATTTTCGATGTCACCATTGGGAGAGAATTGCTTTAATCATGACATACGAATCTTAATTTTTCCTTGTGTAAAGTATCAATCAATTTGAAATGCATTGACTCCTATGGGGCTTTTTTTCTTTATGGGTAAAGGTTAGGGAAATGTTGAGTAGAGAGTATTTTTACTTACTTCATCAAAAACTTATAAAGGAAGGACTACAAAGGCTGCACTGTGTTACAAGTTTTATTTGTATGAGCAATAGTAGCATAATTGTTTCTGAGTTCTTTAGGGCTTTATATATACTACAAAATTACCTCTAAAATTATCTCGGATTGGTTTAATACTGACTTAGATATTGCAGTGGAAAAACTTTGTCTTAAACACTCATTGTAATTTAGAATTCGTTCTGTTTAGCTTATGTTAGTAAGCACTGGATTTAGGCTGAACTAATATAAGTCACTACTAAACTGAAATTAGAGTCTTGTACAAGTTTAAAATTCAGTGTTTAATTTAAGTGTTTTCTAAACCAGTGCAGCTTGGTGCTCAGACAGACTGTTCTAGTTGTAAAGTCAAGTAGACTGCAGTCTGGTGCTAGTTAAGCACCATCCTTTTTCCAGGCAGATAGAGAAACACCCTGATAATTATGTCAGGCAGAAAAGATAAAAATGATTCCCTAATACAGTACTGACTCTTTTATATTTACACTGCAGTTTGGAAATTTGATAAATAAGTATTTGTCAGATCATACACATCTCTGATAATATCTTTCCCTGCTCTAGTAGTCAGACTATCATTTCACTATTACTGCTTTTTAACTTGTGTTGTTTTGGGAGCCAGTGGCAACTGGCTGTGGAAAAGTGTATTTCCTAACTCTTTTAGTCCAAGCTGGTTCGAAAAGTTACACCTGAGAGTCTGGCCTGGGCCTGAGAATAATTTGAATAAGTTATCAGGAATTGTGACACTTTGTGCATGGGAGAAGGATACAGAGAATGAGGTGTAACTGTTGGATGGGAATCTTATTCAAGGTGGCATTTGTATAAAGCAAGCTGAGAGCTGCACTTGGAAAGGGAATTTGATAGATCCTTGCATGTATTGTTTTGTCTGATGCCTAGCGAAGTTCTCAAATGTGCCTTATGAACCATTAGGAATTGTTTTAAATAAGTTAAGCAATTCTGTTAAAGCTTGAGGATTGAGAAAAACTTGATTTGGCAATGGAAGCTGAAGTGCTCTTAAAATCAAACCAGCTATTTGTGTCCTTTAAATAAATCTAATTTAACAGTTCAGACAGTTTCCAATAGCTTTATGTTGTTCAAACCATCAAAAGTCTGTATTTTGTTCTTCAAGATTTTTTTTTTTTTCCAAAATATTTTCCCCCTTTATTTTCCTGCTTTGCAGCTGCCAGTGAAAGTGTCCCCTGAATTGCCTGCAGCCTGCTGGTAACTGTCATGCAGAACCGGCACCAGCAACCTCCAGGCGAGCTCTTCCCACACCCGTGTGCCAATAGGTCTGGAAAAGGTACTGTGTCCAATTGCTGTTGTCAAAAAGATTTGCAAAAGAATGCTAATGCTGCTTTTTACAGGAGTTCCTCGCACACTATTGCTCAGAGCTTCCACGGCATTATTTTCCTTTGTATGGTAATGTCAAATAAATACATGGGTGACTGGAAAATGCAGACTTGCTCTGCTGGAGCCTGCACGCACGAAATGGCTGAACTTTTGTAGCCTTGTCAACTCTGTTATGGGGGCCTCTGGGTCTAAAAAGAATCAACAGCTCAAATTTTCTTCTCTTCCAGTATTTTAAGCTCATTTAAAGTCTGTTTTCCACAATAAATCATATACATGGATTTAATGCAAATATGGAAATAAAATTAAATTTTAAAAATAAAAAACAACAATTTTTTCCTGCCCAAGATCTTTTTGTGGAGGAGACCATATCTGTAGAAATTAATAGATCAGCTCAGCTTTTTTTGTTGTGAAGGCCTGTAGATGTCTAACTGGACTCGTTCATTTGCAGGCATGTCTGCATGGCCATAGTGTGCCCTGGAGTGTTTTGGGTACACAGAAGGAAAACAGCAGTGGTGATGAAAATAAGTGTATTTAAATGAGTGACTGTGGTTGCTGACAAACTTCAAATCAGCTTTAACCCCAGCATTTAAACCTGGAAGTACTTGAGAGACATCAAAACGTCAGTATTTATGTAGCAAAAATCTTTAGCACTGATTACCTCAAATCTGTGGCATACTTTTAAGTAAGCCTCCAGTTGTCCCCCCTTGGCACTTGTCAGCTCACATCATGAAGTGAGGCTGAGGTCAGATGGATGGATGGATGTAGGATGTGCTTCACCTTGTGCATGCCAGCTGCTAGTGGGTGTTTTGGTCCACAGATCCAGATTAGAGGTTGCTCGAAGTAAAAAACCCCAAGTGGATGCTGGATCCTCAGTACTGACCTTCATTCTGCAGGTTCAGCTTCCTCTGTATAGTGCTAATGTCAGTGTGATCAGAGATGTGCACCCAGATTCTGTTAATTTAATTAGTCTTAATGTATCTATAGTGCATCTTAGGCGGTGTGAAACTCTTGGTCCTTGTTATTTCTACTGATAAAATCTGTAAAAATGTATTAGGACTTAAAATCTTTACCTTGGATATGTAATTCCTTGGTTATGCTAGCAGATAAGCACTCATTTTTAATATTGACAGCTATATATTTTGAGCAAATAAATTAATCTAAAGACTGCAGGGCTGGTTAAAAGTCTGTGTTAAAAAATGAAGGTCTGTAGGAGAAAAGGGTAGTAATTTTGGATTTTTTTTTTTCTTAATGGCTTTCTTCAGAAGAAAAAATTTTGGGGTGTATTGAAGAGAAAGGGGGAAAACTTGACTGCAGGGGAAACTGAGAGCTGTATTCTGGTCTAGTGGAGGACTGCATCCGTTTCTCTGTTGAATTTAGCAGGTATGTTGAGAACCCCTACGACGAATGTCTGCAGTGAAGCAAGGCATTTAAAAATGTGCTTTAATGCTTCAAATCTGCCGCCTTTCTGAACCCAAATCTCATAGTTGCTCTGTGTAGGAATGTACATATGTAATGGGTTATGGAGAGTAGAAACAAGTGGGCGTATACGATGTAGGCACTGCTTTGCTCTGCTCATTGCCTGCAGATGTCCAGGCTATGACTGTCTGTGCTGTCTGTGAGCCAGCATCATTGGAAACTGGGGCTGTAAAACTGTAGTGTGTGACCTGTTGATCTCCATGGTGCCTCCCGGTGTTTCTCTTTTATGGTCCTTTTACACCTCTCTAGCCTTCCCAGTGCTTGCCTTACTGGAATGCAGCAGCAGACTCTGGTACAAGACAGGTGAAATGGTTGTAAACTAGCAAGGAAATGAAAGCTTTTGCTCTTCTCCTCAACCATTTTGGATTTCAGGAAGATTGTTAGTATGACAGCATTGTAGTTATATTTAAAGGAACACAAAATGTGAATCACTACATGTAGGACGGTGTTTCAATTGTGACTGTGACAGTTACTTATTAACACCTGAATATCGTTATAGTGCTGGTTAAGTATCTGTGAATCTTATCAACCAGCCACAGCAATGCAGAGAAGGGTAAATCTCATGTCTACATTTTACTTGATTTGTGAGATGAGGCTCTGACATCTAGAATTTAGAGCCGCTTTTGATCTGGTGCTTACTTAATCACATTTTTATGCTTTTTACCCACTTTATAAATACTTGACGTGAGGAGGGAAAATCTGAAAGGGGGTGACAGTAGGAAATGAGCAGAGCAAAACAGTAAATGCACTGTCTGCTCCTTTCTCAACCTGTTTAGTTTACGCAGGGCTTCTGATATAGCTTGTTGTTTTTTCCCTGCAGGGAGAAACTGGGCACTGAGTGACAGAAAATTATGTATGTTACTAGTACAAGCCTGAATTCTTCAGTTTCTCTGACAGTTAGCCTTGCAAGAATGCCAAGTGTGAATATCATGAAAGTATTAAATATTGCTCCCTATTTAATGTAAATATTAGCGGTTTAAAAGAACTTGCAAACTATGCCCATTTGGTCTGAGCAGTTTTTTGTTCCAAGATTTTTGTTTGTGTGGAATGCCCTATATTTATAGGGCAGGGAGGGAGGGAGAAATAGTGCTATTGGTTTTAGTAGTGCAAGAGGTACGATTGAGAGATACTACCAAAAATAGCTGTTCCTACTGTTTGCATGAATATTGTGCAAAACCTAAACAGAACCTTGAACTCCTGGAGAACAACAGATGTGGAAAAACTGCTGTCTCTAATTGACACTGTGGTGTCAGATTAATAGAAGCAGTGAGCTAAACAAGTTCTTCCTCTGGGTTAAGCTGCATTTCTGATCTCTGGGGTGATGCTATGTTCCCACCTTTCCCTTTGGCTAGCACTGAATGATCTGTGCTTTTCCTGGTAACATGCTCCCGGTAAATGTTTCAGATTTTTCTTATGTACCTCTGTCATATTTAAATGGCTGTCAGGTTTGCAACAAATAATTTCTTACCATTCAGAATGTGAATCTCATTTTCTTGGGAAAAATAGAAGAGTATGAACCTTATTTTTTTAGGAAAACTCACAAAACCTCCCCAAATCTCTGACTATAATAGATTCAGTGATCTACAGTTTGAATGATGGAGAGTGTAAGATGATTTTTTTTTCATGGGAAATTTAAATTTTTACTTTCTTCATAAGCCCAAATATAATGTGATTTTTCACAAGTGTGTAAATCTTTATAATCCTGCCTAATCTTGTAGCATGGGATTCCTCTTAACCTCAGCTGCTAAAAGTTAAGTATCTCTCCCAAGCTAGTAATCTAGGAAGTAATTTCCCACCCTCCCCCCACCTACCCAGCAGATAGGGGTGCCAGGGTGATTCATCTCACCTGTTTTACTCACCTATCCTAGAATGGGATAACTGGCAATCTGGAGACACTTATCTCTCTTGCTTGACTACAGGAGGAGTCTCAATGACTGGCTTGGGCAAGCCACCTGATTTCTGGGTGGCTGTAGAGCAGGGAGACTACCTCTTTTGATCTCAGTGTATAAGATGTAGTTTTCAAAGATGTTTTCTTAGTGCTGAAAGGACTGCTTTTATGTATATGCACACACTCGTATAAATAATACCTTTCTTATTACTTGGTGTTTTGTGTATGGATTTGTGTACACTTTAATGGTCAGTACTTCAGTGTATAAAGTAGCAAGATGAAATGTATGTATGCAGATAAGGTATGCAGGCACAACAACTCCCTTCACACAGAGGAACAGGGAAGCTCTCACTGTAATTGAGTGAAACTCCTACCAGTTTGGTACCTGAGAAAGGCCAATCTAGGCTCATGTCAAATGGAATAAATAAACCTCATTCTGAAAAATCAGTATCTGTCCACAATAGTTGTATCCTGTTAGCTGTGGAGGAGGATGTTTGAGTTCACACGTGTTCATGGAGTGGCACCTCAGCAGAGTCCACTCAATTCAGTTCTCTGATAGGTCTAGGTCTGTGGAAAAGGGTGAGATGGTTAGGGAAACTCAGGTTTCCCTAGTTGTATTTTTTCTGTATTGCTGAGGAACATCAGTGCCTGGATTGTTTTGGTACACTAACTGCCATGAAGCAGTGCTCCTGTCCCAGCATGCCAGGAAAAAGTGATGCAGACCCTTCAGCACTTGGTTCCCTGCTGAGCCGAGAGGAACCACACAGGTACTGAATTTCTTGACTTTGGTGGCTGCATGGGCTCCTTGAAGTGCTGAGCTGCAAAGCATCAGCGGTGAGAAGTTGGTGCTGCCACAGTACTCAGTGGGTCCTACAAACTTCCTGTGGCATGAGCACTGGACAGGTGAGCCATGGGTTAACAGAGGGACTGTGAGGTTTTTTGTCAATTATCCTTCTGGTTTCTAGGCTGCCAGTACCTGGGAATGATAAGGAGGACACTTCTATACCACACATGTGTATGACAGTGTCACAAGGCTTAAGGCATATAGCTGGTTATTGTTCAAAACTCATTGGATAGATGTTCTGAGAACTCTGTTGCAGAGTTTATCCCTGTCACAGATGATTTTCAGTGCAGGTTGGGGGGCCTGTTGCGTGCAGAGGCTGCACAGCTCTCATGCTGCTGGATGAGCAGGATTTGGGAGTTACAGTGAGAACTGTCAGCAAAGGCAGCGGAGGGAGCAAGTGAATGGGCACACCTTTGCCAAAAGCCAGAGAGGATTTAACATATAGTGCTATTGAAAACTAACTCATCTGCTGATGTTTGATTTTTTGAAATAGCAGAAATGGGAAAAAATTATTAAAAATTAAGGCAAATCAAAGAGAGACATGGAGAGCTCTGAATTAGCACCCCTGTGGTCTGCTTTCCTTGTCTTTTAATGCCAAAAGCGTTGAGAAACTATCAGACTTCAACTGATGATATTTTGGTTAACTTTCATCTAGCAGTGATGGTGGAAGCAGAAATGGCATGTGTGAGAGCGCTCTGGCTGTGAGACAGGGTTAATTTAGTGAAGGTAAATAGATTGTTTCACCCATATTGTGTTATATCGTGACACACACTAGAAAGAGCTCTTACTTCTCTGGGCTGGACTCTGACTTTCCTGTGTTTTTTTGCAGTGCTACAATGCTGCGGAAGTGCTTAATTGTGGAAAAACAGTGGCAGGTTGCAAAGTTTTGGTTTGGGAGATTACAACCAGGTTTTTTATTTTGTATCTTACAATCTCAGTACAAAAGTGAGAATCTTATTTTATGTCACATTTCCATAAAACTGTGTACTTCCTAAGGGAAGGTGTGAGGCGCAATCTATGAGGCACTTTAAAAGGTTGGGTAATTTGTTGCGGTTCTTCATATAGTAGATACAAAATAGCTCAGAGTTGCCATAAGGATCTCAAAATTGCATATATTTCATGCCATGTTTTTGGCTGAAGTAGAATATATTTTTGTCACTTTGTTAATTGTTGAAGACCTTGAATTAATTTTAAGAACAATATCCTTTTCACTCTGTTCTACCAGAAAGTTCATGATTAGAAAAAATAACATTCTTGTTGCAAAAATCTGAGAATTCACATATGTTTTCTCTGGAATTCATTAGCCTGACCTAAGCTGCTGAGTTTTGCAATGTCTTCCAAAAGAGAAGTTGAAAAGGAGTGAGAGAGAGAGACAAAGAGGAAAAGGATCACAGTATCTCAATTTTACTTTCTTTCCTGAAGAGTGTTCTCTTTGGACAGACAGTAATTGTAGTTTCTAATGACACAAACTTGAAGGGAAACAGAAGAAGACTACAAACAGGTTTATGGGCCTATCAGCAGGAATATGTGGCTACAAATTGCTGAGTAAATGAAACAGCCTGTTGTTTCCTAAGCCCGAGTTTGTGAGTGTTATGCCAAAGTATTTGAGGAGGAGCTAGAGCACCAGGCGGTGTAAAGGATACCTGCTGGGCCCTAATTGGTGCCCACTGTTGTTAATGGCTTCCTGTGGCTGAATGTTTACTTGTCATTTGTTTTGTGCTTTGTTTCCCAGCTACTGGAAGGAAAAAAAATACTGACCAAAACTTTATTTTGCTTTTAAGTGGACATCCCTGGACATCA
Source organism: Oxyruncus cristatus (assembly GCA_013399855.1). Taxonomy (NCBI): domain Eukaryota; kingdom Metazoa; phylum Chordata; class Aves; order Passeriformes; family Cotingidae; genus Oxyruncus; species Oxyruncus cristatus. Next base: position 1,345,068 of record VXAY01004360.1, read on the forward strand.
AGTGCCATGCTGCAAATTGTCTCATAACACTAAGTACCTTGAGACTATTCCTCAGTTCTCTTATTAGCTGTTAGGCTTCGGAAGTTAAACTTGCTTTAGATGTTGGTTTTGAATTTGAAAAATTACCTAATTTTTTTTGCAATGTATTTTTATTATATATGTAATACATATTATATATTATATGATGAAGAAAATTAGGCGATATAAATGTCTGGGGCTTTTTCTGCTGCAAGTCGTTGTATGGTTTAACATTTTAAAAATACCTCAGAGAATACCAGTCTATTTTTAGGCATCTGTTTTCCTAAAATGTCCATTTCTCTCATAAATCTCAGTTTTTGTGGGATACTTGTGAGTGGTCTGTGAAAGATGGAAAAAGAATGAAAACTTGCATGCTCAGAGCTTCCCTGCAAAAGACTTCCCTTCCCGTATGCAATGCAGTTGCTGTCTGGTTTAGTGTTTTTTTTTTTCTCTTCCTATCTGAAGGGATTAAAAAGAAAACTATCCGGGTCAATGTTTCAGAACCTTTGCTTACCCTGTCCTTGGTTTCTCTAACAAGACAGCCTGTTATTACCAGCTGTGGTGTGAACACCACCCTGCTGGGAAAAAGGAGTGAAACCGCTATTTTTAACTAGGCCACCAAATAGTTTGTGGTGAATAACCGTGTACACACATTGCCGATGAAGAAGGAATTAGAACTAGTAAAAACATCCTAATCCTATAATCTTAAATCATCTGCTTCTCCTACACTGGGTTGTGGAGGTTGAGTTTTTTTGAGTGGTATCAAGGGAGATTTAGTTTCAGTAATCCTAGACAACAACACAGACTTCAGCTAAAAAATACCTGTATCTCAACTGAGCAACTAATTCTTGCTCCAAGAATTTTTAGATATTTGTCCTCTGTTCACAGCGACATACAGCTTGATATACAGAAATGTAATATAATTGCAAAGAACCGAATCAGTTTGTGATAAGGCTATGTTTGAGAGCCAGCTCTATAGCAGTAATATGTTGTATTTCAGACAGTGTTTGAGATGTCCTCAGAGGCAGACGAGACAATGTGGGAGAAGATTTTCCTGAAGTACAGAGCATTTTGTCTGGGCACATAAATCTAATTTCTTGATTACCACTGCCTGTTGTTTCAGCTCTGTTTCAGATACGTGTCTCTTCTATATGCATTTGGCTCATACACCTTCCGGATGCACTGTCCACAAAGTATTCTCATACTATTTTCTTGCCACTCTACATAACACCGACTGGAGTTCTTCTTTATCAGGCATGAAGTTTGAAAGCTACTAAAACCTGAAGGAAAATTTACCCAGTGTAGAAGACCATGATTTAGATATGGAAATCCAAATATTCAATCTGTGCTTATCTAGGTACTGGAGAGAGGGAAGGAATATGGGCTCAAAAGTGCCCATAACTTGTAGCCAGGCAGATTTTTACTTTGAAGGTTGATCTCAGGAAAAGCACTCTAACTAATGTGGGAGCCCTTTTCTGTAATTCATGAAGGACCTTGATCAGTAAGAATAAAGAGGCATCTAAGCTGATTTCACCTGAGTAGGAAGATGGTGATCAAAAAACAGCAGAGGAAGGAGTAAACAGATTCGCCCCATTTCAAGGGGAAGCTTAGTGTGTTTGAGAGTATCTTTATTCCTAAGTATGTCTCTTACACATCTTCTGGTATGTAGCAAGGTATTTGTTACCTTTGATTTGTTCTTGTTATTGAGTATTAATCTAATATCTTTATGTAACCATTCTCTCTCAGGTTGGAAGATTAAACTCCAGAACCAACAGGACTGTGAAGACTTTTGGATGCTGCTTCCACTGGGCTGTCATAATTCACAGCTCAAATAAAAACCTGAGGATATAAGATCAAAAATTTGGTTTCTTACACACTTAGTCATAGCTGAATATTTAAGCAGTTTAGCTCAGTGTGGAGGGGGGAAGAAAGAGGCCCCAAACCAAAAACTGATTGCAAAAAGTGACAGCAAGAAGGCAACAAAGAAAAAAAAAGCCAGATCTTTAAGTGTTATAGGAGTGTGTAGAATTAGAACCAATTATTCTGTTTTCATTTGGGTCACCTGAGAATCAAGTCCAGTAATACGGTGTTATCCCTTTGGAGTGTTTCCTCTGTTTATCACATTTTTTCTGCTTGTTAAGCAAAAAACGTCCCAGTCTCTAGAAAAAAGAAGTCTAAAGAACATTTCAAATAGACATATGAAATGCCAAAGTCCAAAGTAATCTATCACTTATTTTAATAAAAAGGAAGACTGTGCCAGAATATGTAGACAGTCTGATTAATTTGCCCAACATGTTTTGAACAAGGGATTTTTGTGATTAACTGTACTACAGCATTAAACTGATTATTCAAGTGCATTAATCTTTGTGTTAGGATGAGACATATCTTGATTTTGGTTTTGATAATTTATGTATCACTTGCTCATTTTGATCCCCCCATAGTAATGAGGAGATCATGTTCTCAGTCTGTATCTTGCTTCTCTCTTAACCTTTCCCTATCTATTTTATACCCTTATGTTGATTTATACCCTAATTTTTACCACAATCTTGCAAATATGGACTTGGTTTACTGCAGCTATTCCATTAATCTGAACTTGAATGTAGAATCAAAGCTGCCAGATCTATAAATTAAGGGAAAAGAGTATTAGTTGATTAAAACTGTTCCTTTGATATCTGTAGAGGTGACACAATCTCCATCAGTAGATCCAGAGCACGGATTACTCAGCACTCACACTCTGCTAATAGTATAAAATGTCTTATGCAAATCTATGAGTACTATAATATTAAGAAATTTTTAAAATTCTATAGATAAATGCTAGTCTAGAAACTGAGTGTTGGAAAGATGTTGAAATGGAACCATTTTTATTCCTTTCACCAGCTGGCAGTAAAATTTTGATTATGGATTTTCTTTGACTTTACAGTGATTTCTACCAAAAGTTTGCCTTCTGGTACCTTTGTAAGAACCATTGTGGAGCAGCTGGCCATGATTTCTCTAAAATGAGGTTGTGAGCAGCTGAAAAAAGTAAGCAATTTGTATTATAGTTAAACAAAACACTTTTTCTTTCAAACAGTGCTACTTAGGCCGGTATTACACCATCCAAAGTCATTCCTCCCTGTGTCTAAGCTGTGCTTAGAACAGGAAAATATTGGAGGCAGCTACCATGAGCAGCTACCATCTGCTCTGGCAGACCCACTGCCTCAGTCCTTGTTGAGGACCTGCCTCCATGCTTCAAATGCTTATACAAGCAAATAATTCTTTTGCTGATAAACGTTCCCTGAAAAACATAAATTCTTCCATTAGTACAGCATTTTTGCCTGTCAAGCTGTGGCTTCGCTATGGTTTTGCTAGAGCAGTGTCCCATGGGGGTGGAATTGCTCCCTGCCTTCCCTGAAGAATTCTTTCATCAGGCGTCTGCCTGGCAAGGTTTAAAATTTGGATCTAGATTTAGAAACATGCTCATCCAGTTTCTCAGTTCTTTGTAACTTCTCAGTTTTCAAGAATGAGGAATAACACCCCTGTGTTTTTCTTGGAGGGCTTGGGATGACCCTTTTATTTCATTGTACGTTTGGCAATGAACTCATGTACACCTGCATGCCATGGGAATGACACTGTGCTGTAGGGTAGGAAGGGACTATAGAAAGTTAGAGGAGAGAAATATTAATTATTCAGGCAGTGTTTCTAGGCTAGGGAATTTCTGTGTCAGATTCAGGGACCTGCTCCTGCTGTTCGGGGGAAGCAAAAAACCTAAAGAAAAGAATATTTGTCAAGGTATCCAAGTTTTTGATGCTCCATATGAAAACTGAGTGGCATGGAGGCACAAGGAGTGAGGATATATAAGTAGAAGAAGAGTGACACAGAGATTAGAAAGTTGCAAATGCTTAGAAGTTTTATTGGTGTTTGCCCCAATGTTCTTGGTAGAACACTTTCCCTTCCAGTTGATTGTGGCCAGGTGTCTAGTGCAAAGGTGCTGTAAGCAGAAAATGCAAAAAGAATAAATTTAAAGGATGGTGATGAATGATGCTTGAAAAGACTCAATAGCACTCCCAGTTCCAATTATATGAATAGAAGGGATTTGTTCTGATGTCAGAAAACTGTTTTGTTAAAAAAACCACTTTTTGGATAAGTTGGCCATGAAAACTGCTTGGCTGAAACAGCAGCGGGATAAGAAGGAAACCAAAATATCTTCCAGTTTTACTTCAGGCCTCTTCTCACCTCCTCCCCTCAAACCCACTTGTTTCCCCTCTTTGTGTACAGTTCACCAGCTGTGCCCTGTGAGATGAGCTGGGGTGGGCCACGTTCCTCACACCTCCATGTGATGCACACATCACTCTTCCAATCTGCCAGACTTAGCAGTATTTCTTGGGCCAGACTGTCAGGTTGCTGAGAATAAGTGAGGGTTTAATTTGCAGTTTGCATTCTTTTCCTAAGTATTACATGCTCTGGAGAGAAGTCAAAAGCAGTTGTATGATTATGAACTCAACAGTTCCATCCATCTATCTTCTAATTTAATGAAGTCAGTTCTGTCCAGAAGGTATTTCACATGTTGGGCCCACTAAACTCATTTATATTGCAAGGGACAAAAATAACATTTTTTTTCTACAGGAACAAAAAATGTGGTGAGCCTCAGTCTCTTCTTGCCAAATTAAATATTCTAATCTTAAATCGGGGGGGGGGTTGTGTGTGTTTGGGGGTTTTTTTGTTTTGGTTTGGTTTTTTGTTTTGTTTTGTTTGTTTGTTTTTTGCGGGTTTTTTTATGTAGATATACATGTGGTCATTTTGTTTTACCTGTTTCTTAATGATACTCCATTTGATGCTGTGGTATGATACAACTTTTTTCCTCTTCTGAGAAGTGCTGAACCAAACACTATAGTAACTGATCATCAGAACAACCTTTTCCCTGTCTCCAGACTTGTAGCATATTCATCACTGTTATCTAGATGATGTAACAACATCAGCAATCTTAACAGTATTTGTGTAGAGAACTTTTCTACTCCCTGCCACTCATCTGTAACATGTTGGTTGCTTTCTGTTTTGACTGAAGAGAGAAGCTACAAATTTGATCCCATGCTACAGGTGGCAGTGCTCCGACACTTGTCCCATGTCCTTAGCTGCAGTGGTGATCAATGGGCCTGCCAATGCCCAGCTACTTGCTTGCACACCTTCAGCTGTGTCTCTTGTGGCTGATGCACATTCTTTCTGTGGCAAGGATGCAAGGTTTTAGTTAAAGCATTTAAGCTATAAGGCTGAGGCCTTTAAGGTGGCCTTTAACATGAGAGGAAGAGCTGACTGATTTGATATGATGAATGCTTTTCTTTTGATCAAGGGAAGGCTTCAGCCTCCTGTCCAGTTTACAACCCAGCCTCTCTCCTCCCAGTTAGACTAGAGAAAAATATACTGTGTGGACTCTGAAATATGTAAAGCCTTGATAGACCTGAAGTTGTACAGGTCTCCTCTGTCAAACTGAAGATGCTGCTTACACCACTTCCCCCAGCTGTAGTCTCTTGTGATAGGATCTCCTCTATAGGATCACCTGGCATGGAGGATCCCTCTGTCATCCCACTGCCACCCTGGCACCCTGCACAGCTGCAACCACAGCAGTAAATGGGACACTTCATAGAAAATCCCTGCCTTGTTTTTTTGGAAGATTAGGGAAAGTGCAATGACACAGTTATCTTTTCTGACCATCTGACCTCTTCCCTAGTTTCACCTCTGCCTTTTCTGGGTAGCACTCCAATTCACCAGCAGGTGGGAAAAAAACCTGGTTATGGCAGGCTTTGCCCCATGAGGGCATCACATGCCCTGGAGAATAAAAAATGAAGTTTAATAAATAGCTCTTGAGCTCTGGGTAGGATTTAGCATTGGAGAACAGTGATTGTGAGAGCTTTGCTTTGACTGAGATTTGGAGTTCTTGCCTTTGGCCTGTGGGACACCAGACAATACTAAACAGTATCTTCTGTCTGTAAGCTGGAATAGGGCTTGGGTAAACAAATTTCACTCTGCTTTCTCTCTTTACACCTGACAGCTACAGTCTCCAAGCTGGAGCCAGGAGTAGCTCACAGTGAACCCCTCTGATGAGCAGACATCCTATACAGAACAGGGGGACTTGGGCCTGCTTCATGCTTTTGTATAGGCTGACAGGAAGGCTTGGACAATCATGTATCACTGAAACGGATGTATTCCATTACCGTAAAAAGCTGCTTTGAGGCCACTTTCATTTCCACCTTTACTGTCTGAGAAGATGTTGTCCCTATAAATTGCAGTTTTGTCTATCCTTAAAATTACTTTTCCATAGGATTCAGCCACCAACTGACATCTTTAGGAGGATTTAGAGTAACTATTATGCAGTGTGCAGAGCTGGACAAGAGCAGCATGAAATGAAGGTGAAATTTACCCATGAACAGAGCAAAAGTGAAAACACAAAAATGTAATTGTTCTAATTCTTTATTTAAGGAAAAACCCACATGTGAACTACTGACTAGTCTGGATTAGCTGCAAGGAAGCCAAGTCGTGCACCCAGAGAAAACCCTCTGTGACAGCACCCTGGGTTCCCACCAGTGTAAGTGACAGCAGAAAACAGTTTGCAAGTACTGGTGGTGAGAAAGCAGCCTGTCCTAGCTTCTGGAAAGAGGTTTATTTGTAGCCAGTTTCGGGTGACTCTTGGTAATTGTTCCCAAACTAAGGGAGGGTTAGCTGGGGTGTCACCAAACCGTGAGGGGGCCTGATCAGCCTTTCATCCTGCCCCAGGCCAAGGGTGGACCACACAGACCCTGTTTGCCTGACCCAAGGCAAATATGCCTTGGCTCAGTGCTTGTTTCTGTATGCTTGGCTGAGGCAGAAAGTGATTGTTCACAAACAGGTGAGAGAAAAATAAAGTGGAGAAATGAAGGAGCAGCCTTTTATGCGTGAAAGGGGGAAAGGCCAATGGAAAATTACTTGAAAACCCCTGAACCTTTCAGGCAATTATATTGGCAAGATGATAAGAAGAACAAATGCAGTGCAGTCAAGGTATTTTTAGAAGAGAAAATGGAAAATAGAAAGTTCAGGCCAGGAGTTTAGATGGGCTGGTTAAAATGGGTTGGCTCATTTTGGCATGTCCAGTTTGGGGCGGCTTAACTGTGGTCCCACGAGTGGGGTGGGGAAGGAAAACCAAAGAGGGGAACATGGCATATATGATACTGGCTTTCCTTCCTCCTAGTATTTTGCATATTAGGAATATATTTGTGCTCACACAGGGAGTTGCAAGTGGTTACGACACTGAGCCATTCAACAGTGATAACCTGTGCAATGCAAGTGTAGAGGTAGCCATGGGTGCAAGTCTGTGCAGAATCAGGCCCAGAAAGCTTTTGTTTTCTCTGTGAAATACAAATGGCTTTCAATCAAAGGCCTGCTCACAAACTGGCACTAATTTAAATGTATCTTTTTTTTAATTTAACTGATACAGGCAATTGATGTGGGTTTTACACAGACATTGCCTAGAGCATTTCCTGGTTTTGTATTGTTGCCCACCAGGGTTAGAGAAGTATATTCAAATCCTGTATTACGATTTGCTTGTATGCTTAGGTGCTTATGCTCACAGAACAAACCTTCATAAATGTTAGTGCCCTTGAACTTTCCTTAATTTCCCTGCTCCTGTCATACAAAGCCAGCCAAGTCTTCTTTCAGTTTTCATTTGATTCAGCTGTGTTCTTCAGCTTTGGTTAAATGTGGATCCTCAGATTCATGAAGTTAAAATAATTGTTTAAAATAATTTTCCTCTGCAGTTCTTGTTCTCTAGCTCTAACTTTACTTTACAGGCCAACTTCTTGTTACTCTGAGAAAACAGAATTTTTACGGAATTGCTGCAGGGAGCAACCCTAGACTAGAAGAGGACCAGATCCGGGGTTCACATTTCAATACTTCATCCAGAGTGTTAAAACAGAAGACAGAATAGAATGGTTCAGCTGGAAAGGACCTACAGTGATCATCTAGTTCAACTATCAGTTTGAACAAACAAACAAAATATCCGTATACAAAATCTTTTATAAAGAAGCTGTAATTCTTGCAAATTTGTCCCAGATTGTAGCTATTAAAACAATTACAATGTAGGCAAGGAGCTGTTGTTTTCTCTTTTCTTGGCTGATACCACTGTGCATAATAAACTCTGGAAGTGAATGACATTTAGCTAAATAGCAAGAAAATAGATCCCCTTTCCAGATGTTACTTATACTTGGAACGCTGTTTATGTTGAAGCAGAACTGCATGTATTTAACTGCTGAAAGTTGAAATTTTGTTAAAATCCATCTCAGGCATCAAACATCAGTCTGTAATCTTGGTTTAGGTAAAGACATCTACATTCATGGAGACTAGAACGTGCCAGACAGTCCTGTTGGAGAGAACAGCAGCTGTGATGCTCCAGGAAGGGCTGTCGATAGGCAGCTTGCATGCAGCCACATGGGCTTTAAGGCTAAGAGAGTTTCCTGGAATAGGCACCAGCTGCTTCATGCTGCTTAACTTATGTGCTAGAAAGCTTCCCTTGGCATGTTTGATTTACTAGTGTTGACAGAGTATCAGCAGCCCTTAAGAAATGGTTTGTAGTCTGGCATGTTGAAGAAATCAGTGAAAACACTGAAAGCAAGCAGGTTGGCTTCCTGAAAGGCATAGTATCCTGCATCAGTAGCATTCATTTCATACCTCCCTTCATTTCATGCCTCTCAAAAGATAGTTAGATCTGAAGCATAAATATGAGAGTTTAAATATGATAATTTTCCACTGGAATTATTTTAACTGAAAGTAAACTGGAGGAACCAATAGTGTAAGTAAATTGTGTAAATGTGTAAGGAAATAATTTCTTCACTATCACCCTTATTCTGAGGAAATAAAGTTTATTTGTATTTCTGCTGTCTGTTCCTCTTTCTTCTCCTACTTCTGAACAAACTGGCTGTTTTTTTATCAAGGGTCCTAAAGGGTTTGTGAAAGCTGGTATCTGGAAACAGGAGTGCGAGTCAGGCACAAATACGAAGAAGAGATTTTCAATGCAAGTTCAAGTTGCCCTTTGAAAGTTTTAAAGTTGCCCTTTGAAAGTTTTAAAGTTGCCGCTTTGAGGACACGTTCATCATTGGTACTGCAAGAAGACAGCAAGTGAGAGCTTTTACTCAGCTCTTGGCATAGAATTTAGGGATAATGGGCAGGAATTAAAAATTCAACAATACAGGAAGGGAAGTCACAGAGGATATGGATCAACAATTTTTGTTATTGCTGCTGCATTTTATTTTTTCTGTAATTAAAGTTGCTGTGAAGTGATTACTTTACTATATCTGAGTGCACCAGATTCCTGGGAGTGTAATGCATATATGTCATTCAGTTCATCACAAGTGCAGAAAGACAGGAGCGGTGAAGAACTGAAAAGAAAAATATTTGTAGTAGATCAAAATGACCAAGACAGGACAAGCATGTTGTCTGGATGTATTTGTTTTGTTGTGGAGGAGGATCTGAAAGCCATGAAATATTCCAGCACTAGTAGGTAGACATATTAAAATTTGAAGTTTTGGAAATGGGAAGAATGTTGCTCCTAACAGCAATGGAGAAAAGGAAGTAACATAAAAGGAAAATAACATCAAAGGCAAAAGACAAGCTGCTCAGTAATATCTGTAAAGTTTAGTTTTAAGCAAATAGTCATCCTTCCAGGACAGCAAATCAGAGGTGCTATTAAATGTGTAGTGCTAAACTGAGGGAGATCACTTTGGTATTGAGATGTAGATTTGTGAGCCATTTACCTAAAGGTAATAGTTATATCAGTGTGAAGAAAAGAGGCTCCCTGAGGATAAGATACAGAAGATGACACCAAGGATAGAGCTTTGAAGAGCTCTCACAGACAGGGGACAAGAGATAGTGAAGAATGAGGAGTCATTGGAGTGTGATGAGAAATCCATGTATGTGCTGGGCTGCAGTGGAACACAGAGAACGCTTTGTTAGGGTTAGGGGGCATCAGAAGTGCCCATGGTTTGCTTCTCACAGCCTAGATCAAACTTATACTGTTTGAGCTTGCGTGTTAAAAATAAATTGGATATCTCTATTTTACAGTATAGTCATAACTTCAAAACTAGGGGCCAAAGCCAAGGCGAGTTTTAAAGGAGAAAAAGGGTGACAAGGAAGGGTAGAAGCCAGGAAGGAGAAATATAGTGCAGACTGTCACAGGGCTGAGAAGGGGACAAAACTCAATGAGGTGCATGCAGTGTTCAGCATGGCAGAAGTAAAAAGGAAAAAGCCAGGATGGGGCAGGGAGGAGGAGCTGACTGTGAATAGGAGTATCAGGCTTCAGAAGGATGAGGCAGGAGTTTAAATACCAAGGAGGGCCTGAGATACAAGGTTTTGTGTGTCTGTCTGGTGACTACTATAGTGTACTTGAATGTTAGTAGATGAAGACTATGACTCCACTCTTTTTCCTTGCATATCAGTTTCTAATAACAATAAAACAAATCCCCAAACAGCTCCACTTCATGCTTCAGCCAGCCTTCCTTTCCCAGAGGAGTACCACTCTGAATTGATAATCAGAAGAAAAATCTAGAGTTGTTAACCACAAATTCTTTCATGAGTGGATGATTCTCAGCTATGACACTGGTGGTCTTTTGGCATGCCAGCAAGAATGACTGATACGGAAAATGGGAGATCTGTGTAGTTAATTTTTAGCAGCATAGGTAAGGAAGTCTGGAGAGCACCATAGGTCTTTGTGCTTTTCGGCAAACTCACCGTGAAAATGCAAACCACAGTGTCACTTCTTTCTTAGAAAATCTGAGGTTATTCAACCATGTAGTTTACAAATCATAAATAATAATGGCTGAGGTTGCATGCCAGTGTGATCAGGGATTTTCATATTTAATCTCAGAGTTGTCGGTTGAATGTCCTTGAAGCTGTGTCACTGAGACAGATACTTGCCTGTGGGAATTGTAAGCAGTCTCCAGGAACTGTGATACCTTGTGCTGACAAGTCCTTGGTGAGTGTGAACTCTCACTGTTTTCTTCATCAAGGTGGCTTCTGGGGGAGCAGGTTCTGCATCAACTGTGCCAGAGAGCAAATCCTAATTTATTTTAAAATGTGCTTATAATGTAATATGTGAATAGGGGTGTTTCAATGTGTGTGTATATGTTGGTTATGAAATCTCTTGTAAGTCCAGTGTATAAAATGTGTCATGTATGTTGTATGTTGTTCCATAGAGCTCATTAGTCTTACTGTAATATACAGTGAGTTAGACATAGTGCAGTCTATAGTTTGGTCTGTAAAAGGGTTGCAGGTGTGTTTGGCTGAGGCTACGTAGGCTGTTTTCTATCACCTTGCTCCTGTGTTGTTATTTATATCAGTGCAAGAAGATGTAAACTGTGGCTAATTCAGGGAGGTGGCAATAACTGCCCAAGGTGCAGACATTCAGACTTTGTTATAGCTGGTATTGCAATGAGAAATATGTTCCCTGTTAGTTTCTCTTCCAGAGCACTTTTCAAACAGCTACATTTTGGGGGCTTGGGGTGAAGAGAGGTGGTTGTGTGTGTTTTGTTGTTTGGGTGTTTTGAGGGGTTTTTGTGTGCTTGCTTTTTTTCTTGGCAGAAGAGCATACAGAGTTGCTTTATCAAAACTATGTTTGCAAATATCAGTAATAGCGCTGAATTCACCTGCAGAAAGGGCATTTAAAGGAAGGATTAGTACAAGTTGTTAAGTTCTTTTTTTGTTTTCTTCTTGAAAGCATCTTCAGTTTTGTCTGACATATGGACCTAAGACCCACACATTCCATTGTGAAAGTATCCCTAATGATGTGCTAGTTCTCAAGGATGTATCAGAGTGCTGCAGCTAACACCCGATAACACTGCTCACTCCAGTGCTGGCACACTTTGCCTGATGGGTGCAAAATCCCTCCTGAAACAGATCTGAAGCAAGAAGTCAGGATCTTCATTGACTTGCAAGCAGCAAAAAAATCGATTCTCACTCATAGCTCTTTTGGTTAGGAGGCTACATTGAAGACCTGATCCTTTCCCTCTTTGGATGTCTTCTTTTCCCACTTGTTTTCTTCATGCAGGAAATGCAAGTGTCACTTGTCTTACAAAGACTTAGCAATTTCCTTGGTTTTTTAGAGCATAACAGTTATGCATTGTGTGCCTTGTGGCAAGATTTTCCTTATTCCTCCTCCCCCCCCTGCCGCCCCCTTCCCCCCAGGACTGAAATTAAAGCAAAGCTCCTATGTTTGATACATTAACAAAGACTGGGAAAGTTATAATGAGTATCTTTGCTCTGCGCCTGAGCCTTCCTTAACTTTTATTACGTTAAAATGAATATGCATCTGACAAAGAACTGCAGGATGCACACACTTCTGGAGATTGCTGGAAATAAGTCCCTTGCTTTAACTTGTTTTCAGGCTGTGCAGGGTTTCTGCATGAAGAGAACTACGAGGACTTTGTGGTTTACAAAGTACAGCATAGGTCTAACCTCTGGCACCAGGCCCAGGAGGCTGGTCTGCTGCCTTCTCTCTTTGCTCAGCTGGCCTCCTGCCTAATCTGCCCACTGTAACTGGGATACTTGTAATTACTTTCCCTCCCAGTAGCAGCTTCTGTTGAATCGTGTGGTCAGAAAGACACAGACAAGATTGTTTGTAGGTTTCTTTAATTAGACTAACTGAAAAAAGGATACTTTAAGGTACACAAGCTCTTCTCCAGGCTAAGACTAATAATCTTGTAGTTTGAAGAATGCTAACCGAGCTTCAAAGGGTGTTTTCTCTCTGAAATTTCTTCATCTAATACTGTATTTATTCATTACATCTCAAGGCCAGGAGGGCCTAACTGATTATTGACCCTGTCTCCTGTTCAGGGGTCCATTATATTTTATCCAGCTGTCATACAGGGCAGTGACTGGTATTTGGCCAAAGCAGGTAGTCCAGAGAGATGTTCAGTTTTGACAGTGACATTGGCTGTTGCTATTTGTAAGTGCTCTTGGTTAAGTACTCAAGTGAAACAAAATGCCTCTGTTAAAGTGATTGGATCAAAGCTGCTGCTATAAGCACTTAAAAGCATTGAAAAGAGTGGTTTCAAGGGATCTCTGGAGGTTTCTCATCCAACTTTTGCTTCAACCTCAAATCTAGATCATTGCTCAGGATCTTTTCTAGAAACTTGGCCTATTTCAATATACTCATTCTGAATCTACCTGTGCTGCCAAGTAAAAAATTTCTTGGGAAATTTTATATCAGATCCATTACAAAATCTAAGTGTATTGCATCCACACAGTTGTTATTGCCAACCTACCTTGTCAAATAATGAAAAGCTGCTGACTGCAGCTTTTGATATGTTTTTATTCGGTAAATAAAGTCTTTTTTCAGTAAGGAAACCTTCTCTAAATTATTGTCATAAACTCTTTCATCTAAGAGTCTCTAAGTTGTTTGGGGCACTGACGTGAGCTTTTGCATGAAACTTGCCATGAACAGATCCAAATCAAGCCTACTTTGTGGATGAGGTCTCCTTTGCTGCCTCAGTTGTGAACCTTAGCACCTCTGGCTCGTGCCTGGAAACGAAAACGTGTAAATACCTTACACTTACGCTGCTTCCAGCAGAGCCAGGTCCAGGCATTTCTGAAACACTAGTGCAATGCTGCTTGTAGGCCACCTCTGAGAGCTGCAGGTAGCAGCTGCTTGATCAACAGGGATTTGAGGCAAATGGAGGAAGCTGTGGCAGCAAACACTGAGCCAATGTAATTGCACTTCTTTCGGTCTCATGGGAATGTAATAACTCCTTGAAGTAAAATGACTGTGTTTAAGGTTTCATCAGAACAGCCTTAGTGCAAAGCTTAGTATAGTCCTCTCCATACCACACTTTTTCTGTTCAAAGAGGAGTAAGGTGGCCTGAACAAGGCTTTAAATCTCTGTTTCAGTTCTTGGTCTCCGAGACAGATTTTGTATCTTCATGTATAACTGCCTTTTTGACAGATTTCAGAAGCAAGTACTGTAATTTTCTAGCTGGCAAGAAAAAAAATAATTTCAAGGATTTTTGAATTTTTACTGTTGCTGATGATCAGCTTGCTGCAGATGTGCTAAGTGATGGGCTGCTGCTATAGCCAAGCTGACATAATAGCTATTGCTGCTAAGTCTGCTCCCTCCCCTTCCTGTCCTTGGTCTCCTGCTAGTGCTCCTCTGACACCAGAGTGAGCCAGTTTACAGAGCTCAAACAAAAAGAAAAAAAAAAAGCTGTTTTTGTTTGTTGTGTTTGTTGTTGTTTTTGTGTGTGTGTGTGTGTGTGTGTGTGTGTGTGTGGTGGTTTGTTTTTTTTTTTTTTTGAATGTGTCTTTATTCTTTCCA
>VXAY01004360.1:1359414-1439721 GCA_013399855.1 Oxyruncus cristatus
TTTTTGTTTTTTTTTTGTGTGTGTGTGTGTGTGTGTGTGTGTGTGGTGGTTTGTTTTTTTTTTTTTTGAATGTGTCTTTATTCTTTCCACTGATTTGCTTCCCTTAATTGTGAACTGGCCAGGACTTCAGTTTCAGAATAATTTTGGATTATTGATGTAAATGTGCTGTATAAAGTGAAATTGTCAAGTCCAGCTCTTCCCTGTTTGTGCTCCTGCTGTATCTCACACCACCTGTGTTGGGAGACAGATCTCAGTGCTGACTTGGAGGAAAATCGTCTCCCCACACCCTAATTTTTCTTCAGGTTAGTTTTGAGATGCTTTCTTGATATGGCTTATTACATAGCTGTGCAAATACTAGGAGCAGGGGATGGAACTTCCTTTAGCTGGTAATTTCCACTTGTGTTGACTGAGAGGGAATGCGGAAAGGCTACTTCAGCTATGCCCTTGTAAAACTGGACCCATTTCACTGACACTGAATCATTTACTCTGTATTTCCATTGAAAGTAAATTAGGACAGAATACAGACCAATGGAAAGAAAATATATTGGATGAAAAGAGAGTGAAGTGTGGAAAAACCAGATTGTGATACTCTTCAGAAGTTTTTTTGCTTTCAGGGAAATGGAGTTTGACTTGAATAAGGAAAATACTCTAAAACATTCCTGCATTTTATGTTAGTTACTTTTTTTCTAGGTGAAGATGCACTTTAGGATGGCACATCAAAGAGCAAATACACTATCGAGAGTCGAATATCCCATTAAGAAAATGCATCCTTCTGACTTTGTTTGCTTTCTTCTGCCCACTGCACTGAGCCAGACTGCAGGGATCAGCATGCTACCAATAGCTGCCTTGTTCTCATAAACACACAAAGCCCCAAAAAGAGACTGAGCAAATATTTCCTATACTAAGTGTGAAACTCCCAGCCCTTGCTGCCTCCTTTCAGCTGAATTTTGCTCTATAATTACTAAGCTGAGTGTAGGAAATACAGGCTGTGTTTGTCAGCAGTTTTTTCTAGTGGCCTTACCAGAGTTGTCCTTGGTAGGCATTTCTACAGTTACTCCTAAGCCAGTGTGTGGCTTGGTTAGGCTAGGCTTCAAAGCTCTCATTACTGTTAAAAGTGACCTGAACTAAAAAGGAAAATATTTGTAACTTGTCAAATCCCACCTGTTGAAGAGGCAGTTATATTATAATCATTCTTCTTATAATTCTAATTGTAATACCTCTCTGATGTGTTTTTTAAAAAAATAATAAAAAATAATCTTGCCATGTTTTTCAAGGAATGTTTTTTTGCTTTAATACTCCTTTATTTGTATGTTCATATGGTGCAAAAGAACTAGTCCAGCCTTGTACAACATGAGGCTAATGTATCACTTGAGTTGTGAAAGTTCTGCCTGTGATTTGCACATAGGGAGGGATTTCAAGCAGTGACCGTACTGTTCCTCTCCTTGAGGCTTTCCAATAAAACTCCCCATTCTAATGCTCTCAATAAAAGACATATATCATTAGTTCTAAATGTTCTGTATATGCTGGTTTTAAACAATCATAGCTATCTTTCTTCCTTGCTGCTGAGGATGAAACAGTATATTTATAAATTGGTATTTTCTCTCTAGTTAGGAGATCTTGTGAGAACTTTGTCTCAATGTTGTCTCCTTGTTGGATTGCTTAGGCCCACATTTAGAGCCACCTTGGTAATACAATGTTTAGGTCTCCCCCTCCTCCAGGACTGATATGTCTATTCTTCTGAGCATAACAGCTAAAATAATTAAGAAAATCTAGGTGAACTAGAGACCCCTTATTATCTGAGTAAGATAGGAGGGTTATGAGAAGCAGGATAGCCCTGCCAGCCTGGTGCTCCATCCATTTTCAAGTAGGAGATTTAACCTTGCACTACTGTGCCTCATTCAGCCTTAGGATTTAAAACCTTTGATTTCAAACTAAGAAGGAGTGTGTCATAATAACATAACATTAAATGTTGGACAAATAAGCTGGAAGAAATCAGTGTTTGATATCACAAAGGTACTTGTTTAAATCAAAATATATCCAACAGCTACACTGATACAGGGCAGAGATGGCAGCAGTGGTCTGCAAAAACTCTTTTGGCGGTGTGTAACATTGATAACAATTTTGTGGTTTAGGTAACCTGTAAGATTTAGTAAAGAAGGGGATGCTCTGCTGTGGTACACATCACTTGTAGCAGACAAGTCATGTCAGATCAGCATGTGGCTTGGAGCTGCAGTTGCCACTACCACAGCTGTGCTGGGGAGGGCAAAGCTCAGGTGGGCAGATAAAATCCTGCAGAACAGTTAGTAGGATGCTCAGCAGCAGAACCAAGACGGATTCCTTAATTGTCCATGAAGAACAGGTGAGCATGCCTGGAGTTGAGATGTTTACTCCTTGAGCCTTATAGATGACTTTACCAGGATGTGATTGAAGCATTTCAAAGGGGACTTATAAAGCAGTAAAAATCAGGATGCTGCATGTGGCACTCAGTGTTGCTGTATCCATTAAAAAGAATCTAAGGATAAAGAAACCTACAGAAGTCTAGAGAAAGGCAAAACCTAAAAACTGGTGGGAGATAAATCTGTTGTCTTAATTATTTTTATGTTTTAGCACCTCACAACCCTTAAGGTTGGTTGTTTACACATGTCATTACAACCTGTCATTGTGGGATGAGGGTTGTGCTGCCATCATCACCAGAGAAGGGAGTTAGGGTGCAAAAAGACTGTATAGTATGCACATGGCTATTGAAGAGTCCCATGGCAGACCACATAACTTACTACAGTGTTCTCCAACAGCCCCCACCATGGCCAGTCTCCCTTAGCTTTTCAGTTTTTTACATGCTTTTTTAACAAATTTATTTTCTTGTGGGAGCACAGAGGATGGGCTCATGACCCTCTAGAGCTGCAAGGTCAGAGCTTCTTTCTTGAAAAGCTGATGGCAGGGTAGTTTTCATGGACTATGTAACATAGGGTTGGGAAGACATTTTGGGGCATCTCAAACATAATGAGAAAGGCCAGTTCATGTGATGAGGTGACTTGTGAGGGCAGCACAAAACCTACTGAGATTTGTTGAGTTTAAAGAAGATTTTGTTTCTTGTGCTTTGCTACCTGCTGACACAATGGGGAGGTTATTACAACTGCTGCAGAACAGATAGCTAAAGATTAGTCTGGCGGTCAAGGGCACCAGCAAAAGCAATTATTCATGAACTCACCTTACTGTTCCTTCTGACAGCTGGGAAATAAGTGTCTAGTAAAAATACAGAGTTGTTACCTTCTCTAAATCTCTTTCCATATTTCCTTGCTGTATGTGGACACTCTGACAGTTCTGTTCATGAGTTAATTTTTTGAGCTTTTGTTGCTTTTTTTAGGTTACAGACCATCTTTGTGGAATCCTGGGATGAACAGTTTGTGTTATATTTCCATGCTGAAGGTACTGGCACAGTTTTCCACAGCAGTTACTGGAAAATATGAGCGACAGTGTCTTATGTCCAAGTTCCCTTGGAATTCTGTTATCAGAACTGGACTAAGGAACAGCAAGAAATACATGCATATCATTCCCTAATGTCTTTAGAAAGGACACCTGATGGACTTATCAGCAAAGCCAAGTCATGCCAGCTCTGAGCAAATTGTAAATGAAGGCATGGAGAAAACTGCATTTTTCACTGTTGCAGATAGCAAGGTCCATTCTGATTCCCACTGGTCTTTCTTTAAGAGATGTTCAGCTATCTCACCACTTCATAAGCCACTCAGTAGCGCAATTAAATGCTGAAGCAGTAGCAGATGCGTGATGCACCTGGATCAAGCTTATTACATTTAGCACTGCTTGTCTTCAGGTTTGTGATTGCTCTCAGTCCTGGTTTGAGCTTCTAGAAATTGCTGCATCAGAAATGGTTGTTGAGGGAAATAAAAGGAAAAAAAAATATGTGAGCAGGCCAGGAGCTTGAAATGCATTTATTGCTGCTTGCCAGAGGGGGCATAGACATCATGTAAGTCCAAAACTGAACTTGCACCTTTGAGATTTGGGCAGTGCCCAGCAGTTCTCTATCTGTAGGAGTTGTAACAATAAAAAAAATTAATTCTCTTACAGAATTGTGTGTAGACAAATCCCTAGTTTGCTAAAATTTTGATGTAGTGGCAAACAGCAGATGACAGTGCAGCTGATACTTTTCTGGCTCACTAACTCCTCTTGGACTTCCCATCCCCTCACAATATGTTCCTCACTATCTGCTTCTCTCAGTCCTTATTTGCTCACTCTTTGTTAGCACCAAAATACTGCCCAGCTCTAAAACACTGAAGGGCCAAGGTTAAAATACAGATGCCTGAAGACTGGAGTGCCAGGGGATCTAGGACCTAGAGGTTGCAGAAATGCTAGATTCCCACACCTAACTGGGGACTCAGGGACAGATTTAAAGGCCACATGCAACTGTTCAGGCTCTCCTAAAAGGAACTAAGGGTGCTAGTTGAAGTTGGGCACTAAATATTTTGTGAAATGTGGGCCATGCCTTGGTGCTTGGATGATCTGAAAATTTAAGTCCCATTGATTCTGAGTGGTGGAGAACATCATGTGTCACTTGTGTGTTCTGGAAAATGGTTCTTGTAGACTATTTTTTTCAGGCACCCATTTCTAAAATCTCAAGCTGGAGTTGTTTAAGGTTGTTCTTTAGGCACTGTTCAGATCACAGTTTGAGCAACGATTAAAATAAAGCAGCTTTTTAAGTGATTTTTTAAAGGTAAGAGTTTTAGATATTATTACATTGTTCAGTTGTTTCAAGAACAACAGAACATTAGTTTGGGTAGGGATTTTTTGTTTGTTTTTGGTTGGTTGTTGGTTTTTTTTTTGTTGTTTAGTTGGGGTTTTTTTGAGTTTTTTTGGTGGGTTTTTTTTTGGTTTTGTTGGTTTTGGTTTGGGGTTTTTTTGTTTGTTTGTTTGTGGGGTTTTTGTGGGGTTTTTTTGCTTTTTTTTTTTCTCCCCAGCAGTCGGTCCCCTTTGCCTTCATTGTCCAAAAGTAAATGGGTGCAGAAATTTTCAGATGAAAGTTTATGATACATACGAATCCCGGTGATGGATTTTTGTTTTCCTCTGTGAAGTCTACATAATGGGAGGTGTCTTCTTATCATTGAGTAAGATCATTGAATGATTTAATGGGGGGGTTAAATGAAAAGTAAGAGTTTTCATACTGGTGTGATGTAAATCCTGCATCCAATTAAAGCCTCAAAGCATTTTTTAAAAGCTGTATAAAAGGTGAATCATTTCTGTAAACAGCCCTTAAAGTGAAAACCCAACACCTTTGCTGTGGGAGAAGCAATACGATCTCGAATACCTCTGCAAACAAAGAGTCCCTTTCCTTCTGCGAGCTGCTCTCTTTTTTTCAGCAGCTCAGCATGGGGTGCCAGAAAAATCATTAATGGGCCCATCTTGCACTTCTGGCTTTTCCACACCTGCGTATCACGATCTCTGCTGTAACTTTATGGACCGTGAGGAGGCAGGTTTGACGCCATGAAAGACAGGCTCAGCTAACAGCTGCAGGATGGGCAGAAAGCCAGACAGTAAAATGTAAAGAGGAGGAAGGAGAGGGATGACCTTTGAAGTTTACAAAAAAAAAGCATGACTTTGACCACTTCCTTTTTTAATTAGCTGTCTCAGGTACATTGAGCTACCAGTTTGAGTGGAAACTTGTGGGGGTTTGTTGGAAATGCTGAAGGTGACACTTTAAGGGTTTAATCTCAATGTGACTTATGTTTTTAACCTTTTTGTTGTTTATTTGGGGTGGGGTTTTTTCTTTGTTTTTTGTTTGTTTGCTGTTTTGGGGGTTTTTTTGTTAACTTTAACACCCTTCCCCACACTCAGGGAAAAGAGCCTTTTCTGTTTGGGAACACCTGAACTGAACAAATAAAATCTGTATCTTGCAAGTGTGAAAAACCACATTAAAGCTATGTTGAAAGGTAGAATTTTGATCCCATTCTAGCCAGGAAATTGATGATTACCACTCCCATAGCAACCAGGACATATCTCCAGGACATAAAGGTTGAATTTTTTTATATATGTATGTAAGTGTTAACTTTTGGTCAATGTCCATGCTAGCACCAGGAGGTTGCTTTTGATTTGTTTTACTGTAGCTGAAAGCCGAACTGGAGGAGCCCTGTAGAGGCATTGCAGTTGCTGCAGGAACCAAACTTTCCTGTGCCCTCCATAGGCCAAAAGTTAAGTCCCTATTATGTCCCTACTCCTGCCCGTGCATGTTAAAGCATATTCAAGGAGAAACTGCAAACTGTTGTCATCCATGTAGGAACTATACACATTTAATTTACGAGACTACAAATTAAGAGTAAGTATCTTGATGTTAATAATCTATGTTAGGGTCAGATGCTTATACGTGGAAGTGTTTTTTCCTAAGACATACTTTTGTGACTGAAAAGGCTTACCCTTAAAAAGGCTCTATTTGTGCCTGCAGAGCGATATGTAATTATTGATATTAAAACAAGTGTTTCTTGTAAGGAGGATTCAAATTATTTGCATGTTCTTGCAATGCAATGATAGTGATACTTCAGAGTAGGTATTACAAGACTTAAATACTCAAAACATTTTCCATTGCTCTTCCTGCAAATTTGGCAAAGGCATTCTCCAAATGGAAGGCTGCCTCAGAAAATTAGTTTGGAAATTTACCAGAGATAAAAAAATCCTTCAGACTGAAAGAGGAAAAAATCAACATAATTTCCTCTGTCCTGCTGTAAAGTGCAGAGTGATCTCACAGTAAAGTCCCAGGGTGCAGTATCAATGATGTGAGACTTCACTGTGATTTGTAACTGCAACAGGCCTGAGTCTGTTCTCTGCTTGAAAGAAAAAAAAAAGGAAAGAAAAAGTAACATTAGATATTAGTATAAATCCACCAAATTCAGGTGGGAATTCAGCTTTTTACAGAAGTTGAATCTGGTCTAGTGTGCCAGTGTGTTTTAGAAGCTTCAAAAAAGAGGCAAAATGGGGCACCAAACTGTGTATTATGTTATAGACAGGTGATTTGAATAAATAAAAAAAACTTCTTGGAGTAATTATTCTCTTTTAAGCAGAAAAATAAAAAGAATGTTTAGACTCTGGTTGATAAGCTGTAGTTGAAATATATAATTTTATATATCATAACATTTATTTAAACTGGTCTAAGCTATTATTTAATTTATTTTTACAGAGTCTGTTTTTAGTATTCTAGTACAATACATTTGTCTGTCATTCCTCGGTGTTTTTTCTGCCTCTGGACACAAGACTTAAGAGAAAAGCATACTAGAGAGCATGCAGACAGATGGTTCCCTATAGGTGAAACACCTTCCACTGTAGGAGTGTTGATTTTATTTTTTAAGATCAGGTACTGTAGATAGACTTCATGGTGTTTTCATAAGTAATTTCTGTAGACTAAAGGCCTTAAAAAATCTGTCTAGTATTTATGGCTTGTTGCACTCTTTACTTAGTTAAGAGTAAGACAAAAATTGTTTTCCAATATCTTATGACAAGATATTATGAACACATAACAGCTTTTTGTAGAGGATGGTAAAATACAGGTGAATTGACAGCACAGGACATAAGCCTTTTGTTTTATTTTTATGAAAACCTTGTCAAAACTTGCACGTTTTTTGAAGGGTTTGGTTCTTGGGAAATACTATTAACTGCAAAAGTTTTAGACTTATTTGATTATTAGAACTAAAGACCTGGAAAGTTCTTGTCTTCTAAAGAAAAGACAATCTAATCCACTTGCCTGCCCAGTGCAGCCCCAGATAATATAGACTCTATCTTTGATAAATATTTATCTACCTTTTCCTCAGGGACCCACTCTCCTTGTCAAACTCAGTCCAGAGCCTCCCCTTTCCTTACCATAAAAATATATTTCTCAACCTGGAACTTTAAGCTTCTTCCTGCAACTAAAACCCATTCCCTTCCCCCCCCCCCCATTTCCCCCCAATAACTAAATGAAAAGAAAAACCCCTATCAATTCCTTTCCACAGGTTTGCAGATCACAGTGTGTTCAGTCTTGTCTTTTTAAGCTAACAAACACCATTTGAATTAACAGCATTTCCTAAATCTCTGTTCACCTTCATTGTTCTCTTCAGCTGTTCTGTGTCCCTCTTGAAGCATCTCACACACAGCTGGATGCAGTACTCTCTTGAAGATGTAACACAGCATATAATTGAATTATTATGTGTTGTGATTTCCAGCCTGGACTTAACGCTCCTAGTTCCTCTTGCAGTGTTTTGGATTTGCTAAGCTTGCAATCCTCCAGCTTTCACCTCAGTCTCTAACCAGCTGCTTTGCAGCCTTTCTTCATGTGGTGCATTATTCCCGCCTGTGTGCAGTCTTGCATTTGTCTGTGCTGCATAGCCCACTGCTGCTTCAGACCTCACTTTCTATTTGTGCAAATCACTTTGTACTCTAATCCCAGCTTCCTGGTAGTCTATTCCCACTTGGTGTCATCCACAGGTTTAATAAAATCATTCACTTCTCTGTCACTGCATGATGTATTATGGACTCTAAGATAATACAGGAGGAATATAAATAGAGTTTTTCAAAAGGATTAAAGCTGTGTCTAGTGGTTCTAATAGTAGTCCTTGGAATACTAAATCAGAAGCCTAAATGACGAAGCAAATAGATGTACAAGGACTCATGGTCTGGAAAAGAAAAGGAGTTGTGAAATAATAGGATGAAAAGAAACAAGATGTGTCTTCCTGGTAGAAATATAGCCCCATTTCCCAATAATGTAGTAGGATGTCTAGTGACAGAACTAAACATTGAATTGGAGATCACAGAAATAATTCTTCTGATGAGGCTAGGCTCAGTTTTCCCACGTGTCTTTGTTTCAGGTGATTTATGAATGTCACCAGAGTAGTCTAACCCCTGCCACAGTTCTCCTCCTTACATGGCGTTAGAGATTGGATGATGGCTCTCTTGCCATTACTAGCTGTCTGCCTTTTTTTGTACTGATATAAAAGAGAATCTCTGTAAGCCACCACCAGCTGAACCATGACTGAAGTTGTGACTCATTTTCTGCGCTCAGGAAAGTAGACCTGAGTTCTGTGATGGCTGGATCAGAGAGATTACTTTTCATAGAGGGCTCTAGAAATACTTTTTTTTTTTTTTTTTTTTTTTTGGTACGTTGCAGCCCAAGCAACGCGGGGGTCACTAAGTCCTACAAGTTAAGGAGAGAGCAGGTTTGTTTGGGTTTGGGGACTGTCCAGGAACTCCAGTGAGTCATGGAGATATGGGGGCAGAAAAAAGGTAAAACTTCACATCAGCACTGAATGAGTGCTGTAGTGGACTGTAAGCCACCATGATGTTTCACAGCACAATGCTTCTGAATGAGCCTTCACATGGGTTCTTCTTTTTAAAACTTGAACTGTTACCAATTATTTTCTGTAGGTAAGAATGGTGAGGCCTCATTGGAGGAAGGTGGAATATTTCACACTGAAACAGTTGGCAGCCTGCAATTCCTGTTTGTCCTAAAAAGCTGAAGCTTTCTGGGCCCTCTGAATTGCAGAGAAGACCTGAAGAGCCTTGGAAGGAGATGAATTCTGCCAGAAAATCTTCACAACATCTTTCTGTTATCCATGCTCTCTCCTCCCTCACCTCCCAGCCCAACAAAAAACCCCCCAAAAACCAAACCAAACAAACAA
Source organism: Oxyruncus cristatus (assembly GCA_013399855.1). NCBI lineage: Eukaryota > Metazoa > Chordata > Aves > Passeriformes > Cotingidae > Oxyruncus > Oxyruncus cristatus. The sequence goes on from VXAY01004360.1 coordinate 1,369,062, forward strand.
ACAAACAAAACCAAACAACAACAACAAAAACAGAAAACAAAAAGCAGGGTTTATTTGAACTCTTGTAATTAGATCTGTCTGGGAGAACAACCAAAGTGTCAAGGTTTCAAAGGGAAAATCAGAAAAGTCAAGAGCAAGTAGAGACTTGAAGGGGTAAAAGGGAAGTCGAAAAAAAGAAAAGCTGGCCTTTATCATGGTAATAGTAATGAAGCCAAGCTGAAAAAGCCCAGACAGGGGGCTCAGTTACTGTACTGAAAATGGATTCCCGCCGCTGGTCTTCACACGGCAGCATCCCCGAACGGATTAGGGAACCACGGAGCCGCTCTGGTTACCAAGCCTTAGGACTTCTGTCACGGGCATTTCTGGTTCTCACTCTGAGTACTGATGGAGAGGGAAAGACTAAAGAAGTAAACCGCTTACTGCTTGCAGGTGGGGAGCGTTTGGGTGGGGAAAACCCAAACTTCTCTCTTGCTGGAGAGCCTCGCCGCAGGGGGCTGAGTGCCCTCACAGCCCGGAGGGCTTTTGTGGCAGCTGGACGGTCAGCTGCCTGTAAGAGGTAGCACTCAGGTTTCCTTTCCTGGCTCTCTTTCTCCAAGTCTACAATCCGACTCTGTGCTTGGGAGCACGCTGGCGACGGGCCTGAGTGCTGATCCAGAAGCAGTCAGTGGAAAATGATTTCTTAGCCCGGACCCCAGCAGCACAGGAGATCCCATTCCTGTGAAGCTGCCGTGCAATTTCCCTGCCTCTCTGCATGCATATCCCCCCCGGGCCATCCAGTCCTTCACGGGTGCAATCAGCCTTCTAATCAATTAGGCAAATTGACTGCAGGGGTGAGCTATTTCCTACTCCTGGTAACAAAACTGGGTTAACTCCATATTTCCCAGGAACTCTGGTCCTCTCCACCTTAGTGTTTTTTTCAGAGGCTTGAAGGACTAAATTATGAAAAAGCAGAGTAAATGTGGACATGCTCTGTTACTGCAGAAAACAAAATAATTTAGCTAAGTGTGGGAGGATTTTGGTGACCGTTTGAAAAAGTGTATTAATTTGGATTCAAAGGGACAAATATTCCAGTTAAGCAGGTATGGGAGCACTTGCTCTTTAAATCCCAGTCAACCAAAGACAGAGTGCGCATGAGCAGGCTCACAATTACTCACACTGATACTCATGCTGTATGTATTTAAATTTGTAGGTGCTACAAGCGGATATGACATGCCACTTAACAAATACAACTTCAAAAGTCCTGAGGACAGAAGTTCCAGATGAAAGTTAAGCTGCACTTTCCCTCTCTGTTGTTCTTCATAGCAGGGATTTATTTTTACCAGGCTCTGCAAGGAGCTCTGCATAAACATGTCACTGAAGTCCCAAAGACTACATATAGGTGCAGGCATATTGGAGATCAGGGCCACATGATGATCTGTTTTTCTTAAATATTATTTTACATTTATCAGACTATTGGTTTCACAAAGTGTTTGCAAAGATTTTGCCAGGATACACTATTCTGTCTGATTTCATTTGCTGCCTCCGGGGTTTTTGCACTACAGCTTCTTGCCTGGTGTTACATATGGGACAGAAAAGACATCTCCCACAGTGCTGGAATCAGTAGCTTTCAGTGTGTAGCTGAGCAGCCCACCAAGCATATGCCACTCCTTTTGCTTCAGTACAATCCTACCGGTTGCTTCAGCCTCACTCTGCGGGAACACAGAATGCTGTATAATGTATAATGAGTCACCCACACCAGTATCTTATAAATTGAAAGTGGACTCTGCAATAAGAATGATTCCTGAAGTCCTCTGAAGCACAGCTTCATAGCCTTAGCTTACAGTTGGTCCTCAAGTCACTCAAACATTTTAGAGATCGGAGAATCTCATAGAAATAGAATAACTTTGTTTCTTTTTTTGCTAGATTTGCTTACTTCATGAGGCAAGAAACTCACTGAATTCATACAGAAAACAAAATAAAGAACTCAATGAATTTACCATCATACACATATAAAAATCAAAGATTGCTGAGATTAAAATTTGGTACTCATATTCATTAATGACAATTTGTTTTTTCATTGTAAATTACATGTAAATATATATTCCATATATGAGGGATATGGTCACACAATAAAACAATGAAAAGTAGAGAGCGTTAGTGACAAGTCATATATATAATATAAAAAATGTATTTTATAAAGAATATTAAATCTCTCTACAGCTATACCAGTATGGTAGAAAACTATAAATAAACCAAAAGTTTTATACTTTGGGCTTTTTTGTTTGGTTGATTTGGGGTTTGGATTTTTTTTGTTTGTTTTTGTTATTTGGTGTTTTATGGTTATCGCATTTCTGAGTTTAATGCAAGGCTTCATCAAATGAGTTAAGGGAAAAGAAGTTTCAGGAAGTCATTAGATATCAAGTGTTATACAGTATTATGCAGACAATGTTTACCTCCTAGTTGATTCAAATATGAAAAATCCCTTAAGTAAGCTCAATTTATAATTATCAGAGTTTATGATAATCACAGTGTCTAATTTTTTTTTTTTTTTTTACCTACAGTACAGAACATATAAAAAGAGTAAGAAATATTTCCAACATGACAGGCACTTTTTTTGTTTGCACCATATGTATGATCTTGAATATTGATATGGGCTAGGAGGGTGGGTGTTGAAAGTAGAATTAGCTTTGCAGTGAGAGCTTGTAGCAGGCAGATGAGTGGTACGTACCAGAGGCAGGGAGCTCACACATGGAAATGTTTGAAACCACTATGCACTTTGGTATAACTGGCATAAAATTGAGTTCAGGATTGAGGGAGCAGAAATCTGGTAATCTCAAATGCTAGTTTGTGGGCAGACATGGACTGTAGGCTGAATGTTGTCTAGCACTTGTAACTTCTTGTTCTTGTGAGGGCTAAAACTAACCAAAATTTTTATTTTAAAGATTTTTTCAAAAAATTGTGCCTCTGGTAGGTAAATGGTAAATCTGCCCATAAGACTGGAGGAGCAGGAGTTCACATCTGTTTTCAACTTCTCCCTGTTCTGCTTAAGGTTTTATTTAAATAAAATGAATTCAAAGAGATTAGCTGCAATAGTTCTTGGATGTACATTTCATGTTTTTGTTACCCTACATCTTATAAATGTTTATTAACCATGAAAAGAAAAGACTGATTTGTTTTTAGATCTTCTGGGCTTTAAAAATATAGTTTAATATCTACTTATATCTAATATCTAAAAATATGTTTTTCAAGCAAATTACATCAGGATCTTTACAGAACACCAGTTTACAGGTGTTTTACTTCAGAAGTATAGTAAGACCAGGAGTAAGACCAGTAAGCTTCTTTTTTTATAGTATACCATAAAAGGGAATTCTGAATATTTACTATTAATAAGATATATGAAAGCTAAAGTGAAAATCTAGAGTAAAGAACAGTTTTGGCTGAAATTATTTTCTGATTTTTTGATATATGAATGACAGACATTTGGCTAAAATAAGAACCATTATTGCAAGAAATAGAATAAAATTAAATAATAAAGAAATATTTCCCTCATTTAGCTAATATTTTACTTAAAAGTCTCAAAACCAACAAAACCAATGAAAGGATTATAATAGTTTCATTCTCTCTGAATTCAGGCAAGTACAGTTCTTCTTAAGAAACAAAACTTTTTAATACTGTTCTTTCCCAGGCTTCTTTTGCATGATGCTTCTAATTACTTCTTTGTATAGTGTATCTAACAAGCAGTGTAACTGTGTTAATCTGGTAGAGGAAACATACATAAAATAGTAGTTAATTTTGACAGCATCTTTCTTACCTGTTTTTAAGCACCTACTTTAAACATCTAACCCTCTCCCTATCTCAGCTGTCCTCTGTCATTCATGAGGAAGCAGGGTTTCACCAAATTGGAGTTAGCCATGAACCTCACTCCCCATGCTAACTGGCAGAAATATACTTTCTTATTCTTTAAAAAATTCAGTATAAAACTATTGTCAAGGCTCAAAGGTGATAAATAATTCTAGTTACTAACAAAAGTGATGCAAATCTTAAAAGATGTATTAATTTTCTGCTATGGATTATTGACATATTTGATGGCTTTTAGCTGTATTCAGTACTCTGCTGTGAGGGTGCAGAGTTGTTTTTTGCTACTCAAAATAATTTTGTGTTTCTTTTATCCCAAGGTGGATTATTTATTTCCAAGAGAACATCATAAATCACCAAGTGTCATTGAGAAAGTGATGGAGGAATACACATTTCCAGTTTTGGATGGAAAGAAGCAGCAGGGACAACATTGCAAGAGATCTTTCAAAGCATGCAGAGTTTTCTATGAATTGAGAAGTGAAGACAGTGGGGTCACAGAAGTGCAAGTATATTTTCTCCGCAAAATGATTTGAATCAGCATATTTCCTAGATCACAGTCACTCTTGCAGGAAGCTCTATTTAAGTTTGTTTCTACAAGAGTAATAGTAGTTCCTGTGAGTAAAATGCCTATGTTCTTTCATTCTCTGACTGAAAGCAGAAACCTGATTTATAATAATCAGTAAGGTCTCCAAAGCCTTTTTCTTTTTGTAACTGTGATTCAGAACAATGCAGTTCTGAAAGTAATCACACATTCAAATACAAGTAGGTGTGAGCTTTCAAATATACTGAAAGTGAATATTCAGAACATCACATCCTGGTGTTTGCTTCTGATGTTAAAAACCTGCTGTGCCAACCAGGATGCATGCTTTCAAAAGTCCATAACTTTGTTATTTTGAAGCTAGATTTCTTCAAACAGAGCAAGGCACATATTTACCTTCTAGGGATTTGTGCCATTTGTGCCAACTTTGGCACCCTTAAAAGAAACTGATTTTGAGTTTCCTTGAATGCAAAAGTACATGCAAATAAAATTTTCACAGCTCATTTTTAGATAAATTTAGGTGTTCTGAGTAACATTTTACTGATAGTTTCTTTTCAGTTGAGGAAGGGAAGGTTTGATATAGTCCTACTGGAGATGTTCCAAATAAGAGACAGAAATTAATTTATTACTATAGAAAATGTATATCTAACCTAATTATTTTGCAAATATAGCACTATGCCATAAACATTTAAATTAGGTCTATGAAATTGATTGTTTATAGTAAGCCTTTTCAGAGGAGTTTTTAATGTATCTTGCAGTCCAGGGCATCAGAAATCGGGTGCCAGTACCGCAGCCCCACAGGAAATAAATCCGGAGCTTCTACCTCTTCAAGACATGGCTCTGAAGCATCCAGTGCTGGTACGTTGCTCCTCACTTACTCTACAACATCATGTTCAGTTCCATAAGTCTGTTGTACCAACTTTGGAGACTTTGTCTAATTTGAAGGCAGATTGGAGTTGATTTCGCACTCAATTCTGAAGGCAGCAACACAGAGAGACTTCAACTCTACTGCTCTAATAAGCATGCACATGTTGTTATTAAAACTTTTCCCCTAAAAGATAGTGTTAAAACTTCAAAAGTATGGGTTTTATGGATCTGATTAAGAGTAAATCTCATGAAAAAATGAGAATGCATGAATTGGAAAACATATTCTCCTTCCTGAACAAAGAAAAGTGAAATTTGGTACCACCCACAGAGGAAATCTGAAGATTTCTGGCAATAAGAAAGCTGCATTTTGACTTGAAAACTAAAAAAAAGTTCTTGGCTCAGATTGCATTATTTTTGTTCCTTGTAATGACACCACGTATTCTGGGTCAGCTTAGTGTTAACCTGTATTCTTCTGGCACAGGGGTGCTGTAACTCAAATGGAAAGAAAAGCATGGACCACCTCTGTCAGGCTCCCACATCAACCCAGCCTCCTGAGCTACACTCACTCATGAATTCTCCAGTTACCACAGGAGAGACCTCCATGCATCATATGTAAATATAGGATGTGGAGTCCAGCCAAGGGAGCCCCATTAGAAAAAAGCCACCATCCTTCTGTGGAATCTGGCTCAAAGGTGACCAGGTGTTGTAATTGGCTCCAAATATGTAGACTCTTTTAACAAACTGTAGTATTGGGACTCAGATTTGACTTAAAACCATACAATTTTTTGTATCAATTTTTCCAGTTCAAATTATACACGTTCTGTGAAAATGGTTGCTTCTCTAAATGCTGCATTTTCCTCCCTCCTTAAGTAGCAAAGTACTAAAGTATTTTTAAAGAAGCTGATATAACTACAGTGATGATATATCTCTTGTTAAGAACTGATACTATTAATTTACATGGCTTAATTCTTCTATGTAATGGTGAACATTTGTTTGGGTTTTTTTTAACTCTAAGTTGCTAAATAAAGACTTACTCCTTGGACTAATGCAGATAAAGAAGAAGTCTCTTAAGCTGGAAAGGAATTACTAAAACATAGAAGCAAAATTTACCTTTGTATAATTTCTCAAAAATCTGCATAGGTACAGATTATCTATAAATACTTGGAAGTTTTGGTATTAACAATCATCCTGGTGCTGCACAAAAGCAAGAATTTTTGCCACTGTTTTTCTTCCTTTTCTGTAAGAAATCTGTGAAGTAATTTTTCAGAATGCTTGGTGTTACTGCAACTCAAAGCTTAAACTACTATAATGAAACTTGAATTCCTCCATTTGCGCTAATACACTTACAGTACTGAAAACCACAACCAGCAATTTTTGCTTTATTTTGTACTACAATTAAGTTGGATGAAAATGTTTTCCAATATAAGACCTTCCATGTACCAGTATGTACAAGTACAAAACTGAATATGAATCAATAAATTCAGCTTCCCAGGAAACAGTAAAATAAGTGTATTCAGAAGTCTGTTCATATTCTTGGTTTTTGAAGAAAATGGTTTTCAATTTCGTTTTATGGAAGTCTTCATATCTCATGTATGGCTGGGCTATCTTACACTCTCAGTAACTGTTCACAGAACTAAAGACACCACAGATTAATGTTGCAGAGACAAGACCCTCAGCTGTGTGAGAGAACACAATTCTTGCAATGGAAGAAATGCGAACACTTGAAAGCATCAGAGATGGTCAGTGAAGAAGAAAAAAACCTCTCATAGATGGATCACTGTTTTAAACTAGAAATCTTCACTGAAAGCTAGGAGTTTCAACAAAATGAGAAACTCAATCATTCATGAGGGAGAAAGAAATATGTAAACATCAGAAAGTTTTGTGAGATAACACACCCAAATTTTATATATGTAAAAGTTGGTTCCCTCACTCCTTAGAACATGAAAGGAACAGGCAAAATATTTTTCCTGTCACAACTGGAAATTGCAAGACCGTGGCCACTGCTAAGTAAGCAAGCCTTTGGAGGGTATTTATCACACTGCAACTGTGCAGAAGAGATTGGTTTTAAGGCTTGAACACCCTATTTAGTAGCAGAAACAGGGATAAATATGTAAGGGCAGTGTAACTTCATTGCAGGAAAAGGAATCTAAAGAACAAGTTTGTTTCTTACTTCCAGAAATGGCTGCTGGTTTTGTAGACCTTTCACAGAACACAACATGCCTTAAAACAGAGCAACTGAAATGGTAGATGTGTGAAAAGTAAAGCCAGCGATGAGACTTCACAAAAAGAAAAAAAGGGGACTGGCCAGCCTGCTTTGCAAGAACATGGCTGTTCCAATAAACAAGTCATGTTTACAAGAGGAATCTTCCTGAATTTGATACCGCTTTCTTTAGAGCATTTTTTTTTTCAGATTTAATCAATAAATTGATGTTTAATCCAATTTTATAACTGAAAGATAAGAGTTTAACCCCATTCACACCAAGATAGCTTCATTTTCAGCTACCAATTTCAGAATTCCAAGATAAAGAACTGAAAAATAAAATAAAAAAGAAACCAAAAGTTTTAGCAAAATAAGGTGTCCTGTTTCTTTGCCTTATTATCCGGGCAATAAGCCAGGGGATAATAGTGCTATTTACAACAGACATGCAAGCTTACAAAAGAAATTAGTAAAGACACATTTTGTTGAAGGCACCTAAAATCCAGAACAAAGGTTGTAAGATTTTTAAATGGTATATTTCTGCACTTAACTGCTAATAAAAGTGGCTACTAATTGTTAGGCCCAAGAATTATATGAGAGGGACCATTAACATGTTGTTCTGTTTTTGAAGTATCTGTCTGCATTAACATAGGGCATTGTAGTGCAGATTACATTGAAATGCTGACTACTCTGCTGTAATATTGCTAGGAGGAAAACATTCAGTCCTGCAGCAAAGAAGTGATATTAGTGAACTTAGAAAAGGTAAGTATTGCTCTGTTTCTGATATTTTAGATAGTCTGCTTGATAACTGCGGTTATATATTAATTTCCTATGACAATTTGGCATTTCTTCTTTCCACAAATAAATGGTTTACGCTAGGAGTTGTTAACCTAAAACAAAGCAGTTACGTATACAAACAATACAAAAGCTGTGACATTAATGCCAACTTCTTCCTGCAAAATCTTGCAGGATACGTAACAAATTTAAGTTTTAGATTTAGAGGAAAATCAAATCACTGTAGGTCAGGTTAGTTTTCTTTGCAGCAGTCAGCCCTGTCTAAGGGAAACCAGTACTTCTGAGCTGTGGAAAAATACATTTAGATCAATGTGACAAGATCAATGAAGTCAGTATCTTCTATAGCCTTGCCATATTAGATTTTCTGCTTTACATTTATATAGCTAATATTTTTTAAACAAAGTGCCAAATTAAGAGCAAAAAAGGGAAGAAAAGATAGTCTCAATCAGAGCAAGAGGAGCCTGTTCGTTTGCACATGCTAATCAGTTTCCTCTGTGTGTTTTAGTTTTCCCCTTCGAGGGTGCAGTCTGACAGTGGATAGGAAAAACAGACAACAAACCCAACAGCTATGCTTCTTCCATCATCTCCCCTTCCCTTTTGTTCTCTCTTCCAAACAAAGAAGTTTCTCCTACCGGGCTTCTCCTCAGCTTACCAGGCCTGGTTCCTTTCTGCTCCCATTCCCCCCACTGCCCCATGGCCCCTTCCCCCACCGCCTTGCCTGTCTCCTGCCTGTTCCCACTGGTTTTCCATCCTCCCTCCTGTCAGTCCTGGCTCTTTGTTCCCACAGGGTTCTGAAGATGTGCAGCAGGAGTTCAGCTCCCTCTTTTTAATTTTTTTTTTCCCCTTTTTCTCTGGGGGAAAATATGGAACATTTGAAGCCCCATTGATAGCAGACAAGAAGATAGCAGAGAAAAGAAGAAACCTGCGAAAGAAAATGAAGAGAAATTAACCTAAATAGTCCACTGGCGTGGAGTTGCCTCATAAGGTTTTCAGAGAGCTTTTACACATAGAAGTAATGAGCATATTTTCAAATCCATATAAGGATATTTAGCAAGGAACTAGCTTTCTCCAGTAGAGTACTGAAAGGCCTCAGGTGCGTAGTACTAACCTGCTAGTGTAATGGTCGTCTGAGTAAGAGATTTACAGTCTCTTTACAGAGGACGAGAAAGTACAGCTATCATTTTCCCAGCTTTGGAAAGGTGTATGATGAATTTGTCATTAAAACCACAAAAACCAACTTTCACTACCACTATATTGTGATTAGGAGAGCACCTGCCCAAACAATTTAAGCAATTAGGAAAAAATGTTTACAAAGTGATGTGTCTCTCTTATCTATTTAAAAATTAACACTATCCCAGTTAAATCCAGGACATAAAGAAAGGAATGACTGGAAACGAAGAACCTTTCAAATTGGGTTCTTCAAACAGTTTTTAAAGTCCTGCCTGCTTCTAGACTCTTCTTGAGATAATCATAATGTGTTACTTAAAACTGAGTTAATGGAACAAGCAGCAGTCAGACCAGTCCAGCTCAGATTGCATGGCAGTGCTGAGGAAGATGAAGGTGCTTACAAATTTGTTATCCCTGTTATCAAAGATCAAAAGAGTCAAGTGTTGCTCTGCAGCACAGCACATAAATTACTTTATAAGGGAATTCTCATGGTTCCTGATGGACCTATGAAAACTGGCAGACACTAATAGGCGGTAAAATAATTTCTCTAGAAGTTCACTTCTGCTGTTTGTTTGCATACTTCTCTGGGACAGAGGTGAAATGTGCTAGTATTTCCCCCTGAATCCTCCTCCCACATATTGAAAACAATGAAATTCTACTTGAATTAGGACAACAGGAGAGGCAATTTAAAGGGGCCCTAAAGATTCAGTCTCTTAATCACAACTGTAACAAAATGCTGTTATCCTTGCCGGTAATTCCCTGGCAATTGACAGTACACTAGTGCTATCGGAGAAGACCTTGCTTTGCAAAGAAACCTGCCTAGATAACCAGATCTTCATCTTCTGTTTCCCCTGTCACTGCACTGTTACAGAAATCCTAGTGATGACCAGCCACTCAGGAGCTACATTTCGACCCTGACATTGAATCTAAAGTTATTTAGAAACTGAAGTCAGTGCAGATGTTTTCTTCTGAACAACCCATGTAATGAGGAGGGCATTTCAGTAGGACTGTGTGAATGCACACCAGCAGCCCCATTAGGCTGCAATAGCAACTTAAGAGGTTTTACTCTGGGGGCAACCTAAAATCACTCTGGCTGAACTGTAGTTTGGTCTGCTATAAAAAAGGGACTGCGTATAAGACAGAAATTAAATTGTTGGGCAGGTTTTCTCTGTGAGGCCCTGGAACCCTACGCTGCCCCAAGTCTAGCAGTTGTTTTAGTGTATAAGAAAAGGAATACATAATTAGGAACTTGGGAGAGACCTGATGGACTTTGAAGAGAACTTTCCAAAGAAAGAAGACCTAAAGAAAGGGTTAGATTTTTTTCTTTTATGTCATTGCTGGACTGATTTCCTGCTAAACAATTGCTCAAATATAAAAAGATTTTGTTGGACTGTTAATAGTAGGTTAAATAGAGTAAAATAAAGGTGTATTTTTATTATCTGCATATAAATGAAGGTAATTTAAAATGTAGGGTGTAAACAGCTACTGTAAAGGCCAAGAAAATACCCCAAGGACCAATCTGGTCTTCAAAAGATTGTGAAATTCCTAAGAACTCGTTAATTGCTGGTTTATCAGTAAATCCCAAACCCAAAACCATAGAAATGGCAGTCTCTGTTAAACACCATAAAGAAAAGAAACTTCACATACTTGTTGGTGATTTCTGAATTATTGTAATTCTTATGACTCCCATTGGTTGTATTTACTCTCTCCCAAATCAATCCCTACTTAGCCATTACCACTGCTGTTTTCAAACCTTGAATATTTGAATCTTAGTGTCCTTCCTAAGAGGTGTTTAAATAGCTGGAAACTGCTAAAAAAAATTTGGTTTTTAGTCTTTAATCTGGACACTTGCAGCAAGAGAAATGTTTTTTTTTAAATTACAGTAGCTGTTGAGACAAGACTCTTAAGCCATCTATTCCCATATTCCTTTAGGGTGAAAGCATTCTCAAAAAGAATTGTCTATTATTTTTCCTCTCTCTTTATAACCGGTTGATGGGAAAAGGCAGAAGAAATGTTAAGTGTAATTAGTTTATTGCTAAAGCATATTGCTAAATCAGCATCACTTTCCAGAATACCGTATTTCTGCTGACAGCCTTTTTGCACAAGATCTTCAGCCAGTTCTACATGAAAAGTTCTGCTTCTAGCAACCAGTAAAGAGAAAGTCTTCCAGAGCTATTAATTTATGTAAAATTAAGAAAATAATTTCAAAACAGATATGAAATAAACAATTGCCTTTCCCTTCCTGAGATTTCCATGGGTTTGTTATCTTGAAGGATTTTCTCACCAGGACTTACAGCAACAGTTTTGCGGGTGCTATGCACAAAGCTCTTCAGCTACATGTGGAAGGGAAGATAGGGCTTTTACAGCCACTTCAGGATTTCTACTTGGAAGCCTAGTACCAAAACACTGAAGTAAAAATAATTAGAAGTATTTGGCAGTGAGTGTCAAACTTTCTTAACTGAGATGTCTCAGATATATCCACCGAAAACCCACTGTCCTAGCTCTTGTTGTTACTGTTCAGTTGCTGTTCAGGATTGTGTTCAAATGATGTGGTACTTGGTCTAAAGCTGTGGAAACCTCAATTCTAATAGTTCATACCACCCTTTATGTATGATTAGTTTTCTGTAGAATTCCATATTGCTTTGTTAACTCTGAAAAATTTGTAGAAAATTTTGTCTTTTTAAAAAATATTTTAGAACTGTTGTTTCTGTTTTGAATCATGATTGAAGCTTAAACCAAATTTTTACAGAGACAGACAAAAGTTACGTCCACAAATACTTTAAATACATTGGAGATCACTATTTTCCTCTGATGTTTCTCTGAGTCAGAACATTGACAATATTAAGAAAACTAAGTTTTGCTGAAGTCTTTGGGGAAGACTGAAGGGTAAAATTTTATTCTGTATGCATCCTTCAGATGGCTTTTGCAAAGCACTATGAAGCATGAAACCTGGAGCAGGCAGTTATGTCATTCCTCTGTCTCTCATGACAGCTGATTGATATCCATAAGACTTTCTGGAGCTGTGCTTCCTCTTGGAAGGAAATCTGTGACTGTGTACCTATCTAGTTGTCTTCTTCTATCTTCTTGTTTTCTTTTCCTATAATGTTTAAGCTAAAAATATATGAAACTTCTGCGGATAATTTTAGGCATGAGAATCCAAATCAATAACCTAATTTCTGCAATTGCTTTATCCAGTGTCATTGAGCCTAACACAAAAAGTTTGGTGAGTAAAGCTGAGAATGTGGATACCTCTGTGTCTGAGGACAGGTAGGAAATGGAAGTTGTGGGGCCTGAATTAATCCTAGTTTTCTACAGATCTTGACTTTGGTAGGAATCATAGGTATTTAGCATCACCAATTAACAGGTGTTTGATTTTAGGCATCCAGATAGTTTGAATTTTGAGTTGATTTTCTTTCTTGGGTTTGGATATAAGTGAGGAAAGGGTGGCACTGTACATCCTGTGAGATATAAAACTATGGAGGGAGAGAACTGAATTGAGGTTGCATATCAGGATATGTCTGGAAGGAATAGGATTAAAGCCAAGCAGAGTAAAATATGTGCACCACATGAGACAAGAGATAGCTTGCAAGGAAGATACACTTGCCTGTGCAGCGTTTCCCAAGACAAACAAAGGAAATCTTAGCACGCGCAGACATTTGAAAGCAATCTGGGAAAAAAAGAGGCATTTGCTGGACCCTGTTTAGAAATGACTTTCATGTCTGGTATTGTATCCAGATATTTATCATGAAACACAGTGATTTTGCTTGAAAATACATCGGGCAGCCAAAAGCTTGTAGCCACTTGTGCCTTGCTAAGAGATCAACTTCCATAAAACTGAGTTCCTTTAAAGAAGGTGCCATGCTGTCAGCACATCTGTCTTGAGAAAGGGAAGGAAGCACTGAAGGTGGAGGATTGCTTTTCATTAATTGCATCATATTGAGCTTCCAGGCAGACAAGTACTTGAGATGGCCAAAAGGTGGAGATTTTTAGGTTCCTCCCCCTGTTTTCTATCTCCTCCCCCCTCCCAAAAAGAAATGTTTTGCCAAAACCTCCTTGTGGCAAAGCAAGGGTTTTAAAAGTAAAGCCATGATCAAAGCAAAAGCTTTGGAGACTTGGTTAATTACAATCCTTTATTTTCTCAAAGGAAGATTTGCAATGGGTATACTTGATCAAGTTAGACTTCTTTTTCACTGTTATTCAGGGTTCAAATCCCCAACAAAAAAAAAAAAATATAAGCAAAAATGAAATAGGATCACAACTCATTACCCAGTTGTGTAAATACAGGAATCTTCAGCTGCCAGTTGTTACGCTGAGAAGAAAAATTGTAAGAACTGGGGAGGTATTCATCCTTCGTTTAGTTTTATTCTTGTATGAATCACTTGTGGAAAAACTTCCTATGTTTTCAGCAGAAATATTTCCAAGTTGAAATTTATAGAAACTAGCTGATAATTAAGAAGTTTTTCAGCATAAAAGTTCATTAATAAAATGAGTTTGTGGATTTTCTAATTTCTTTGTCAGAAGTGTATACCTGACTTATTAATATTGTTTTGGTGTTACACACTGTAGTCTTGTATTTCTAGATGTAAAATGGGGTGAAAACTTTTCAGTGCAACATTGCAGTTGGTTTTGACTAGAAATGTATCTATTACAAGTGTACACAATATGTGACACGAGGCATCTTCCAAATATAAAGTCTTTAATTAAGTACTATTTTTATCAAAGCTGTCAATGTGTTGAGGCTTGCAGTAAAGGGTTTTCTTCCTAAAGGAAGGTGCCTTGAAGTTCTTTTTCTATGGTTCAGATTGACCCTGTCCTTGACATGTGGGCAGACAGGAACAGGAAATTATTTCCTGGGGATACATGGCATCTGCAACAAGATTCTTAAAGTGAAATGCACCTTAAATTACTGACTTGGATAATATTGAAATCTTCCCTCTGGTTTCTTAAAAAAAAAAATTTTGAAAAGCCAGTGTTAAACACAAGTAACATGCTGTCAAAGGGATCGAATTTGAGAAGGCTTCAATTAGTGGTGTTTGTGGGGTTTTTACTAGTATAAAACAACAATGAATATAACATGAGTGTGATTTGGTTTAATTCAACTTGTTTTTAAAAAAGCCGAAGAAGGCACATAAATGCTTGCAACATGCCTGCAAGGTTAATAATGAATTCGGCTATTCCCAGCTTTATTAGTGTTAACACATGCAATTGTTCCAAAAACATCCAGCAGGAAAAATGCACCCTTCTTAGAAAATCAGACTGAATTTGCATTACCAGAGATCAAAGGTTGTGAATTTTTGTTTTGACATGTAATTACTTTTCATTATGCATTATTAGTTTATTGGTTACTTTCTTGCATTACAAATGGTTCTAGAGAAAATAAGGGTGGGTATTAGCAATGAAAATTTCTGTATAATATTTTTGCCCTGAAGGTTACCAAAATGGAGATACTGAAGACTTGCCCAAAGTGAGACAGTGAGTCAGAAGAGCCCAGAATCAGCTCTCCTGGCATCCAGACTCTTGTGCTGTACATTAGTCAACCATCTTCCCATAGTTCATATAATAGTTTTATATAATATGAAAATATTTATATCAGATGTGGAGAAGACCTTGCTGGTGAAGGAAATGTGGGTAAGATGAAGAGTTGGGTATAGAGAGTAGAAGTAGATCACATACAGCTTGGAAGAAAGAAGTTAATTGCGTTCAGAGCAGTGTTAGAGAAGAGACAGTGGAGGGGCTCAAAAAGTGGCTCTGTTGGTGTACAAGTGTGGTACATGTGAGTTCAAATAATCTCTAGATGGAGTTAAGTTTCCATCCTTTCTTCTGAGCCTGCTGCACCAAGATGATGAAAACAGCATCAGAGTTACGCAAAACTGTTGGTATCAGTCAGTGGAGGTTAACTCAAATGAAGTAAAGAAGAAAATGGTTTTCTATCTGAGAGCTTCCTTGCTGATGAGAAGCAAAGAATTTGCTGTCAGTAACCCTTCATTGCTAAAGGTGTCCAAGTGCTTTTATTTTATCTGGATGAGGTGTAACCTAGAGCAAGAAATCAGAAAATAATCTTGGCAGTAAAGGGTTCAGAAGGGTCTGTAAGGTTTGAGGCCACATTCAAGGCAATTACTAATTCCAAAACACAAGATAATCTAGATTTAGGCACAGGTTTCCAGGTGAATACTAAAAAAGTTATCCTTATTTATAAAATATAAAATAGTGCTCATTAGCGCTGTATGCTTGCCTTTCTGTCGACCAGTGAGGAGGAGGAAGAAAAGCTCTAAAACAATAAAGGAGGGGGAAAAACTCCCCACTAAACAACAGAAAAGAGCTTGATTTGGTTTTAAAAATTCTGTAATTACAAATTAGGACTTACATCTCTTTTTCTAGAGGTGTTGACATTGTCTGTCTATGAAGCACCCAGTTTGTCTTATGCCTTTCAGTAATTTTCATGAAATGCGCAAAGGAGAAAGGGAAAATTGTAGATTTTCAACTGCCTTAAATCTTTCATTGATGGTGAAAGTTTGATTCTTAGCACTGCATAATTTTATAAAGATAGTGCTTAGGGAAAAGATGAAATTTCCCAATAAAAGTCTGTTGGTTTGGTTATTAATGTCAGAAAATCTGAGGACTTTGGTATTTGAGACCTAAACATTAGCTTTTTAACTTACCCCAACCTATCTCAACAAAAGAGGTTGCGTTCACATTATTGCCCTTTGGGAACTATATGGATTGAAGTATAAGAAAAGGTGTTGTTTATGGTAGAGTCTCCCAACAGGACTCCTGCTAGGTCATTTATAACAGTGCTAATACTTTGTGTCATCAAATTCATACGGTCCCTGTTTGAAGCAGAATATGTCTTCATTGTGGGGTTGGGTGTTTTTATTTTGGTTTGTTGTTGTTTTGGTTTTGGTTGATTGGGAGTTTTTTTAGGGTTATCCTTTAAACCAGGATAATGCAGTAAACAGTATCTGTTATTCTACTACTCTTTGCATCCCCTGTAATCCCTGTTGTGCCTGTCTCTCTTTGCAGCTTTTTAAGAAATGACCTGTTAAGAGTGGTGGGTGGCTCTTGTTTGTGTCATCTATTTGTTCCCACCAGTTCACTCGGGACAACTTGGTTTAAATAATGCTAGTCATCTAAGCAATATTGTTAAGATATTGTAAAAGATATTCTAGTTTGAAATTTTGAGTTTGGATCAAAAATACCCTCTTCTCAAGTTTGCTGATTTCATCTATCTTTGTTCCAGACTCAGCCTTATGGGCTGGGAGCTGAGCTTTCGTGGGAGCTTCAGTTTATTTTGTTGTTTTTCGCCAGTTGGTGTTGTCTAGTGCAGCAGGCGCTGAAGTCATTGCAAGTTTGATCATTGACTTTCATGAGGCAAACCTCAGGATCTGAGCATTTGAGCTGGAGAGGGTGCTTAGCAGTACTCAAGCAAAGACCTAAGTCAACGGGAGTTTTGCCACCTTCCAAAAATGCAGGATGGAACTTTGCCTTTGCTTTGCCCTCCCAAATGCTAAAGGGGGAAAGCAAAACAAACCAAAATCAACATGTTGTGCTCTTCTCAGACTACTTGAAAGGAAAATGTTTTTAAAAATATGTATGCATCAAAATCTGTGGAGAAAATCAGTCCTATTAAATACTAAAAGCAGAGAACATGAAGCATACTTTTTTCAGAGACTTAATGCTCACAGTGTATGAACTTAAAATGCAAAAAAACACTGTATGTTTTCCCAGGTTATCATGTCTTATATGGGTATATGTTAGCACAATGGGGTTACAAAATGGTGAGTTCTTATATAAAGCTCTTCCATCATGATCTTTAGGCTTTTTCTTGTTTAAGCCTTGTATATAAGGAAAAATGATATGCCAGATTAAATGAAATCCAGAAGCTTCCTAGGAAAATGGCATTTACATCCACATTAATGCCTCAATAGTAGTAGTATCAGTGGGAGATTCCTTCCCAGTGCCCAGGAAAAAGCAGCTGATGGATACATCTGTACTTGTACAAGCTGTACAACTCTGTTACATGTACATAATAATGAATGTAATATTTTTATTAAGTGTGGGGGGGTGGGAGGCAAAAAGCTAAGCAATGGGGAAGCAGGTGTTTATTCTTCAGGGGTGGGAAGTTTTGACCTTTGAAAGGTGGATTTCATACCAGGTGCAGTGGGTGCTGGCCCGACCCACGGCTGCTGCCCGGGGCAGGATGGGATGGGGTGGGAATGCAAAGACACGGGTCCGGCACCAAGAGCGGTGTTAATAGCATGTGCCCCCCCCCGAACTGCAAGTTGAAGGATAATTAAACAAATACCTCCAATACTTAAACACGCTCTCGCATTTTTGCACGCCATCCCCAGGCGGTTAAAGCTGCACGGGGGCAGCTGGTACCCGAGGGCTGCGGGACCTCGGGGACAGACTCGTTCCCGCTGGGAAGGTGTCGAGGGGTTTGCGATGTCCCGGGGAATAAGGTAGAGAATGACTGACAGGCCTTCTGAACCCGAAGTTCAAAAGCTGGAGGCTACTGCTCTTCCCATGTAAGAGGAAAAGTATTGCTGTAAATCGGGAATCTTTATAGCTGTTCAGCTGAAGGAAGTTTTTTGGCTGTAAACTGTCATGCACTGCAGCTCCCGGTGAAAGGACTGTGGAAGTGGGGAGTCCTCTCTCCTGGGAACCAAAGTGCAATTAAGATCAGAAAGAGGGGGAAGGAAATAAAATAAAATAAAGACAACAGAAATCTAAACCGAGGAAAAACTTTATGGTTTGGGCTTGTTGGATATTTCAGGGTGGTTGTTAAGTTGGTTTTAGTTTTTCCCCCGTTCCAAAGATTACGTATAAACTCCTGGAAACGGGTGTTTTCTTCGTGGTCATTTCAAAATTGATAGCTGAAAAGACTTCTTTTTTGAAAGACCAACTAAATTTGAGAGCATACATCATTTGTCTCGATAAGTGGGTCGATCATTTGCTAAGTATTAAATAAAACGTGAGCTATATCAAATCAAATTGAACTCTCTTCTCTTTGTCTAAAGAGAGCGATCAGTGTGAAAAATATTAACTGTACAGATAAGTGTCTGCCGTCGAAGGATTTCCCATTCCTTGAGTGCATATACATATATGCGTAGAAGAATTATTCCTTCCTTGAAACATCGATCTGAAAGAATTTTAAAGGGTGTTTTATAAACTCAGGTCACCTAAATACACATTTAGGTCGTCTCTAGTTATTTTATTTATTCATTTTCGGTATGGTTAAATTTCCACGGAAGCCGCTCCGTCGCTTTCAATTCAGGCTGTTCCCGCTGCTTTCGGCTCTTAAACACCTTCATTGTCAGGTGGGGTAGAGCTGAGGAAGAGCTCAGGCTGGAGTCTGCCTCCACGGGACCCCCATCACTAGCCCCATCACTCTTGTCCCCTTTCTCCTCCGCGGACCGTATCCTAAAAGCGATGCGACTTCTGCAAGAGTTGAAAAGTCTCTCCCTATCACGTGCAGGGAGCGGGCGACTGTCCGTGCGAGTCCTTCTTCGGGGTTAGACTTTCCTGGTGCTCAGCTTTTTGTTTAAGGACTAAGATGTTTGAAATGTCGCCCTGAAAGCACAAACCCAAAGATGGTGCTTCCAGCCTACTCGAGGGCCAGCGTGCCGTGCCCTGGCGGGGCTTAAGTGCTCGTGGCTTTTGATGGGTCGTGTTTGCTTGCTTTGAGAGGAGCGCCTTCAGTGAAATAAACACCTGATAGCAACTACCGCTAGTAATGACTATCCATCAACTTAGTAAATTTTGTCTATAATTTCTTTGCAAATGCTGCTTTCCCCTTCCAAAAGGACAAAAAGCAGGCGGTGCTCAGGCAGAAAGAGCTTTAAGAAACTGTAACGCAGGTATTAATCTGAAGGGTTAACATTTTTTTCGCGTTTCTGCACAGTGGTTGAAGAAAGATGGCTTGCGGAATTCCGCACATGAGGTTGAAGGGGAAAAAAAAGCTCTGCGGAGTTAAGTTAATGATGTATAAGTCCGATGGTGCTGTATAATGAAAATACAGCCCTAAGCCGTAGCTCCTAAACCAAAAAGAAACCGAAAGTAATAGCGGAAGGTTTGGGATTATTTGAAGTTTGACGAGGGCAGACACTCTGGGGCTTCTGCTCCGCTGCTTGCGGAGTGTGGAAAGGCAGGGCGTGCAGGCAAGGGGTGTCTCTCCGCAGAAGCAGCCGGTGCCCGGACTGAACCACCGTCTGCATTCCGCAGAAAGTACCTTCAGTGTGCCTTCCACCGGCAGCCCCGACTTCCAGCTCCTTCTGCTGCCAGACAGCTCGACAGCGTAACCCGGGCACTTTCTCCTAAAACGTGAAAAATCCAGGCAGAGATGATGCACGGTGTTTGGAGAAGAGGAGATGCTTATTTTATAACAACTCTGACTTTTACACCGCGCCCCTTCTTTTTCCCTCTCTTTTGCTCCCGTTTAAATGACTTGTTATTGTTTAAAGAGACCCCATTGAACTATTTCCTGCTCATTGTCACCTCTCTCCCCCTCACCCTCTATCCAGGGATTCTCACGGAAAGGTAATAAACTGTTTCCCTCACACCACAGACCGTCACAGCTCCGGAGAATGCAAACTGTTACAACACCGGAGGGCGGGAGCGCTTCAGAGCATCCCTCCTCTCCCTCGTCCCAGCTCTTGTTTTTGTGTCAAACAACTTTAAAAGAAGTTCATCCCGTTGCAAAGTTTCAGCCGTGAGGCTCAGCCTCCCCTATTGCCCGCAGGAACTCGCGGGGGTTTCTCCTTGTTACATGAAACGAAGCCTTTAGCTATCGATCTGGTTTTTCAGAAGTACGTTTTCATTTAGGTGGGATGGCAGGTAACCCTCGATCTGATTTTTAGATTTTTTTTAAAAAAATATATTTTATTTAGGTAGGGTGGCTGGAAACCATCGCTATCGAGCATCTCGGCTGCCAAGGCGCTGCCCGTGCAGGTGGTGCTTGTGTGGCAAACTGTGACTTTTCTCACGGGTGGGCTCTCGCGATCGCTTAAAACCGGGGAGCCGGTGGCGGGGAGTGCCCGTGCTGTGCTAGGTTCGCGGTCAGCCGCTTTACAGTGCTGTTTCGGCTCTTTGGCTAAGTTTTACTGCAAGGTTTGTCGTTGCCAACTGCAGCCTTCACTGAAGCAGAAATTTCTGTCAAGGGGGCAAAGGACAGCGCGGGAACGGGAGTGAGTGTGGGTGCTGACAGCCTGCGGCTGCTTGTGAAGAACGACTTTCCGTTTTTTCCCCTAAACATGGATCAGCAGTGGGGGTGTTTGCCGCCGAGGACTGACTGCCTAAAAGCTGACCGGGAGGCTCGCTGCGCCGGTGGCTGCGGTGGGAGGCGGGAGGGTGCCGCGCTCGCCGGTTGTGAGGCTGTTGCCGAGATGGGCCATTTCCTCCGCGGCTGCCGGAGCCCCGGCCCCGGCGGCTTTGATAGAGGTGCAAACATTTGGGGGCAGATTTACATAAAATAGCCGCGTTCAATCCCGCGGGCCGCAATTAAACATCACAGGCCCCCGCGGGCCCCGCTGTGATATGGCCGCGGGCAGCCAATGGCGAGGCCCGGCCCGCCGGATCAAAGGCGCCGCCCGCCAATCAGCGGGGCCCCCCCGTGGTCGCGGTGATGTCACCGGGGGGGCGTTTATGGCGGGCTATAACAGCGGCCCGGCCCCGCCGCCCTCGCTGGGGCCGCCCAGGGCCAGGGGAGGGAGCGCCTGGCCCGGCTCCGCTCGGGGCTGTGCCACGGAGCTGCCCCGCCGGGCGGGCGCGGGGCCAGCATGAGCTCCCCCGGCCCGGAGGGCGCGGGCAAGCCCCCGCAGTACCGCGTGGATCACCTGCTGAGCGCCGTGGAGAGCGAGCTGCAGGCGGGCAGCGAGAAGGGCGACCCCACGGAGCGGGAGCTGCGCGTGGCGCTGGAGGACAGCGACCTGTGGCTGCGCTTCAAGGAGCTCACCAACGAGATGATTGTCACCAAGAACGGCAGGTAGGGAGGCAGAGGGAGGGGATGCCGCAGGCCCCGCTGCCGGCCGCCCGCGGTGGGGCGAGGGTGTCCCGGGGCCGGGGTTTGCGGGGTGGCCCCCGCCGTACCTCGCGCCTCCGTGTCGCCCCGCAGGAGGATGTTCCCGGTGCTGAAGGTGAGCGTGTCGGGGCTGGACCCCAACGCCATGTACTCCTTCCTGCTGGACTTCGTGGCGGCCGACGGGCACCGCTGGAAGTACGTGAACGGGGAGTGGGTGCCGGGCGGGAAGCCGGAGCCGCAGGCGCCCAGCTGCGTCTACATCCACCCCGACTCGCCTAATTTCGGCGCCCACTGGATGAAGGCGCCCGTCTCCTTCAGCAAAGTCAAACTCACCAACAAGCTCAACGGCGGCGGGCAGGTAAGCACCGGGACGTGTCGGTCAGCTGGGCTGGACCGACCCGTCCTGTCCCTGCCCGTCCCTGCAGGGCGGCGGGTCCTGCTAAACCCCGTGCTCGCTCACCCTCTTCTTAATGCTCGTTTTCAGATTGATGTTTTCAAACGTGCTGGGGTGGGTCGCGCTTCCGTCTCTCCCTCCACCTCCTCCCCATCTTCATTCCATCAGGACTCTCTTTCTTCCCACCCAAGATGAGTGGGTGCCTTGATGTGTTATGACTTCCCTTCTTAGAAGTCTCTTTCTGATCTGAATAATGCCAACGATGTGGTAGATGAATCTTTCTGGCTAGCGTATCACTGATGCGTTAGTGACTCTGCAATCACCTGGTCAAGTAATAGGGATAAGGATAACTATGCACGAAGTTGTGGTGTCTGTCCTCTGTGCACTTTTCCTTCTCATACGGCTTCAGTTTTAGGGTTTATTCTTACCTGTTGCTTTTTTCTTTTAGATATTTTAAAACCTGTGTGCTCTCTGTACCTGCCAGCATCTGCCACAATTCTGTCCCTGCTCACCCGCTCTGTCCACTTGCTCACAGATCATGTTGAACTCCCTGCACAAGTATGAGCCAAGGATTCATATAGTGCGAGTGGGTGGTCCACAACGGATGATCACCAGCCATTCCTTCCCAGAGACCCAGTTTATAGCCGTGACGGCCTACCAGAACGAGGAGGTACGCACAGCAGGGAAGAAAGGATGCCACTACCAGGAAGTTTTAAGTAGCAAAGTGCATGTTACGGAGCAAAATAATGGATCTCTTTTCACGTTTTTCGGTTCTTCCTGTGCTTTTTTTTTTCTTTAACCCAAATATAAAAAATTGATTTAATGTATGTAAAAGCCCTATAAGTGTATTACAGCACAAAGTTCTGATCACTGTCTCAATATGTACTGCAAATTCATTGTAGGAGAGTCATTCTTAAAAGATTCTGTGGGGCAAACAACTATGATTAAAAATACAGTTGTAATTTTCAGCTACGCAGTGAAATAACCGGATGTACCAGTTTTGGAATGGCCCTTTTTCTGTTAGCCTAAACTTGCATCTATGTTGAATGAATCTGCAAGTTACCAATATTTCTGAGATTTCTTTGGTATGCATTCTGCTCTGGCTTGAAATGTGAAGATGTTTATAACTCTTTAGTGTACTACCTGTCTTAGGTGTTTCCGTAGATGATCAATAAACCCAGGCAATTCAGTCTCTTAGAATTTGGCAGAGAAACTAATTCCCAGCCTTTTGATAACACTTCACACTTTAAGGAGCTGTTTAATTGATGTCTGTAGGTTGCTATTATGGCCCTACTTCTATTTCTTAAAAAGCCAGTGATTTTTACCAACTTCAGTGCATAGTCCTAATTCAAATCCTAATGTCAGTGTGATAATGAATGGTGATACTTGTGAATAAAGATATTTGTTGTTGTTTTTAGATCACAGCTTTAAAAATTAAATACAATCCGTTTGCAAAGGCATTTCTTGATGCAAAAGAAAGGTGAGAGCTCTTAATTTAATACTAAAGTGTGGATTTTTAATGTAGATTTGTAGAGGCATATTCTTAACTAATACAACACGGTTTCTTTTATAGAAGTGATCACAAAGACATGATGGAGGAAGTGGGAGACAATCAGCAGTCTGGGTATTCACAGTGTACGTTTCCTTTCATTACACATCATGAGCATAACTTTGATTTCTTCCATCTCATCTGTTAAGTTAAGCAAAACTTTGAGACTGCTGTTTGCTGACTGGCTTGTTAGTTCAGAGGGACAGTAGTATTAACAGGTCCTTGTGATTGTGGTTTGTGCAGGTTTACGATTGTATAAACATTATGATCTGTGGTTAAGACTTCTTTTCTTACATTCAAAATCATTTAATAGAATCTTGCCATTGCCTTTATGTCCAAAAGGACAACTGCCTTTGTATATAAGGACAGCAATGTTCACGGGGATTTGGAGGCAAAAGTTTATTTCATAGAATTATTGAAACAGTACTTATGTTTTAAGTATTCTAAGAAAAATATGGGTATTCGCCCAAAGTTTCTTCAGATGATTAAAAAGCATTAGTATTTTAATGATTTCTGTTTTAACAGGTGATTGACAAAAAGTGCAGTCTGTAAAGGGGGAGAGTTGATTTGCAGTAGGAATTATTTTTTTTTCAGAGAAAATTCCTTATTTTTAAGAGTTCTTAGCAGTCTGAGAAACTTCAGAGCTTAGCTATAGATTGAGCTCAAAGAGCAATTTAAAACTGAATAACATGCTAACAACTACTGAGCACACACTACCTATATATGGGAGGGTTTAACAATTTCTATGTTTCTTTACTGTGACTGCAATGAAATGGTAACTTAAAAAATAACATTGGCTTGACACGGGGCTTTTCTGAAGCTGTTGTTTCTCTTCCTGCCTGTCTGCGTTACATACCCCCTTACAGACCTCTTGCTTCCCCACAGTAGGTAGCTGGCTTATTCCTGGGACTGGGACTCTATGTCCACCTGCCAATCCTCACCCCCAGTTTGGAGCCCCTCTGTCCCTCTCCCCTGCTCACAGCTGTGAAAGGTACTCATCGCTGAGGAACCACCGTCCTGCCCCCTACGCCACCCCCTACACACATAGAAACAACTCGCCAAGTAAGTCTGTTGCAGCTCTGTAAAAAGGTGGGGGATGAGCCAAGGGATGTGAGCTTTGAGCAGTGGCATTGTGGGCAATGCCCTGGAAATGAAGGTCGCTGAGTAATTCAGTTTATATAGAGGGCTTGGAGTCAGCATTGCAAAGGAAAGGGGGTGATGGGTATCTGTCTGCAGTCTCTTTATAATGGAAAAACTGTCCCCTGGTAATTGATTGGATTGTATTGTGCTGGCTTTGTCTTGTGCTCTTGAGTTCTTGAAACCACTGAGCTTAAACTTACTTTTTTTTTTTAAGTTTGAAAATAAGGACTTTAATGATTGTTTATAGGCGATACGCTGACATGAAGATGTATGTCTGGTTCTGTTAGTATCCCTTATTATTAACACATGATAATTGAGGGCCTGATTATGTTAGTTTCAGTTGCCAGTAGCTGTAGTTAATGTCCATGCCATGACTGCATAAAAAGAAATAATATGGAGCCAAGTAAATTACAGAGCTATTAAAAGCTGTGCTCAGAAATGAGCAGATATCTTAAGGCTTAGTGTCTCAAGCACTAGGTACTTCAGAAAACAAAAAACAACAAAATTTTTAATTGCTTTTTTTAAAATATATTTTCTGTCTTCTCACAAAGGAGAATGGTTAATAATTTTAGTCTTTCAGGCTGTGTAGATGTTGTAGGTTCCCATAAAAATTTAGTATTTTAAATTATGAAGTAATACACAGGCTTCTAGATGCAGCCTGACTAACCTCATATGTAGCTTTGTAGTTCATTTTGAAGTGGAAAAACTAGCTTTCTGTGAACTTTTCTTGCATCGTGGAAATTTTATGCAAGTTTTGTGATTTAAATAATAAGAGAACAAAACACCTGTAGTGTTCCTTCTTGTTCCTTGGTCCTTGGCAAGGAACCTCTTCTTCACTTAGCCAGCTGCCACAGCAACTTCTTTCTCACTATAGATGGTTATATGGCATTCCCTTAGCGCCTCTGCTGTATTGACCAGCCAGTTTTGGTCACAAGCAGAGTAGTCTAAGCCACAGTCCAGTCACTCCTAATGGTGTCCCAGGTGGACTTCAAAGCCCATGGCAGCTCAGCTTGAAACTAGGATGTGTGATTCAGTGATGTGCTTGTTATTCAGATCTGCCAGTGTAGGTGATGGAGGTAAAGGAAGTGCCCTGCAAAGTCCCCAGGTGACTGGGATAGTGTCAGAGCCTGCCTCTTCCAACAGACTGAATAAAGAAGCATGGACTAAATTAGCAGGTGGTTTGCAGATAGCACTTTGGCTATATAGCTGCTTCATAGAAATAAGACTTCACAGTTGTGAGCTGAGCAAAACAACTTATCGGGGCAATGCCAGTGAAAGGTTGAGCTTGACACAACTGGTTGTAGCTTCACTTTTTTTTTTTTCCTCTCTGGTAACTTTGTCTTTTTTTCTTTGAAGGTGGTAGTTGAGAGTGATGGTTTAAAGCTCTGGATTGCTGGAACCTGCTGTAGGATGGTTTAAAGCTCTAAATACAAGATTATGCAGCCTGAGTCTAGTGTGTTTAAGTGATTACTTGTTTTCTCAGCAGCCTATGCCGATAACTCCTCTGCCTGCCTATCCATGCTGCAGTCCCATGACAACTGGTCTTCTCTAGGAGTTACTACACACACAACGATGCTGCCCATGAGTCACGGCACTGGCACAGCTACCAGCTCCAGGTAGGATTCTGTCCCTCAGTAGCCCTCAAACAGAATTGAAGAAACAGAATTTTTCTTTAGTGTTTTGGAAATGTAGATACTTATGACAGCAATATTTGATAGATTAAGGATTGAAAATCACTTAGACAAACATAGATTGGATTGGAGGATGCTTTCCGAAGTTTCATCTCCTTTCAGCATAATTAAACATAAAAAACTTTTAAAAAGTGTTTTTTTTTTAATTTCTTTCATTTTGCCCAGTCACTGCTTTCTCAGCCATCTCTGTAAACCCTTGTTCTGCTACAAGTATTGGGGCAGTGTACTGTATTGTGAAGAAGGAGCACACAGTTGGGGCAGTAATTCTTTACTAAAGCATTGCCACTCTAACCAGCATAGCATGGGATTATACATGTGGTGAAAGCCTTGCTGTTTTGTGATCATAAAAATGTATCTTTTCTCTTTTTACTTATTATCTTAATTACACTTCTGGATCCTTTAGCAGATATTTAGCTTCCAGTTAGTCCCTTGGAACTAGACTTGAAAATTCAAAGACATACAGAAAAGGTGGTAAAATAGTTGCTATTAACCACAGAGGGACAAGGTTTGAAGATCTTTCTCAACAATTCAGACCTACCATTCTATTTGTGGAAAGCATTTTTATTTGAACCATGCACATGGACACTCAGCTGTTAATCAGACTGTGTACTACTACTCAGTATGTACCTGTATTACTGAACATAAGCTTTAGTCCTGAACACGGATTAACTGAGTAAACAGGTTCTCCTATGACTTTTTTTTTATGTCTGACCCCCAGGATATATATTTAGAAAGTTGCAAAGTCCACTGAGTTTCAGTTGCTGCATTGAGCTGTGCAGTAGATAAAACTAGTAGAAATGGAACTGTTGGACCTCAAAGGAGGCATTTCTGCAACCCCTTTGGTCTAAACCCCTATCTGTAAAGTCAGAATAATATTTTTCTTTCTTATTAAGGTGCTTGGGACCAATAGATAGAAAGTACTGTGTAATATTATACATCAGGACTTTACTTTTACTCATAATATTTCTCTTGAATCACCCTGTTTTTTTTAGTCCGTAGGTGTTTATACATGTATATAAACATATGTGTTTTGTGTATGTAGATACTTAGAGGAGAGAGAGTGCAGAGGCTCTAGTGTCGTGATGAGGCTTTTTTCCTTTCAAGCAGCCCTTTCTGTAGTATCTGTGTGATCTGCAGCCATCTGCAGTCTGGTGCTTCCCCTTCTAACATGAGCTGATGAACAAGGAGGGCTGAGTTGCTGTATGGAGGCACCCAAGGGGTTAGGATTCCAACAGATTCGTGGCAGTGTATTCAAACCTACCTGCCTCCAACAGCTGCTGTGTCCAGCCACCTCCAGCATGTGCCTTTTCCCCTAGTGCCATCATGGCTCAGGAATCACCTCTCAAACCTCTGCATTTTTCAACCAGCCTGTTCATTCCTCGGCTTGGCTTAAAATTGGCTAGTGTACCTACTGCTGGAACCTGCTGTGGGAAAACAGGGAGGTTAGATTTATTTGTGAGGGTGCCATGAATTCGAATCCTACCTGGAGGTCCTTTCTACCTCACAGCGGCTGGGAACTGCCTAGTGAATTTCATCATCTCCAGCAAATGGACCCAGCTTGGGGTCTGTGTCGTGACCTGAGAAACTGCCAGCAAGCACTGGAGTCACTAATAACTTGTTTTGTTTATCACTTTCCCTCTTTCAGTCAGTACCCCAACTTGTGGTCTGTGAGTAACAGCACCATCACACCGGTGTCTCAGTCGAGCGGGATGTCCAATGGCCTGAGCTCCCAGTTTTTGCGTGGCTCTCCTGCACACTACACTGCTCTTCCTCACCCGGTCACAGCCACCTCCTCTGCGTCCCCCCTGTACGACGGCGGGGCACCCACGGACCTGCCCGACAGCCAGTATGATGCCTCCACACATGCCAGGCTGGCATCCACGTGGACGCCTGTCACGCCCCCTTCCATGTAAACCTCAACCTTTTCCTCTAAGGCAGACTTTTTAGCTACTGAATTACTTTAAATGCTTAATCCTCAAGGAAGACAAAAAGGAGACATGAAGGAAACTGCAAACAAAGCATCTGCACTGCTTTGCATAGAGCATCTACATTATACCTCTTATAGTGAACAGTTCATGACTGACTTCATATAGAGTTTACAAACCTGGTGAGTGTGCAATTTTGAGAGCAGATTCACTGCTTTTAATCAAGTTTGATAGACCTAAGTTTTAAGTTTTTTACTTAGATTCCAAATTTCTCAGTGTTCTGATATATTTGGACCTGAAGTTTGGCATTGTTGTTGAGTAAGTTACTCATAACTGTTTTTGAGTTATTTTTTTAAATGTCAAACTTAGCTATAGTCATGAGAAGACTTTTGTTAACCATGTAGTTAGAAGCATTCTGAAATATGCACAAATGTAGCTGAGGAGTGAAGTTTTTGGAAAATCATGTGCACTAACACGTATTTGCCTTACAAATACGTTATATTCTTAACTGTATGCTTATTTCCTTGCTGCTGAATTAACGTTGAGACAATCTGCAAGAACTATAATCTTCCCAATAAATACAGTATTAATGTTTGGTCTAAAAAGTTTTACCCAAAAGACTCCTTTTAGAGGTAAGTTTTGCTGTTTGATCATATAGATTTCAAATACCCATCAGCTTAACTAAACCTCTCTTTTCAAATAGCTGGTGTATAATTAGGAGCCCTATCCAAAATGTTTTGAGACGCTGAAAATACATCGCTGGGTGTTTTTGTTGGTTTTTTTTTTTTTTAATGGTCTTTGTCTCAGGCCTTAAGGGAGGGAGTTCAACACCTGGAGAATCATTCTAATTTATTTTATTTCAATCTTCTTCTCTGATCTATATTTATTACTTGGTAAGTTACAACTTTATTTTCTACATGTTAAGATATGTATATAATCATTCAACCTACAGTGTACTCTTTTAAGACAATTGTGTGGGATGTTGAACAACATGGATGTAAGTAGTTAACTTATTGTAAGAGGAAAATCTGTAGTTACCAAGAATTTTGGGGGAAAAGTGCAGATACCCTAAGATCTAAAATACACTGACTGCTTGACTTGCTGGAAGGAACAGGTCTTGATATTAAGTAATGTGATCCAAATCTCTAATGTAGGCTGACCCAAAACATTGGCTTAAAGCGTGCCCTTAGACATATCTCTTTCTCCCATTGGCATATACATGTCCTGGGGTAAGAGAGTTCTTTTGCATAAGCCATAATAAATAACTTTGATAATGAAGTGCCTAAATAGTGAAGCAAAATTCTGTATCAGGGAATTCCTTAAATAACTGATGGATGTGTGCTCATGTGCTACAGTGGCAACTTTAAGATGGAAAAGCAAGCATTTGCCACCATTTTGGGCTCTTTGGCACCCTAGGGGCAGGTCCCTGCACCTCGAAAGGCTTTGGCAGGGCTTTCTCCCTGCAGAGGGATCTGTGTGCAACTGCAGGCTGTGGTCTCCTGGAGGTGGTACTCCATCAGGAGATGGCACCAGAAGTGAATGGCTGCATGGCCACATCCTCTGTCAATATGTAAATATTGATCTAAGTGCTCCTGTTTTATTGTGAAGGTACATTGTGTAAATGATGTGTGTTATTATTTAGACTGTTTTGTAGAAATTAGCAACATCTTTCATTGTGAGGTTTTATACTTGTATTTTGGAAGTATAATTTAAATTAAAAAAAAAAGTAAAGATTCTTAAAGCCTAATGCTTGGTTTTTAGTTTATGGAAGTGGTGGGAAAGGTGAAACAAATACACATCAGCCGTATTGAACCTGCACTATATTGACCTTCCATGGAGCGGTTTCACAAATGGTTCCTGCTGGAAGGTGGCTTGTGTCTGTGCGTGAAGGTTCAGAGAGTTATCCCCTTCTTCCCTGTTTCCCCCTCCCCCCCCAATGCTTTTTGTTTGTCCCTCCTTTTGGTAAATCCTTGACCACCTGGTGTTCAGAGGTGGTACCTGCACGTGGTGTTGGATGAAAGCTCTTTTCCCAGTGACCAGTCTGTAGGGTAAATGCTGGATGTCAGCCAGGCAGCTGCTGTGTTTTACCTTGATAACCAGATTGTCAAGTGTGTTTCTGAATCCCTGCCCCCAGTAATAAATACCAAACTGCTGCCTGGTCCCTTCAGCTACTGAAGGGGTTTGTTATCAGGTGACCTAGCACTACAGTGACTCTGCATGTAACTGAGCACACAAATGCTGCTTCTGAGAGCTGTCATAGTGGGGGACCTCACCCTATGTTGCAGAGGGAGCCAGGTTTATCCCATGCCCTTAAAGCAGACATGTCATGGGAAAAGGATGATCAGTCTGACACAGAATCATTTAAGTTGGAAATGACCTTTAAGATCATAGGGTTTAACTCTTAACCCACCACTGCCAAGGCCACCACTCAACCATGTCCCTAAGTCCCACATCTACATTTCTTTTAAATACTTCTAGGGTTGGTGACTCCACCATCTCCCTCTACAGCAAAAGGGAAACATAAAGCAGGTGATAGGTCTAGGCCTGCAAGCTGTCCCTTTGTATGGCCCCGAGCAGGCAGCCCACTGTGGGGCTGTCTTTGCCCTGAAGATGCTTGTGCAGGGGACAGCCCACAGCTACTGCCCATCATAGAGGTCAGCAGTTTCTCAGGTTCTTGCAGACATTATACTGAAATAATGATTCCATGTCCACGTGGACAAAAATAGTTGGGGCTATTTAAGAATGAGCTGTGTCTTGTTGAACTAACAGGCCTGCAGCTGGGGCCTTTGGGCTGTGAAGTGGAAGAGCCTGGTCCTGCTTGATGCTGGTACCAGATGAATCTTACCTAATCGGCTTTTTTTGGTATGAGTTTATTTTCCCCTCCCAGACTTTCAAATTAAAGAAACCAAAATCTTTCAAGCATTGAATGCAATTTGCATGCCACTTTAAAGCAGACTGAGCATTTCAGTATCTGTCTATTCCCACCTGCTCTGCCACCATCTTGGTCCTAAACTGTGCTTTTTCTCTTACTGGGTTAGTGTAGCCAAGCAGCCATCAAAGGTACCTCAGACTCACAAATACCATCAGGGTTGTAGTTGCTGGAGGGGCTGAGCAGTTGGACCGAGATGACTCTACAAATACTTAAGCCAGCATGAAAATGAACTTTGTGTGACTTATCTGGAGAGCTTTTTCTTACCCATGGGTTCACAACAGCAGCACTGTGCTGTGCTCCTTCCCTGGCTACCCACTGGTGCACCTCTGGGGCTGCTGGCAGAGGCACGGTGGAGGCACAAATGCAGCAGACATCTCCAAATGCTGAGGAAGACTGGTGTGAGATGGCTTGCCTCAAACAACCCACCGGTGCATGTGCCTCTTCTGTTTCCCTGCACCACCTCTGCTCTGCCTCTTCACTGCTCCTGTCACTGTGCTGCACACCAGACAAACACTGGGGCTACAGACCACTGTGAGGCTGGGAGAGGTCATAATGCTCAGGGATCAAGCTGTTAGCAAATGCTCAGGACTCTTAGGAAACCTATATTGTTTTCCATCTCAATATGTTAACGCTTTTTTCCTTTCTTTGCTTTCCTTTGGGTAATGAATAATTGCGGGCAGTAAAAATCTCTGTAGACCCCTCAGTCCAATTGTGCAGAAATGCCTTGCTCTGCCTGCAAAGCCATGGGAATACTTAGTCCCAGGCAGGAATAAAATGTGAGATTGGGTATTCCCCTGCTTGTCTCCAGGCTGACTCTCCCCCATAGATGTCAATTAGATTTGTGAGTTAAGTGAGATAATACACATTAAGGTACTGCATCACTGATGTAAATATAAATAAATAAAAAGTAATTAAAAAATAAAAATTAGAATCAAGCATCCTTTCTTTACACCCTTCTTAGGTAAAAAGAAGACAGAAGCAAAAACAAGTATGTTTTTTAAACCACACGGAGACTCATTCCAGGGGCTTAGATCTGTGGAGAAAATACTTTCTTCTTCAGAGATTCTGGCTTTAGTTGCTCCTGGATTTCTGTACCTTTGGAAACTGAGATAAAGAAAATGAGGGAACCAGTCTGAGTGATACATGGTTCAGTTCCAGTATTTTTCATAGTGTCTAATAGCACCTTACAGATACCTTTATTTCTGACAATGTCAAAGATTCTTTGAGAAGATAACAATCCAGACTCAGGTTCTACCACTGCTCATACCACTGTGATATTGAGGATATGGACGTTGTGGGCTTTAAAGCCCAAGGTTATATGACTGGCTATAACAGTTGATTTTGTAAACAGAGACGCCACATGGCTTCTCAGAGATCTCCTCCTGTAGCCACCAGTGCTTTTCCATGCCCAACATTTTTCCTTCTGTTCTTTGTACTCATTTGCATTCCTTGCTCTCCCAAGTGGACACTTCCAGTTTTATTCACAGGAACCACAGCAAACCATCCATACACAGAGGGAGTCTTTGTTAGCTGAAGTGCTGACTTATGTTTATTGTGTTTATCATGTTTATCATGTCTCAAGTCTGTCTACAGTGCTAATAGGAGCAGAGTGAGTGCTGAAGCCCATTCCCAGTGATAACATCCCAGAAGTGGATGTTGGCTGGCTGCATCCTTGAGTCAGTGTGGAAGCAAACAGTGATCCATCAGAGTTTCCATATTTTGTATACCTCCTGTACGATCACATAGCTCACTGCAATTCAAATTTCAAATCAATCAAGGCTTCCCTCCTTCCCCACTCCCCACTTTTTTTTTTAGATGAATGGCACAGTTATACTTCTGGTACTGAACTCCTGACATGTCTTTGAGCCTTGTTTTCCAAGGAATGACCTGAGGTGATGCCACAGATATGTGACCAGGGAACTCCTATAGATGACCATCTGTACTTGCTGGGCAAGCAGCTTGCAGCTTTTTCTTGGTTTTCCCACGTCTCTCACAGTCTTGCTGCACTATAGAAGTGGGTTACTGTTTCTTGATGCAAGTAAACTAATTAATTGCCTCAGTAAGTCCATCAATGCCAATAATTCTTCTGTGATATGCAATTACTGGACTTGTATCATGGAGAGTTGGAAGGGTTTTCCTGAATCTAGTTCCTTAATTAAAGAAAATCCCTTCACCAAGACCTTTTTATCTTAAAAGATCTTTCCCACTTAAAACTGAGTGGTGAGATTCTGGGGAGGTTTTTGTGTGTACCTAAATACCTGTGGCAAGTGGTGTTGCTTTTCTTTGATTGTCAGACAGTTGCAGCTCCCTTGCTTCTCATTGCTTAGCAGCTATCTTTTAATTGCCAGCTGAAATTTATCTGTAATAGTCTTATGACTGTCTGATCTTGAGCCAAAACCTTTTCCCATCTTAAATAGTTCTTCTCCCTTGGTAGTGTTTAAGCTGATGTGTATTGCTAGGAAGTAATTTCTCAGCCTCTCTTTTGATAGGTTGTAAAAACCCTCTCTTCTCCTCGGGTAGCATTCCCTCTCCTACTGGCTCTCTGTCCCTGTGTGGCTCGATGAAACCAGGTGTATGTGGTATAAAGCATGGGCTTGTAGAACGGGCTATGCAATGGCATACTGCTTCCTGATTTCCACTGAAATTAGCCATTTTGATAACTTTGAAGAACACATTTCCATTATGTAGACTTCCATCAGTGATTGACTGGTCATGGTGATCCACGTCCTTCTTTAGCTATTTTTTGCTGATTAACTCCCATCTTTTGTCAGAAAGTATTATTAATGTCTTGACTATGATTTGGTGCCCTTGTCCCAGTCAGCTGTATACCACTTGCATTGCTCCACAGTTTTCTAGTTTGTCCTGTGAGATATCTCCATTTTGCTCTGTGTTAATGACATCTCTCAGCCTCACATATCCAGCAGATCTTGTCAATGATGTCTTCACTTTAAGGTATAAATGAAAGTGCTAAACCAAGACTGGTCCAACTCCTCTGCTGGCAGCCTTTTTCAAGCCCGGCCCTTCTCCAATAGCTGGGCCCTCACCTAGTCTACAGATTTGCAAGTTGCTTGCTAATGTCCTTTTGTGATGTTAGAGGACAGTCTAAGTCCTGTGAGCATGGGAACAGGAGCTGCTGCTCTGGCAGTCACCTGTGAGGGTCAGAGTTTGTAGGGAGAAATGCTGCTGGAGGGAGGAGATCCATTTCTATAACACACCCTAATCCCACCCTACTCCTCTAAAATTCTTCTGATTGTCCTTGTCCCTGACGGTGGCATGGGAGGTTCAGAGGTTTGGAGGGAAGTTGTGACATCTTAGTGCTTCAACTGAGGCCAGGTAACAGTAAATCCGAAGACCTTATCAGCTTTCATTTCCATCCCTATCCTTCACTATCCTTTCTTTCAAACTTTGTAGTGAAGCTGTTTGTTCTGGAAGATGAACCACCCAATGTCTGGCATGTATGATTGCATCTCTGCAAGCCTTGGCCTTTCTCCAGCAGCTTCCTTCCCCTGCCTTGTCGCACACCTCCCACGTCTGCTATTTGCTCCATATGCTACACCAGGCCTGAGCTGAGGAATGTTTCCTGCTGGGTTGCAATTTCAAATCTCCAAATTCTGGAAGAGAAATGATATATTTATTCCCTGAGCTTGAGCACACTTACCTGCTCAAGCCTTTTTGCATTTTAGAGGTGACTGACTATTCCCAAGCCTTAGCTTCCATTGGCTTCCATTTTCCCAGAAAAGCCTGACAGGCCACATGGAAAGGAAACTGGAACACTCAGCAGCTCATGAACAAGACTGCCTGTTTGTTCACCTTTGTGATCCAGGATCCCATACTGTTTATGCAGGGGCTGCTGTGCAGGCTGGACAGCTCATGATCCATTACAAAAGGCATTGTGACCATGCAGAATCTGGACTGCTTTAGCCCATGGAGCTGGCACACAGGTGGCACAGACCCACCTCACCACTGGCTGGCCTCTCTGGGCTCTGAAGGGGAGCAGGCAGCTGATGCTAGTTTGGGTTGGCACAGGTGGGGATCTCGGAACAGTCAGAGCCAGCTGACTATGTGTGGGTTTGATCTACCAGTGGGGAAGAGAGGGAATTGCAGGTGTATTTGGGATGTGCAGGGTAGTAGTGAGTCTGTCTTTCATCTCAGAAGCAGTTAGCCTGGAACTTCCAGGTAAGTTGTGGGAGGTCTCCTGAGCTGGGGTTATGCTGTGGGGCTGATGGTGCTGGGAGAAATGAGCAGCTGTGGGCTGGTGAAGTCTTTTTGACTATGTTCTGCTGGGATAGAGTAGCAGCTTGACCATATTCCTGTGATGGGATGGCCAGGAGAGCCTGCAGCTTGGTCCTGGGAGTTGACCCGTGGTGCAGAGCCCAGAAGGGAAGCTTGCCCCAATGTTGTCTTGGTGATCATTACGCTGGCATCCCCAATGAAGGGGAAACTGGCTGGTAGCTGGAACCTGGAGACTGCCAGCCTTCAAAAATGCAAACTTGTCTCGGTGTCAGAAAACTCTGATGCCTCCCAGCAGAGGAGAGGCCTCTAAGAGAAGCTGAAATCAGCTGGTAGCTTGTCTTGGCTTCATCTGGACTGCATGAATTTAATGTTGTTTTAGGTTCAAGGTGGCTGTTGCTAGTTACCTTGTACAATAATTGGCACTGTTTTGTGAAAGGTTTTGGCTTGTTGAGTTGGGTTCTGGGGACTGTATTAGTGTGTGAAACTTTAATTCTTGTTCTATTCTTCACCTTAATAAAACATTTGTAGTGCTAATTGTGAAACTTTAATAACTTCCCACATGAAAGCTTTTGTTCCAATACACTAGAAGTGGTGTCCCATGCTGTGTTCTGTACCTGAATTCATGTCCAAATGTGTATGGTCTGTGTGAGATGTAGTTGTAATACTTGTAATCCAGAACAATTATGCGTACTGGTTGTCCCACTCTTACTGGATGGCTCCATTATCTGTCTCTTCTCTGCCCAGTTATATGTTGACTGCGGTGGGCAGGAGGGGAAAGAGAAATTTCCGCTTGCCCCAGCAGCAGATTTGTGCATTTCCTGTAGTTAATTTACATCCTACAAAATGAAATGCAGTCTTGCCATCAGTGCCTGTGGAAACTTCTGGCTTTTTCCTCTTCCCTTTGGAAACATGCAAACTCTCAAAACCCCTCACAAAGTAGCCACAGGTTGATGCACACTTTTCTTATGCCCTTGGCGGCCCTATAATCTCTCACTTTTTGGTCGTACTTGGGCTGCTGTGCAGCTGCTGCCAGGATACATGCAGGGCTGGAGCTGGGGGTCTGTGCAGAGAAAGGGGGGAAATCCAGGCTTAGAGCAAGATGTAGAAGAGGAGCACTGAGTCAGAAAACTTGAGAAAATGACTCCTGTAACTTTCTGACATCTTGTATTTATGGAAATTTTCTTATATCTCTGAGTGGATTATTTGTAGCGAGTGTAGTGATCTCTTTTATGATGCATAAAGAGGATTGCCACACTGTCACTGGGATTTTCATGGAGATACTAACATGATATTAATGAGAGTAAGTGTAACTACCCTAAGCTAGGGTTATTTTCTACAGCACTAAAAATAACCAGCAGCTGGAAACTAACTTGAATATAAGGCTAGTGGCACCTTCCATTCCAGGATAAATAAAAAGAGATGAACTTTGGCAGCTGGACATGCAGCAGTCCCTCCTGTATGTATTTTTTTTACCTACAAGCACATTTTTCTATGTAGGTGAGAAATGGTGCTCATCTTGAAAGCATTTGCTTCTGTAAACCACAGAGCAGTTGTCGGGGGATGCCAGGCAATTCTGCAAATACACTCACTGCTGAAAAATGGTAGCAATTTAACTGCCCTTGAAAAAATGCCTGTCAGAACACTGAATTTGTGATTTTAAACTGACCAGTGGCAGCAAACAAAGCTAACTTTTAATTTTGACTTCCCTTTTGGTTTTTTTGATAGTGAATAAATGACAGCATTCCCCTCAGCCTTCTAATTTGTCAGTTTAAGGAATAGCTTTCTTTGTTGAGTTTCTGCTGTTTGGTAATTAAATAAGGCAAACCTCATCTGCAGTTTGAGGAGAGCATCAGAAGCTGGGTTTCAGAAGATAGCCAACGTCTGGGGTGAACCTTTCTCTTTTTCCTTGTATGAATGTGCAGTAGCAAAGCTTGACTGACAATATGCAAAAAGTCCATGCTCAGAAAGGCTGATAGTATGGTTTATTTTGCTTTGACAGACTTGGTATCAAATGATTGTTTCTAATCCTCAATTTTATTCCAGCTCTGAGTCATGTGATTGTGGTGGTCTCAGTTAATTTCACGATTGAAATTTTTCACTGAAATGTGCATTTTTATCATGAAACTTGAATTTCTTAATTGTGTGTATGTTGTAGGTTCGTTTTTTTGTTTGTTTGGTTTTGGTTTTTGGGGTTTTTTTTAGGAAAAATCTGAAGGCTCCAACAGACACATTCTTCTCTGCTTTAGCTTTTGCTCCATCCCTGTGGGATGCTGCTTGTATACTGATGTCGATGAGACAGTCCCCTGAAGCTTATGTATGTGGGTGCCAGGTTCGCCTTGTTGTCTCTACGTGCAACACCATTCATGCTGCTTTCTGGTGCATTGCTACAGGGAAGTGATATGGACCAAAATCAGGATTTGGAGAATGGATTTCATGTAGGGAGCTCCTTTTGAAGACTGCATCACCCTGAAATGTTTGAAAACACTTTTCTGTTTGGTTGCTTTGTGTGTGTGTGTGTGTTTGTGGGGTTTTATTTTTTTTTTGTTTGTTTTTTCATTTGTTTGTTTGGGTTTTTTTGTTTGTTTTGTTTTTTGTTTTTGTGGTGAATTACTGTACAGTTCAGGGAGCCACCACTGGCACTTAGCAAGCACTTACAGTTGGAAGAATTAAGACAATTATTGTGAAAATTATGCTGTCCTATGAAAAGCTGATCCTGAGATAACAAATCTGGAGCTTACCAAGCGCTAACTAAGGATTCCTCAGACCGAAATCCCATCTTCCTACCTGGGAGCACCAATTATGTCAATGTCCATGTGTGTCTCTGCAGTTGGGCATCAGGCATCTGTAGAAGACCTTTGTCACACCTCCCTGATGTGTGTAGCCTGTGCCACTGCCTGAGCTGTGCCTAGCCCTCTCTCTCTCCATTTTGGAGGTGAGGATGATATATTCCATTTACTGGTGGTACCTGGACCTCAAGAAACATTTTCCAAGTGAAAAGTCACATGGCCTATCTTTAAATATTAAGTTTCCTTTTTCTTTTATCCCGGTGTAGGATATGCTTGTCCTGCTCTGGCAGATTCTCCATGCATGTTCTAGCATGTGTAATGAGCTGAGCTGAGGTTTAGCTTAAGGCTTCTGCTTTGGGAGCACAACCTGGCCCAGCAGAAGAAAATCTTGTCTGTGCCCCAGGGCTGGGGAGTGAATCTCATGTGGGATGCACCAACAGGTCTGCAGCTACTGCTGGGGAAAAATTTCAGATGCACTGTACGTGTAAGTGTGGGTGCAGTGGCAGAGCTGGGCAGAAGCTGCCAGCTCGCTCCTGCTGCTGAGGAATGTTTTGCCAATGTGGAAAAACTCAAACCAACACTTGATAATGGGCTGGGGAGGCAGTCATGGGTTTTCGGTTCCTCTGTATCACTAGGCCTCAGAAAGGACCACTGCAGCTAAGCCTCTCCTTGGGCTGTCATACCTGAGTGGGTGGTCAGGATGCAGCCCCTGGCACTGTTTCTCCTCAGGTCTACACTGCAGATGTGGCACACATGCTCACTGAGGCATGGGAGCCAGAGTTCTGGCAGCCAGGGGGTGTCAAGGTCCTCAAGTGACCACCAAAATGTCATCATTGTTTCTAGAACAATATTAAGCAGGTTGCTTGTGACAAAGTAACACCTGTTGGACAGCAAACAATGCTAATGAAAGTGTCCCTGGTCTCACCTATGGAGCACAGGTAGCTCCTGTTCTTAGACCTCTGGTACAGCGCATTGGGGTAATGCAATAAGCAACTATTAAAAAATAAATGCTTTAGTATATTTTGGATAATATGAAACACTTTTGACTGATAAATAGCTGTGATGTAGAATCAGGCCTCCTCTTCGGGCTACTGTTGCAAAACGAATTTTACCGGTCGTAGTCATACCATAACATCTCCTCTTTGCCTACCTCCAACATGATCAAAATTGCTTTTTTTAGACCAAATACTCAAAGAAAAAAAAAGTTTTTAACAAAGCACCAGTTGCTTTGAGCCAATTTATTACCTGCCTGCTCAGATCCAGTTTCAGAAGTTCAAAGCAAGCAAGTCTAGGGGGTTCTTCATTGCTCTCTAAAGTGCTTCTTTCCTTCTCCCTAAGCCTCCTTCTGCCCTTCCCTTTCCACACCTCGTAGGATGCTTTCTAGGTTGTAGGGGAGGGCTCACCTCTCTGAGCCTGGGACTGTACCAGCCTCTTAGTGTACAACTGTACCGGAGCAAAAGACTTTACTGCTGGTCTGTTATCTCCCTCTTGTGGACAAATTTCTCTTTCCTTCCTATGAGCAGAAAAACCTGATCATTACACTTACATTTCACAAAGCAGAACTAAAATTAAGAGCTGTCTTTAATGTTTTGGCTCCTACTTGCTCCTTTCTTCTATTGCTATTAAGTCCCATTTTAAAAAACAACTGAAATAATAATGATTCTTACAGTGTTGTGTAAGTTTGGGATTTTTAATAAGGAGAAGAACAAAAGTAAACCTAGTTTAAAAGTACATGTGTGAAAGCTGCAAGAGCAGCAACTTCAGAATGGCCTGTGGTGTAGTCAATTTTTTTTGTTGTCTTACATATGATAAACTGCAATAAATCCATCCCTTACTTCTGTACCTGCTCTGCCAGGATTGCCTTGCTGAAAGTCTTTCTACCTTTGGTTTAATGGCATCTGTGGCTGATGTTCTTGACTGTTTAAGTCTCTTTTGATTGGAGTTTTGAAGAGAAGAGCTGAGCCAAGAACAGGTGATGGCATTTTGATGGGTAGGGTTTCATAAATGCAGCAAAGTATGACAACTCTTGCACCAATTAACTGCTGAGATTTGTTCTCTGAATAAGCCTGTTAATGAACAAAAGCCTTCCTGCTTTAGGTGATTTACCTTAAATCAGGCACGCTTGAAATGCATCCTTTCTTTTTTGTATCTCTTGACCTGCCTGGAATGCAAAAAGCCATGGGAGAGGAGGCTGTGAACCACCCCTTTGAGTTGGGACTCTGGTCTGGCACTGAAGGCCAACAGCATCCTGGCCTGGGTCAGGAACAGTGTGGCCAGCAGGACCAGGGAAGTGATCCTTCCCCTGTACTCAGCGCTGGTGAGGCCACACCTGGAGTGCTGTGTCCAGTTCTGGGCCCCTCAGTTCAGGAGGGATATTGAGGTGCTGGAGCAGGTCCAGAGAAGAGCAACCAGGCTGGTGAAGGGACTTGAGCACAAGTCCTGTGCGGAGAGTCTGAGGGAGCTGGGGTTGTTTAGCCTGGAGAAGAGGAGGCTCAGGGGAGACCTCATCACTCTCTACAACTCCCTGAGAGGAGGTTGTAGCCAGGTGAGGGTTGGTCTCTTCTCCCAGGCAACCAGCAGTAAGACAAGAGGGCATTGTCTTAAGCTGTGCCAGGGGAGGTTTAGGTTGGATATTAGGAAGAAATTCTTTACAGAGAGAGTAATCAGCCATTGGAATGGGCTGCCCAGGGAAGTGGTGGATTCTCCATCCCTGGAGGGTTTTAAGATGAGACTGGATGTGGCACTTAGTGCCATAGTCTAGTAACCACAGTGGTGTTGGATCAAGGGTTGGGCTTGATGATCTCCAAGGTCCTTTCCAACCCGGATGATTCTATGACAGTGCCAAGGGCTTTCCCTCTGGGGCTCTTCAGTGCTAAACAAGAGGCTTTTCTTGCTTGGAAAGAAACATCCTAGATAAAGAAAATCGTAACTAAAAATAATAAACAGTTCTATAGGCACGGGGAGGGTGGTGTGATGGATGAGAAGAGAGTGGTCCTCAGCCAGCTCAGGTCTTTGCACTGCTCCCTCTGGTTCTTTTGCCTTACATAGCTAAGAATCCTTCTCTTGCAAAAGGCAAATGCACTGTCTCACCAAGTGACATCACACTGAGATATGAAGCTAGGAGGCAGAGATGAGTTGCTGCAGCTACAATTTCCGTGTTATAGTGCAGTTTTCTAACTTGTTACTTGTCTGTGAGAGCATGAGGCTTCCTGCTGGCCCTGACAACAATGTTTGTGAGAG
This sequence comes from Oxyruncus cristatus, assembly GCA_013399855.1. NCBI lineage: Eukaryota > Metazoa > Chordata > Aves > Passeriformes > Cotingidae > Oxyruncus > Oxyruncus cristatus. The sequence continues at coordinate 1,410,366 of VXAY01004360.1, forward strand.
AAATAGGAGTAAGGGAATTTATGTTTGCTGTTAGCAAATACTCCATACAATGTTTGACCATTAAATGAATGTGTTCATTCCTGCATATTTATTCAGTTTTTTATCTCTATTTTGCTGGAGGGAAATACACCAGTTTACACTCAGTGCAAACACTGTATAAAAGTATATTCTGAGGCTAAGCATGCTTTTTTAAAAAGTACAGATAACTAACCAACTAAGATCAGACACACTAGTTAAAATACTTCTCTAATAACTTAGAGCTTTGAGTTGAATCAGTACATGGTTAGTTTAAAAGCTGCATCTCTTGGAGCCGGCTCAGGTTTTCCAGAGGAGCACTTTGACAAAGAGACAAATCTTTTGAGAAGTCTGGAATCTGATTAGATAGTCTAATGTTAACTTTGTTATTGCTTTTATTTACTGTTCAGAGAAGAGAGAGCTGCTTTGCTGACAAAATCTGTCATGAGTAGAAATTTGTGACCTAGGATAAAGGATTATTTGGACTGAAAGGTAGTAGGAGCATTCAGTGGTCAGGCAATGAAAGCACATGCAAAATCTGTATCAATATTGTTCATTCCTTTTGTGAAATTTCCTTTAAAACTAAGGCACATGACTGTCATAACCAGCAGTGCCTTCTGATTCATGCTTTCCCTGCAGTTTGTTCTTCTGCTGTCATGCCCATGGTGTTTCTCCAGCTTGAAAAAGAATCCTCCTCTTCTAGATTTAATGATTATTATGGCTTTTTCTTTTTTTCTGCTTTGCAACTGTGTCCTCCCAATGCTTCCCCTCAGGTTCCATGTGCTGCTGACAGGGAGTTCTTAACCTTTGTTCCAGAGAAGATAATTGTTCCTGGAAACAGACAACTAAGCCCTTCTTTTCTGGAAAACCAGGCTAGGGTTTTGAAAATAAAACAATTTATTCAGCAATCCTTTTGTCATAATTCCCTGGCCAGGCTTTGCCTTCAGGACTGGGGGGAAGAGTATGGCGCAGGCCAGAGCAAGGCACACCAAGGTAAAACGTCCCTGGAGTGAGATTTACTTACGTACACAGTGAGTGAGCATGTATTGTTCTTGTCCTGCGTGTTTTCTTCTAAGGACAGGAAGAGATTTTATAACCTTCTGTGAAGAGTAGCCTTTTCTTCTGCAGCTTCGACTCACTGTTTGAATTTCCTCCCCTGAGCTTCCTCAAGAGACGTTTCAGCCACAGATGCTTTGCATATGTGGGAAAAGTATGTGTTTGTTTAGGAATGGAGCACGTTGGCCTTCAAAAACTTTGAGTTTCTATTATCAGTGCTTCTTATGAATTTATTGTTTCTTATATGACAGAGAGGGTATAAAACTTGGAAAAAGATGAGTTTTCAAAATAAAAAAAGTGGTTACTGTAAGAAACATATATGTTTAGCAGCAAGATCAAAGAACAAAAACCAGCTCTCTAGCACACTCACTTCTCCTCTTCCCCATGAAGCCTGGAGGTTCCGGTCATTCAGTGTAACCTTCCTGAAATGTTCATTCTTGCTTGCTAAGGAAACAGTGCTGGAGGGGCTCTACTGGCTGCTGTCAATCTGTTAGTCAGGATTATCCCAAAAGCTTTTGAAACAATTGCTCAGTTTGTCGCATGTTAGCAAGGGAGCCAGAGACATTCCAGAGCAACTGAGCCTTGAGGAACCTTCTCACTGGGGAGAAGACCTGGAGCAGGTCTCCTGGCTGATGCCTTAAGCCCTAATAGGTTTTTTTTTTTTTTAGTTTTTTAATTTTTGTAAGCTTTATAAGTTTTTTAAGCAGTAGAAGTAGTTTTATGAAGCAGCAGCCCTTGTTCCCTTACCCCGTAGTAAATTCCTAACCCTTTTACCCCATTCTATGCTCCCCATATCAAATCTACCCCTGAAGTCAGTACAAAATGTTTAGTCTCATGTTAAGGCAACGCCTAAACTGTTTGGGAACAGCCGGATTAGGGCCTGAACAACAAAACAGGGTCAAAGACTAGGTAACTATGTACCCTTTGTGTTCTGAAGATGATGAAGATGATGAAGGGGTGGTCCCGAAATGACCCCAGACCCAATTCTTGGGGGTGGGTCAGAGGGCGGACCAGAGCAAAAGTTAAGAGGCGGACACATTTTAGGATTGGTCAATTAATATTATAAAAGATGTAACACAGCTGTGTTCTGCGCGCGCGTCTTGTAATANCTAGCAGGCATCATGGCCCAGAGGCTGCTGCACACCTGCAACAGCCACCCCTCTGTCTGACCCTGTGTGTGCGGACCAGGAGCCTTAGGGTGTGTTGGAGCAAGGAAGCAAGGGCATCTGGTGTGATGGGAGGGTGTAGGTGTATGGGCTTGGGAATCTGTCTGAAACTGAGCTGTCTTAGTTCTGTTGTGCAGGGAACAAGTTAACTGTGCTGTGTGAAATACCCCCACTTGTGTGCCTCTGAAGTCAAGGAGGTTGCAGTTAGAGAGAATATGTGGTTTTAACTGTTGGCAAAAGGATATAGACTTCACCAAAGTTGAATGAAATAGGAAAATAAAAGGCCAAAGAGCTAAGACTTGGGTTTATTTATTTTTTTCTAGCATAAGTGTTACTAAGGCAAGGTTACCTATTTCTTTCTTCACAAAGATTTCACTGTGATACTTAATCTTTCATAATAAAGCTGTACTTGCCTTATACAGCTTGAAGGCAATGCTGATCACCTGCTTGCCCATGAATTTCAGGGGCTACTGCAGCTCTTGAAGTTATTTATCCTGTCACTTCATGCTGGGACTACTAAAATTCAAACCTATCCCATACAAGGGCAGTGCAAGATACTTGAAGACTTTCTGTAACATTAATAATAATCAATAAACACCAAGAAAGAGTCTGAGGGACAGAAACTTCTCCTGGACCAGTATCTTCTATTTAAGCACTCATGGAATATTCCTAGTGTTGCTCTGCCCTGCTTTCTGCATCACTCTGATGCTTCTGCGCATGACCTTTCCTAGGCTCCTCATTGCCTTGTTAAGGGATTGAAAAACCATTGGGATGGATGTATAATGCTTTTTCACTGTTTATATACTACTTTCTTGGTGAGACAAGATGTCTTAATGAGCATTTAGAAGCTGTACAGCAATTTAATTTGAAAGTTACTGATGCTTTTAAGCATCAGTTAAATAGTTGTTTATGAGAGCCACACTGAGTGTATGGAAACTGGAGTCAATAATAGGACTGGGCATTCCTGAATAGGAATTCACTGATAAATAGGCTTTTGTTTTCTTGTGTGGGGAACAATGTCTTCTCAAAATGGAGGTGTGTGGATAAACGGCAAGTAATCCTCTGGGAGGGAGGTTGTTTTTGAAGTGTCCCTGGGGATAGCTGCCTGGGAGGATGCTCCCATGCTGGGAGGGCCATGGCTCCCAACCTCAGCACAACCAAGGCTTCTCATTTAGGCACAGCTGCTAAATTTTGAATGGAAAAGCTCAAACCAAAATGTTTCATGGATAGTCTCTACAGCAGTTTTGCTTGGTTTGGATTCTGCCTTCCATAGGAAATTATGCTATTCCAAAACTGAACAAAAATGTAGATTCACATGCACAGTTCCCCAAACAAAAGAGCACATATCCCAACTGTTTAATGCAGTGGTCCCTATTTCTGAATCAAATGCTAGTCAATGTGATAATAGTGCAAGAAATAAGACATCTCAATTTTATGAGTACATATATCATATAGAAGCTGATGAAATAACTTTTTTGATTGAGCAGTCTGGCCTGTATATTAGCAGAGCTGATCTATCAGTAACCAGATACGTTACTCTCACAACCAGTAGCTATAGGTACTGATATAGCCAGGTAAATACTGCTTCCAGTAACCAGACTGCTTTCATGCAGAAGCCATACATGTGAGTTAACAAGGGTATGTGTTTAACAGTACAATAGCCAGCATAATTTGGACTACTAGGGAACTGAATCATCTATAATCGGGTATGAAGTCACTGAAGTATCTAAACAACACCCAGCTGCAGTGCTGATGTCACACATAAAACACAAAGTGTTCAGTCTGTCACAAGGTGTCCTCCTCATTAAGATGACGTCCTTGTTTTGCATAAGCATTGATTTTGCTGTAAGCAGCCTGGGATGATACAGAGGGTGCAGGAAAAGATTTGGAAATAAGAATCTGTGGAATAGCAACTCCAGCTTAACTGTTTTTAACTGAACCAGTTTCAAAGGACCTACATGTGGTAAGTAATAGGTGTGCAAGAGTTATGCTCTGAGAGCAAGAATGTCATTCTCTTGTGAAAATAAAATCCAGTTTGCTGCTGTCCATGTGATCAGATGTGAACTTGTACTTGTTTAAGCAAATCATCCAGAAAGTTCAAAGCTGGAGCTCAGCCAGCCTGTGCTTCCAAGGAAGATAAGTTCATAAGAATATTCAGAGAAAGAAAATGGGAAGTCAGGTATAGCAATAAAGTTGCTAGGTAGGTTTTAAACAGATCTTAAAGTAAATGATTCTGTAATACCCTGTATTCAACTGGTGTTAAACCAGAACCTTTTGAAAAACTACTGAGAATTTTGAAAAAATCTGATGATAAATTCATGTGAAACTTGCATTTCTACTGTAAGACACTGTAGTGGGTTTCTATGGCTGGGTTTTGGTAGTGGAGCGGGGGGTGCTACAAGTGTGGCTTCTGTTAGAAGCTGCTAGAAGCTTCCCCTGTCTGGTGGAGCCAAAGCCAGCCGGCTCCAGGACAGGGCTTTGTGCTGGTGGCCAAGGAATGCAAGCCCATCAGTAATGATAGTAACACCTCTGTGATAACATGTTTAAGAACAGAAAGGTATTGCACAGAAAGATTTCTGGCCAGGGAAGAACGGAGTGAGAACATGTGAACAACAAGGCAGATTCCAAGGTCAGTGCAGAAGGAGGGGCAGGAGGTGCTCCAGGCTCTGGAGCTGAGGCCCTGCAGCCCATGGTGCAGACCATGGCGTTGGCAGCTGTGCCCCTGCAGCCCATGGAGGACCATCGGGGTGCAGGGACCCACTTGCAGCCCAGGGAGAAGCCCATGCTGGAGCAGGGGGATGCTCAAAGAAGACTGTGACCCTGTGGGAGGACAAGATGGCGCAGGGTCCTGCTGGAGACCTGCAGCCTGTGGAGAAAGAAGCCCATGCTGGAGCAGGGGGATGCTCAAAGAAGACTGTGACCCTGTGGGAGGACAAGATGGCGCAGGGTCCTGCTGGAGACCTGCAGCCTGTGGAGAAAGAAGCCCATGCTGGAGCAGGTTTTTCCTGGGTTGGACTTGTGGCCCCTATGGGGGACCCACACCAGTACAGCTCATTTGTGAAGGGCTGCACCCTATGGAGGAGTGACTCACAGGACAGAAGTTTTGTGAAGAACTATTGCCCATGGGATGGACTCAGGCCCAAGAGGTAAATCAAGGACTGTGTCCCATGGGAGGGACACCACAGGAGCAGGGAAGGACTACTCTCTGAGCAGAGGCAGAAAAAACAACTGACTGTAACCCCCATTCCCTGTCCCCTTGCACTGCTGGAAGGAAGGAGGGGTGGGGGGAAGGTGTTTTAAAGATTATTTTACTTCTCACTCTTTTGCTCTGATCCTGTTAGTAATAAATTTAAGTAATATCCCCACTTTGAATCTGTTTTGCCTGGGAAGGTGACCAGTAAGTGACCTCTCTCAGGTTTTATCTGAACTCATGAATCCTTCACTGGCTTTTTTCTCTCCTCTGTCCAGTTGCAGAGGGAGAGTGGGAGAGTGGCTTTAGTGGGTACCTGGCACATGGCCGGGGTCAACCCACTACAGTGACTTGAGTGCATGTCTGTGACTTCAGCCAAGATCAACTGTTTGCAAGTTATTTGTCAGCCAATCAAATGTTGTGATAGTATCTTCAGAAATAACTTGGATTGTTAACCTGACCAAAATACCAATTTTTTTTCCTGAGGGATAAAGAAAAAGCTAATGTTTTGGTAGTAATAGCAAACTACTGGAAGCAAGCATTGCTTTATTCCACAGTGAGGCAGTCATGGTTTACCTAGTGACTTGTTTTAATCTCTTTAACATGTACACAGGGACGAAATGGAAGTTTTGCAACGTGTATCACTATTCCAGGGAGACTTGTGGTTTGAAATTTTTTCACAAGTGTAAGTTACATCATTTAGTAATACTGAATACAGGTTTCTGTCCATTTTATTAGGAAAGTCTGTTAACCACATGTTTTTCCTCTATTAATTGTGGGGAAATATTGATTACGTGTGCCTTGTTAGTGAGTTACTACTTACAGTAGGTTTTTTTTTGAAAAAACATCTGAGAGGGAGCATAAAAAAGTCTTCACTGAAGTGCTGGGCACTGCAGAGCTCTGTCTGGGGGTGTATGGCTACAGAACATGTTGCTTCAAAGTAGGTCTTTGAAGGTACATAAGGGAGAAAGCTCTTGGCACAATTGCTGAGGAATAGCTGGCATGGAAACAGCGTGGGGTTTTCTCTGTCCCACAGCACAAGACAGTCTTTTTAGGAAAAAGAGTCAAGGGTCTTTAAAGGAGAGACTTACGGGGACAGATACAAGGTTTCTGTAGGCAAACTTTGATCTTTTGGTAGTGACTCAGCATTAGCATCCTACTTCAATAGAAGTATCAATGGGAGAAGCTGCAGGTGCTTCTCAGAAGAATGGGAGTGGAAGGAACTTGTCTTTCATCTAAAAGCTATGGCTAAGGAACAGCAAAGCACTTTGAGCTGATTACATGCCGTAGTTTAATTTTTTCCAAAAAGTGGTTTGCTGCAAACTCACGAAGCATCCTTTAGGACTGCACCTTTTTCACATTAGGCTTTGTCCTTGTTATTTCCTTATGCCAGCAGGTATTAAAACTTGCCTGCATTTACTGCTGCAAAGAGACTCTTCTATTACACAGCCCTGGTTTGAGTGTAAGTTTGGGGTGCTGATATCTCTCTCACTTCACTCTCAGTTGCAGACCTTAAGAACTGTTCTTGGACTTTCTCCAGGAATTCAGCTATTCATATTTTAAGGTTGGACATCTAAATATATGCAAGCTGGAAATAATTGTTGAAATGTTTTTTCAATGAAAAAGAAATGGATGCAGCACAAGACTATGTGCTTGGAAAAGAATTGCAGCATTCAAGTGAACAGTTTGTAAAACTACCAACTTGTATTACATATTAATATGAATAGCTTTTACTTGGTTGAGTTTGAACTATGTCAGATTGTTGCCTTATATTAAAAATATCCATGGCATGAGATAGATATATTTTCATGAGACCATATGTCTGACTGCTTGCTGCTTCCAAGTTGTAGTCTGTTTATACTCCAGCACCTCCCTGAGAAGTGTGCAGTTGCCCTCTGTGCCCATGTTGCACTGTCTTCAAACAACAGTGTTTCTGGGCAAGCAAAATTTCCCTGGCACCATGCACAATATGGAGTTGAGGTCTTTGATTGCCAGCTTTTTGGAGGAGAGTCCTGTTCCTTCTATTTATATCTAAGGCATCTGTTGACATAAAGTGTCTGCTAAACTACTGCATTTTACAAGAGGACCCAGTTACTCAGCTCTAGACCTGGGACCTTGTGATGTGCAAACAACATGTGCTGGTTCCTGTTCCAAGTATTTGTAATCAAATACTAGAAAAATAGAGCAAGTTAGGAGAATACTCACTCACCAGTGTGATTACTTATTGCTGGAATACTAAAAAAATATCCTTAAAAATTTGTGATTTAACAGTGTTTGGCATAAAAAAGCACAAAAAAGAATCTGCTGTTCTGGCTATAAAAGTCACCACTGTGATTTTAAGTACTACAGTGCTGTGCCTTCTGAAACATATCTGTTCTATTAATACCTTATTCTAATAAAATGGAAAGCATTGAAAACTGTCAGAGGGTCAAATGGCTGGATAGCTATCATGTTGTTTATTGGTATTTATTCACTTGACTCTGAGATGGTATACTTCTAATTGGCAGGCAGGCAGACAAATGAATTGGCAATAGCTCTTTCTGCAATGTTCTCAGCAGCATGCAAGGGAACAGGAGAGGGAAGGAGAACCTCTAATAACATCATGCCTAGGGGGGAAATAACACTACAGAAATTCCAAAAATCAGAGCTGAAAGAATAAAGGAAGCTTCAGAGGAGGAAAACCTATGTGTGTGGAAAGTTCCATTGCACTGATAGCAGCTTGAGAAAATGAATTAGAGACAACCTTTGCTGTTCCCCAGCAGACGGAGTTTTATAATCTCTTCTGTGCAGGGATCTCTCACGGAAAGTAGTGAGGAGCTCTCTGCATCAAAAAAATGGCTCTAAGCCTGAAGCTACAACTGGTCTAAGTTCAAAACAATGAAGGTTTGTTTGATTTTGAGTTTTACATTGTCCTCAGGGTTGTGGCAGACCCATGCCTACCATGTCTTTTTCTTGCACTTGGATTAATGTGGAGCATAAAGAGTCCTCTGGACTAACATAGTAGAAGACAGTCAGGTTCTCTTTCATGTGCATGGATACATATTTGTGTCAGTTAAGCTGCTTTTGAGTTTTGAGGTACATCCTTCAGTAATCACAATAAAATTGAAGGTGAGAATTTGATAATACTGGGATGCAGTCCTAGATCCAGGTTACAAATTGCTTCTTAAATTTGAAAACTGAGAACTGGCAGCATTTGCTAGTTGTCTACTATATCTTCCTGAGCCTTGGAGCATGGGGAAATTTAACATGAATGCAGTTGGTGCCCAATGGGACATTCAGTCATTCTAGCACTGAAGAGGTTTAATGGGACCCAGTCTTTCTTCCTGGAAGGAAAAGCAAAGAAAAATGAGTTCTGCTGGTGATACTGACTCCTTTAAGACAGAAAAGAGCATAAAGGAAGAAACCAGATACTTCACTGTGGGTAAGGAGATTAAAAAAAAAAAAAAGCAAAACAAAACCACAAACAAACAGGGAAATATAAGAAGGGTTTTAGAGACTTTCCAGGAATTTCAGTCAACAACCAGAAACCCAGATGTATAACAGCACTGGATCCATATGCTAACAAAAATCGTAGAATCATAGAATCAGCCGTGTTGGAAAGGACCTCTGAGATAATCAAGTCCAACCCTTGATCGACTACCACTGTGGTTACTAGACCATGGCACTGAGTGCCACATCCAGTCTCATCTTAAAAACCTCCAGGGATGGAGAATCCACCACCTCCCTGGCAGCCCATTTGTTTATTAAAAAACAAGTGGAAAAATGGTGCTTCAAACTGGTATCAAATTATATTAAACGCTCAACTTTGTGAATGCTGGTTCTGGCATTTGAAGATGACTACCAAAACCTTGTAATGTCTGTCCATCATGATGATTACCACTGCTATTAATTATTCTCTTGTTCATTACCCTTTATCTCAGAAAAAAAAAACCAACAAAAGCTGTCTCAGTAGTGAAATTTGATGTATTCTTTCAAGAGGCAGTAAGCAGAGATGGGATAGAAGGTAGGATGGGGAGTGACTGTTACTGCCTCAGACACTGATGCTTGCTTATTTCATGTCTAACAGACTTCCAGAAGGGAAGCAGGGCTTAAGGAAAGAAATAACTTTACATAGACATAACGGGCCCCAGAAGATTACCCTAAGTTACTTTAAATTTGATTAAACTCATGCCAGGATATTGCTTTCAGATACTCTGTTTAAGGGGAAAGTGGTTTAAAAAGTGTATGAAATTTGGGACACAAATTAGCATTTTTACTCCACTATTCTCCTTCCTCTCTGGTTAGTAAATTGTAGCATGATTTTGAGAACACACTACGTAAAAAAACTGCAGGAATAGCCCATATTAAAATCTGGTGTCCCTACCATGCAAGACACACACTGTTTATGATATTCTTTCTGCTTTTTCTCAGTCACCAGCTGTGTAACGTCTATAAGAAAGACTCTTACTGAACATAACTCTACAGGTGACACGCTCATTTCCACTGCTGCTCTTCCCTGATTTTTCCCAGTATGAGCATCACTAAAATAGATATCTACATAATGTCAGCTGCCATTTTGAGTCTCAATGACATAAACTCAAAGAAATCTATTTTATTGCAGTCTTCTAGTATCTTTTTGTAAAAAACTGGGAAACTGATTGTCTAAATCATGTCCTAAGTTATAGTAGGAAAGTGTTTGTGATATGATATGAATTCACCCTATGTATAATTTTTCAGGTATTTTATTCTCCCAATACCTCCAGAATAATTGAACAAGAATAAGCTAAGCGAGCCCAGCTGAGGTTAAAGTGGAGACTTGTGGTAGAGCATAAACTAAGCTCAGATCTCTCATAACAGAAGCAAATATCCTTGTTTTCTAGATTTAAATGAAGTTTCAGAATTGCTTCTTGTCTTTAAAAGGTGCATCTTGGATGGTTTCCATTAGGCAAAAGCATAAGCTGGTCTTAGCGTGGGAGGAAGTGTAAGAAAAGGAAGAAACAAAAGACATTTTTCATAATCCCTGGAAAGTTTTCAAAAAAGAAAATACTAGTGCACTAGGGGGAAAAGTATGAAGAAAGTACACACAGCTGCTATCAAGATAATGATGCAGGGCTGATCACATGACAAGTGTTGGAATATGCTTCAGGGACTGTAACTGCATTGCCAAAGGAAATCTGGTAGAAATTCCTTAAGTAAGCAGGAGATTTTGTTGATGGAAATCTGTTCTGCTTATGTACTTTTAGTTATAAAATCACATTCAAGCTCTGTGTCCTGTTGGATCCCTGTCTAGGGAAGTTCTTACTGGAATTTAGATGAGTTTCTAGCATTAAAGAAAACTGCAAGTAACAATAATGTTTGCATATTCTGGTTTACAATTTTAGTGCCCATTTAGTGCAGAATCCCCAGATCCTGGGAATCAAGGAAATTCAAGTCCTGGCTTATTGTCATGGAGTAAAGGGCTTTGTCATGTTCAGAAAAAGGTTCTTCTACACACACACTAAGCAAAGGGAAGGGCTGTGGAAAGCATGGCCTATCTGTGGGCAAAAGGATGATTGCCACTGAGAAGGGCAAACAGCAGTTCCAAGGTGGGGCTGGAGTTAGCTGTTGCTAACAACATTAGCTGTTGCTAATTCAGCAGTGCCCAGAGAGGGATGCTGCATGTTTCTTAAGGCATAATGTGTTTTTTCCAGTGTTGTTGTGTATAGCTTCCAGTGTCCTTCTGATACTAACTTTTCCAGTGCCAAGGCCCAAAGGAGGAATAGGCAGGAATTTTTTTTTTTTTTTCAAGCTTTGACTTATCTAAAAGAAATTCCAGAACTCAAGAGGCAGTGGGCACAAACGGAAATATTTGTATTATATTTGAATGAAATACTTCATACTTTTTATGGTGAAGATGGTCAAGCAGTGGACCAGGTTGCCCAAAGAGGCTGTACAGTCTCTATCTTTAGAAAAATTTAAAAGCAGTCCTGACCAATCTGCTGTAGCTAACCCTGCTTTGAGCACGGGGTTAGACTAAATGATCTCTAGAAATTACTTCCCAGTGCAGCATTTCTGTGTTTTTTTTGAAGTAGAATAAGGTCTAAGCACTTAGCATCTTGATCATCTACTGAATAACCAGTCCTAGTGATATTTCAATGTGTCACTTAGAGGAAATAAGAATAGCTATTGGCCAATTTACAAGTGTCAGTGTGTTGAGGTTAACAGAAACATATCTGTGCCTCAAAGTCCTGCTCTCCAGTGATAGGCTCTGCAAGTGAGTTTACAGGAAATGGAGAAGCGTCATTAATTCAAGAATCTTGGAGTACGTATTTTGACATCAAAAGCAGCATTTCAGTTCTGTTTAATTGCCTAGATCAGAGACAGCAAGCTAGACAGTTCACACTTTTTAGCTGCCTTGCTAGAGATGTGTAAAACTAAAGGAAGTTCCTTCTTGTTTGATCCAAAAGCTGTACACATAAAGTTAGATGTGCAAACACGCACCCATGCAGCCAAGCATAGGGAACCAGGTCCCTTGTGGCAGCCTGGGGGCCTTTATGATCCATAGTTGAGGGAGTGTTTGTGACTGAAAACTCCTGAGGTGTTGGCTTCCCTAATGATGCTCAGAGCACACATGAACACAAGGCACCCAGCTGCCCTTGCTGTGTCCATTCAAAAAAGCAGAGAGGGAAGCATTGTTCACCTCTTTCATAGTGACTTGGCAGCTGCTTGCAGCTCTTCCCTAGGAAGTGATAGTTCTGGTTCAGCTCTTTCTACAGTCTATCTCTTTCCAGCCACATCCCTAATTCACAAACTGGGAAACTGTCCAGGCTGGACCTGGACTGTGGCCTAGTTTTGCTGCAAGGAAGTGATGAGATCAAATTATGGCAGGCAAAGGCAACAGAATGAAAGATTGTACAAGTTTTGAGAACAGTAGGAAAGTGTTTCAGGTTTTGCTTAGGAAATCATAGGGTATGATTTTGGTAACTTGAAGCAGAAGAACGATTTGATAGCAATGAGAGAAAAGCTTCTCTTTCCCTTTTATTCCCTTGTCTGGTGACAAATGCAACCCATGTAGCATGGAGCTTTGCAATTTTCCCTCACAATCACAGCAGTCATGGTCGTAAGCCATCTTGTTACAGCGTTCACCTGTTGATCACTTTGTTAGAACAAACAGACACTTCAGCCTGTTGTGTCTGCTTCACACACTGGCAATGAAATAATTAAGACTGTATGACAGCACTGACCAGCAACCCCAAATCCATGTGAAAACACAGGGAAGCAGGTCTGACTATACTAAACTATTCTGCTAGCCGGGCTGGCTGTAGTTTTGGTCTGACACTGGATTTCAACTGTTTTTTGGTGGGTTATCTGTCATAACAATTGGAGCTGCACATTCTTCATCTAGATGATTAACATCAGATTATGGATTTTGTGTATTTGATTTCATCACTAAACTGTTCTCAGCCTTCAGCACTGTTTGAAGGACATCTGGCTGACAGGTGCCTGATCCAGAACTGAGGTTTCCAGGCAGAATTTCAATCAGGTCAGCAGTTCTGTTTTCAGGCAGAATACTGGGTGATGTAGGAGGGGGTTATCCTTCACTGCTTTCTCACAGTGCAATGATTACTGATAAATCAGTTAATGACAGTGCAATGGTAATCCTTTTAGCAGGTAAGTAAGCTGAATTCAGTATTTCTGTACTTCTTATGCCTCCTTTTAATTGAAAATAAAACATTTAAACCACCAAACAAACACCCAAGAAACATTCTTAGATTTTCTTTTTTTTAATTGGTTACATTCTTGAAGGAAGATTGATAAAGTTGTGCCTAGGCATAGCTTAAGGCTTCTCCATTTACACCTACAGAAACTGTCTAATTCAAGGTGGTCTGTAGTATCCACCATGTTGCATTTCAGGGCTGACTTGTAAGTACAGCACTGTAGCAATGTGTGTGTCTAGATATCAGATCTGGCTGGGATTTTAGGTAAGAGAATGAGAGCAGCTGTCTCTTTGAAGGCAAGAAAGTGCCAGCGATTTAAAAGGAGACCATAACTGTAAAAGAAGACTGTATGAAATGGCAATAAATCAAACCTGCCTTGTAAGAAATATGAAGTCTGATCTGTGGGTCATTCAGCAATATCAGAAAAGCTGTGTGCTTACTTATGTGAGAATATAGCTTATAAAAACACTAATCCAAAGTACAGTTTGGACTTTATTTTTCTGCATGATTTTTTGGTTTTTTTACAGTCAATGCTGGCTTGCGTTGACTATAGAATTAGGTCAATTGCTTTGTGATGTCCTGGTGGAATTCACTTTACTATGTCTGTTCATCTGATGGCCATTATCTCTGTTACCCATGAGGACTGAATAGCAGAACCACAGAACCAAATACATTGGTTTTTTTCTGCATCTTGAAGTAAGATTTAACAGGCTTGTTTCCTGTGCCATAGGCAAATTTTTCTTTCCTAACCTGATTTTAAAAGAAAAATAAAATATAAATTTTTCTTTCTCCTATTGGGTTTTACAAAGCTGAGTATTTGCAAACTGCAAGAGTGATTTGGATGGGACATGAGCTAAATGCTAACTCATGTAAAAACAATCGAGTTAAACAGTCACTTCAAAACAGATTTCTGAAGATTTTTTTTTTTTTAGCTTCTTTTCAGAAGCTGATGGGTCTGATGTAGAGGAGCAATTCTTGAGCAATTCTTAAGTATATGAGTTCTTTAATTATAAATGCAGCTCTTCATTTTGCATTCTAAATGGACACCACTGTCTGTATAATACTCAGAAGAGAAAGCAGTCAGATTTCATAGAACCATAGAATGGTTTGGGTTGAAAGGGAGCTTAAAGATCACCTAGTTGCAACCCTCCTGCCATGAGCAGGGACACCTCCCACTAGACCAGGTTGCTCAGAGTGCCATTCAACCTGGCCCTGAACACTTCCAGTGATGTGGCATCCACAACTTCTCTGGGTGGCCTGTTCCACTGCCTCACCACCCTCACAGTAAAGGCTTTCTTCCTAATATCTAATCTAAACCTACTCTCTTGCAGCTTGAATCCATTCTCCCTTGTCCTGTCACTACATGCTCTTATGAAAAGTTCCTCTCCATCTTTCTTGCTGACCCTTTTTAGGTACTGGGAGGTTGCTATATGATTCCGTGAGGCAGACACATTGACAGTATAAAACAGAATGAAAACTGAGATGGATAAGACTGTAATTGTAATACAGTAGAGCAGACCCTACATTTTCCTGAGAGCCCTTAATGTAAAATATTGCAGACTACTTGGAAGTTTCAAATTCATCCAATGATGGAGAAGCTAAAATGAAACTAAAATGTTTTATGTAAGCACTGTGTATGCATTTTTTTAACGAAGACTCTGTTAAAATATGTTTTGCTGAAGTAAATGGTTCAGTGTGTATCTATGAAACATAAACAGAAAATGGCAAAGTTCTGAGGGCTATTTTGCACTTAGTAGCAAGTTTAAAGCTGGGTGACAAGATACAGATAGAAGAATTTTGATGGTCTTTTATCTAGCACTGTTTCAAGCACTGTTGAGCAAGGTCCTTTATAAAAATGAGTGACACCAACTTTTACAAACAAGGAAGCTGGGTATGAAAGTTACAGGAAGATCACATGCCATCAGCGATGGGGAAAGGAGTGAAACTTGTATCACATTTTCTGGACCAAAGGAGGAAAATTCAACAAGTTGCAACTCAGAATCTTCATTTAACTTGGGGAGTGAGGATGCTAAATTGTAACAGGTTGTGAACTCTGATTTCTTGCCTATGTGATACAGTGGATAACGAACTATAGATGTTTTGCATCCAGTTATTCTTAATACTGATAATTTCAAAAGAAGTAACTATTGGGGATGAGCAAGTGTTCATTTTTTTTAGGAGATCTGGCACCATTCACACCTTTTTGTTATGGCAGAGGGAATTTTTCATGCTCTAGTGGATTGGGTCAATCAGAATTAGCCATGAAGCCACAATGAATGTGATGAATAGTTTCTATTATATCAAAAATAATGTTATAAATAATTCTGGAAAGAACTGAATTTTGAATTTTAAGTTTGGGGCATTTGTTTTGTTTCAGGAATATATTTAATCTAAAGCAATAAGGAAAAGTAAACATCTCAAAAATAATAAAAGAAACATTATATATTCATCCTCAAACTAATTTTTTAAAACTTCAATTTAGCAATAAATCCCAGACCCGCTTATTTTCCCTCTACCTCTAACTTAAAGATTTAACCCACTAATTTATCAAAAAGGCCAAGGGCCCCAGTAATGAATGTTGGGACATTTACACCCTTTTGTGAATCAAAGCCAGACTTCTTAAAGTTCCAGCTGTGCTGAAGGTCTGGAAAATATTTTGCTTTGGCGTCTATCACCAGTGGAGCTCCTTGCAGTAGAATTGCTCCCATTAGTGTCCATCCTGGAGGCTTTGGACCACCTCCACCTGAAGCAGGGCAAAATGGGGGACACATTTTCTGTCTTTGTGGAGAAGATTGTTCTGATTCATATTAGTGTCGCCCCCGGCACACGCAACAGGGTCATGTCAGGAAGAAATGCTACAGCTCTGGTTGACTTCACTGAGTAATCTTACTGGGTTTGGAGAGCTGGAGAATTGAGAACTTTAGTCTGTTAGATGGACTAGTGCCCAGTGTGACTAGTAAAAGTAAGAACACTGTTAAAGTCATTACCAGAGAAAAACCACACCATCTAACTTGAAATAGGCTGTCGGTTTCTTGAGATAGAGCCAAGCTTCTTTTGATACTGAATATCCTGCCAGTTACCCACCCTTTATACATGTATATATAAAAAGTTCCTTTTTAGCCTGTACTGTGAAAACAAGACATGTGAGCTCACTGTCTGTTTATCTATCACCATTCCTTTCCCTCTCATAGCTTTTTAGCCCCATCATTCAATTTCTACCAACTTCAAAAGAAGATTTCAGTGGTCATTAAACTCTTACTGATTTGGGGGATACCAGGAACTGAGTCAAGGAAGGAGCTGCTGCTATCACCCCTCCACCAGGAGAGTAGGGAACGCAGGACCCAGAGCAGCAGTAGGCCAGTGGGCTTGCTGGTCACCTAGAAGGCGACTGGCCAGAGTGTGGATTATCATCCCACAAGGTGCTGGGTAGATGCTGGAGGAAGCTGGGTTTTTGCCAGGAAAAGGGGTTGAGAAGTAATGTTTGCAGTGTGCCAACAGGAAACCAGGCTTTGAAAGCTGTGCTACTTGCAGAACAACTTCGAGTGAGAGTTGGTATGGAGATGCATTGCTCAGTCATTTGCTGTGCCTGCTTTGCTGCTTTTGGCTATGTGCAGGGCTGCACTTATACTCTGAAATAACAGCAAAAGTAGCCTTGGTCACACTGAAACCAACAGCAAAACTCTGGCCTTACTACTGTGTTTGGTTTCAGCAGGTGGCTGTTTGTGTTAGGGCCATGAGCCTTTGAAATAATTATAGACAATCTGTGACAGGGATAGCTGGATTTGTCTTTAAGGGGTTCCATTTTCTGATGAAGAGGTCTGAGAAGGGAAGGTTTTGGGGGAAAATGAATTGTCCAAGGGAAGCTCTTTTGGGCAGAAATTACAGGATCTTATTTGGTTTTGCTCCCTCCTATTCCTTGTGTGTATGATGACCCATTTGAGTGGTTTAAATTCTGTTCTGTAAAAGTTACAGGCCACAGGTTTTCTCTTCAAAGATGTGCAACTTCACTATGTCTCTGAGTTTTTGATTGTGGCTTATTCCTACTAGTATCGTGCCTTGCAGAACATACCATCTAAGGAGTCCTTCTGCTGTGCCTTTTGCAACCGGACATGCCTATCTCGTATTGGCCTCTTTAGCCACCAACGCGCTTGCAACAAACGTGGGTAGAGCCCTTCCCAAATCTTCGTTCGCGAAGCCTAGACATGATGATTCCTACTAGATGTTGCCACCAGAAATTCTCTGAAGAGAGACCATTTTCTATTGAAGGCCCTATTTGTAAAATGGGCTTCTGCTGGTCTAGCAATGCATGTATACCATACAGGGGAAATGCCAAGGTGAAAAGATGATGTATCTTGCCTGATATTACTTGTCTGACTCTTTATCTGTCAAGGAGAACCTACTGAGATGATACTGCTTGAGTTTCTGGACATATATTTTTATGGGTTTATATTTTCCATACACTTTCAATTTTTTAATATATACAGACATCCTTTCTTCATTCTCTGGGAGCAGAACTACAACAAGCCAACCAGCAATTTTCTTTTTCTTGTTGAGATGTTTACATGACTTGCAGTCTTACTGTAAGTGGGGTGGAAAGACACGTGTTGAAGTGATTATGTATAAAGGATCTTCTCCAGCATGTAATCCCTACACTCATTTTTTAAACAAACAGTAATTCATGTTCTCTGTTTTATGGAAACTACTGGTCAGGATTTAAAAGAATTTTTGTGGAAAAAGTGAGCAGAAATCTAAGAAGGAAACAGTAAAGGAGTTAGATCCTGATGAATTAGCATGAGAGAAAACAGACACATCATGAAATGCTTGCTGAAAGAACTATCTTCCTAACTAAAATGACTAAATACTTCACCCAGGCAGTCTCCACATAAGCCTGAAACAAACCGCTTTGAATTAAAAATGCATACATATGCTTTGAAATGAAGATATTTTCTTTATCACTACCAAGCCTGCAGCTGTAGTACCACAGAAGTAGTCTGCTGTAGCTGGTAGAAATGGCTGTAAATCAGTAATTCCATTCAGAGGGAACCTTCTGTTTCAACACTTGTTTTTTTATCTGTCTGTGTCTTGGCACAGGCTGACCAAACACTGCACTTCCGTGCACCAAAGCATTGTAGCACAGCATTGTTTTTTTTTTTTTTTGGCAAGTACAGGGACACGACACCCAAAGTATACTTGGGATGCATTATCCCTTTCAACAGAAAACTGAAGACCTTAAAATGAACAAAATGAAGTTTTTAATTTTTAAAATCAAAAATTTTCCCAACAGTGAGAAGATACTACTAAGAGGTAATATCTTCTTGCAATGTACTTGGAAACATACTGTGATATTTTGTGACGGCTAATTTTTTTCTTTTTAATGTTTTAAGAGGGTCTTTCTGAGGGTATGGGAGGACTCTACCGGTACTGTCACTGTGTCAAAGGTGAGCTGTGGAAAAAAATAAGATATTCAAGAAGTACCATCCTGGCATTTAAATTTCCAGGCAGCTGTGTGAGCTGTTGTTTCTTCCTACATCACAGCATCTCATGGGAAATGGCTGGGACAAGCTGCTGGGTGTTTTTACGTCACTGAAGTGAATCTGCTCTTCCTGAAAAGCTGGAACCTATTTATTTTTAACAGCCCCACTTATTTCCCAAGGGTCAGCATGTTTTCACATGCTGCATTTTAAAAATTTCTGCGGCAGAAATGATGACAAGACCTATTAGTCCTTTCACAATGGAAGATTTTGTTTGCCGCCAGCTCCCTTGCCTTCTTTCAGGGTGGTAAGACATAAGGTTTTGAGACAAGAATATAGTAAGTGACGTATTTTCACTTTTTGACACTCCCTCCATTTTGCTATAATCATAATCTGGTTCTAGTATCCTGTTTTTTGAGCTAATTTGGCAATAAAAGTTATACACTAGCACGTGTAGGGTATGTGGATAGGCTGTGCAGGCAGTCTACCTGAGTATTGTTAGAAGGCTTCTGGGCTTGTCCTTAATCTCTTATGTGCTAATTGATTTCTACTGCAATTGGTAGTCCTCCTCCTTCCCCCTGTACAGGGCTTGCTGGTTCTCCTGTTAAGGCACAGGCTACTGTGGCAGATGAGGAAGGATGTAGCTGGGGCATAGGCTGTAGAAGAAAAGAGGGTTAAAGTCACACAAAATACTGTTCCCACAAAATACAGGAACTGATCAAGGGTATTAAAATGCAACTGAACAGAATGTGCTAGGCTGTTCTCTTAACTGACTGCTTTTACAATTTGTTCGTGAGAAATTCTGAAATTGCAGTTGTTTGCTGTAACATGCAACAAAAATACATAAGGATTTTCCGTAAGACTGGGATTCTAGTTCCTAATCAGCTCTAATAGCAACTCTTCTGCTCTTTCTGTGCATCATATTCTTGACATGTGAAGTATGGGCTCTCACTACAAAGATGTTTATCAGTGATGGTGCTGCTCTTCCAATATGCATGGATATTTCTGTTTAACTGTGAAAGCGTGTGATAGTCACTGTTTTTCTTCTGTCTACATCTATGGGAATTAGAGCTTCAGCAAAGTAGTGTCTCCCAACACCGTAAGGAGGTATCCATCTAAGCCTGCTGTGGAAGAAAAAATCTTCATTTAAAGTAGCACGTAACTTTCCTGCCTGCCATCATTGTCTTTCTTCTGAAAAACCTGCATTCCATTTAGGTGTGAATAGTTTCATCGGGGCTTTGAAGACTTGAAAGTTGCTACTGCCCACAGCAACAGCTTTTGTATATAAATCTTACTAGAACAGTTCCAAATGTTTTCCTATTTTAATTAATTGTTCTTAGAACTATATTCAGGATGTATTCCCTTACTGTAGATATATTAGGACATTAAATGGCTATTCCAGAAGTGCAAATAAAAATGATTCCAAAGATCTATTGGCTATTTAAAATAACTTGTGGCTAAAGTGAATGAGGAGATTAGTATTAGTAAAAGTGGGAAATGTTTATGTATTTAAGAGTTCCTCTACTGTAAATGTTAGACTTTTGAAATGAGTTGCACTGCAACACAGATAATGGGTTGCTTTTAATTTATTACTTCAGGTAAAGAGCTAAACAAAGTACTTTGCTGCAGCAAGTAAGTTGAAGGTTTTTGGTTTTTTTTTAATTCAATACATAAATCCTGGCTGAATATCTACAGGGAGTTGACAAACCACCCAAAATGTCCTGATCCTGAAACAGCTCAGTATGGACTAAGACCGGTGGCGGATCATTCAGGCTTAGTCTTTGCTTTGGTGGTTCTAAAAGCCTTTCTGGAGGAGAGATTTTTTTATTATGATTATTTTATTAAAAATGAACGGTAGTAAAAGACAGGGACAAATGCTCCTATATTTGTTTTTCAAGTTTTGGTAAAATATCAAAATGAGTTATTTCAAAGATATTAGCATACTCCATCATTAGTAAGGACACAGAGGAGTTACGTCACTAATGTAAAGTCCCAGTCCACTGGCTCTTTTCCAGGAAAGTCAAGAACCCAAGGTAAATATCTCCTTGGAAGATACTGTTGATTACACACTTCCTAAAATTGGAGCTAGCTCTGAATTGGCTTGTAATGCAGTTTCTCAATTGAAATGACATAATTACTACCATAATACCCCAGATCAGGAAGAATATGTGCCTAATAAGTACAGTTGGTGAAAATTATGATGCATGTTGGTAACCCCATCTTTGGGGCTTACTACTATCAAAACAATAAAGCTATTCTTTGGATAGTCAAGATACAGGAGAGAATCTAACACATGAGGCTGAATGCTGTTTTCATAAACAGCATGAAAAAACTTCCTTAATTTAATTTTTTCAGGGGTCTTTTATGTGGAATCCTTTTGCTGATAATGGTAATAGACAAAGGCAGTAGGCAAAGTATCCTGCAGGCACAAGCACTCAGTCAAAGTCAAGGCCGTGGTAGAACATTATTCCAATATCCTCCTGTTGCTAGCTTTGGCATTGTCCTGGTTACAGTACCATGTTACACTAGACTAAGCTTAAATACCCTGATTCTCACAGCGCAGTACAGCTGGTACAGGAAAAAGGTACTGTAAATTCAATCAGGTGGTGAAGATTCATTCATGACACAATCGACTTTGATGGACTTGCATGGGGCAAGGCAGTGTACCAACTTTGATAACTTCTATCTAGGATAACCTCACAACTTAGATCTGAATTTACTACAAAACTGTGTTTTTTTCCTTCAGGGAGAACAGGAGGAAGGCTTGTGCTTTTAAATCAGAAATGTCTTTTCTTAGCACACCTTGCCCCAGATAGTAGCAGCTACCTATATAGCATTTTTAGTCTCCTTTCTTACCAATGAATTAATGGGCAGAATTGTTCTGGGTGTGACTCAACCTCAGTTAACTTCAGTGATCAGGGATTATGCCAGTCCATTGAGTTTGTCTCAGGTTTGGTGGGCCGCCAGAATGAATCATGGCAATATGAGGCCTTCTTACAAGAAAGGCTTGAACTCAAATTCATTTATTTATCTTAATTTCACTGGGAAACCACATGGTTGTTTACACTGACACCTGTAAACAGAATGGTGAGAATCCTCCACGAAGTGTTTCTCTACACTGCTTTCTTGAGAATATATGTCTCAATTTCCTGCTGTCCTAATCATTGTAGGAAATGTTCAACTTGAATTTTCTAGGTGAAGTTTAACTTCTTATTTCCCTTTCAGAACAATGACCTTTATGATGAGCTCACTTTGTGATTTCTTTTGATAAATTTAGCTCCAGTTAGAAGTGTTAAGATTCATTCATTTATATTACAGTAAATAACTCGATCTTACAAGCTAGGAGATTTCAGATCACTGAGACTTGGAGAGATGTGTGAAAATCCCAGTGACAGAAGGCAGAGAAAATCCTGGCAGAGCACTGGTTCAGAAAGACCAAATGAACCCACAGATCTCATTCAGCTCTCTCATTACTCTTGCGCTGACACAAGAAGGAAGGGAGAAGGAGACAACAGCAACTAAATCAATATCCCTGGAGGCTTAAGTCTTCCTTCAACAGAAAAAGCAGTGGATGCTGCAGTGCAAACTTCCTTGCTTGATGCGATGTCACAAGGGCACCTTCAAACTCATTCTCAAGGGATTTCTCTAGAGGAGAAAAGTACTTGCTCCTGCGCCTGTGACATTGCTGCTTAAATTGTCGGAATCGACTGCAAACTCAACTTCTTTTGAGCTAGAGGTGCCTACCTTAGTCTGAACTGTGGACTTGCTCCTGACACGGGCCTTGGAACACTAGCTACCTCCTCATCTACCAAAAAAATAACACTGCGTATTTCCTTCTGCTGCTGATATCTCTTCCCCAGGAAAATAAAAACTAATCCTCTGAAGCAACTGATTGGGGTGCAGTAATGTTTGGTATGCATTAGTGTTTGAGCTTGGGCCAGTATTCCTATTATCCTTCCTTTGTCCTGATGTCCGAAATCTCCTACTTCATTCTAGATACACATTGTTATATGAATACTGGCCTCACCTCCACGGTCACAGGGATTATTTTGTTGTGATTAGATAGTTGTAACTAGTATAATCCCTGTGCTTTCTGACGTAAAACCAGTTCAGCGCTTCCCAGTTCTTGTCCTTCTTGCAGAAGCATAAATGCAGAGTTCCCTGGCCTTTGTTTATTGAGTGATGGCAGGGAACAGCTGGGCTCCAACTGCAATTTTGGATAGTTCCCAAGCTGTAGAGTTGGAATCTGTGAGTGTAGAAAGTTTGGTTACTGCTGGAGCTAGCACGTGCATGTGTTTATGTGCACTGAGAGCAGGCACAGGTTGAACTTGGAAGCCAATGTGCTAAGAGGTTGAAGGAACAAGGCTGTAGCCTTACTGTGATATCCTGCTGCTGATTGCTGTAGAGCCTGTGACAATTGGCCGCAGCAGCTCAGTGCCATAAGAAATGGAGGGCACACATGATGTTTCAAAGCCCTCAAGTAGGTATGCATCAAATCTTGGTCTTCTGTCCCTCAACTGATGGTACATCTAAATCTATGCTTGCACATGTGGATTCAGCAGGCTCTGGTTCATGGAGAGAGCTTCAAAGGTATCTTCACAGAGTAGGGTACCATGCAGCTTGCTCAGTTTCTCCTTGTGGAGATGCAGGTGTGACATGGTGCATGCAGTCACACATTGCTGTGGAGCTGTTACCTTTTCTGGGCTCTCTGGAAATAGATTGGAACTGGCCCTGCTTACAATGCAAGGGAAAATATACCACAGTATTATATGCTGTCCTGCTTTCACACTTCCTAATCAGGGGTAGAGTGCAGCCTGAACAATCCAGCCTCTTCAGTACTGGATCAGAGAGTTATTTTCAGCATCGTTTCTCATGGTAGTTTGCACATTCAAAGCTGCTTTTTAAGACCGTGTAACCAAAACTGCCAAAATAAAATGCTCACCTAAGAACCTAAACTTAAGGAATCAAATGAAATAAGGTTTTGTTAGGGAAGGGTCCAGAGAGAAAGGAGGAAATGTAAACAGTATGCATAATCTCCTCTCCCTGGTTTTATGCTCCCTCTTGTCAAGGACAGGTTGGTTTGCTTTCTCCTGAAGAAGTTAGCCTCTCTCTAGATTCAGGGTTTCCTGATTCACAGATGCTGTTGGGAGACAGAAGGCAGCTAGATGTCTCCACTCCACTGCAGTTCTCACCAGATTTTTATATGGACATTTGTTCAGTTTAATTCCATCTCTTTCTTAACCCAGTAGATGTGAGGGAGGACTGCACCAAACAAAACTGAAGTCCCTTCTGGAATTTATGTTGTTTTCTCTCTCTTCTCCTGTGAGTTTGATCTCTTGTCCACCAACCTACCACCTTCTTGTGATAGGAAAACGATGCATGATTTGTTAGAGTTATTTTTAAGACCTATGTGCAAATTATACAGGTGTAAATGTACACAAGAGGAGGAGCTAAACTTTTCTCCTTATTTTAGAGGTAAAAGCGTAGGCTAACCCATGCTTACTGTTCACCAACTACTGAGGTGTCATGTGCTCAGAGTTAAAAGAACCATCAGGATGACTGTCTGACTTCCCGAATAGCAGAGCCTACAGAATCTCAACTGCAAACTTCTGCAGCAAGATTATAATCTCTAGAAAGATATCCAGTAAGTCTTGAGGTAAAAACTCCAGGTGGAGCAAACTGTCTGGGGAAGCAGTTGCAAAACCTAATTAGTTTCTCTAAACCGCAGAAGACTCTGCTTAGTTCCACTTTTTCAAACACTGCATCCCAGTCTGACTCTTTAGTATGTGTTATTCTGCTTATTGTTTACAGCTTTTTAAATTGATGTTACATGGAACTGAATCCAAAAGACTTACAGAAGCCTGTTACATCAAAATGGTTCTCTTTCAACGTATGCATTTATAAACTGGAAAAAAAACCAAAAAAAAACAACCTCCAAAAAATTCAAGTACTGTTTATGTGGCCTATTAGGCCATTACTAAAAAACAATGGTAACTAGCATTTATCATGTTATTATCCTCTACTTTACATAGTTACCAGCTGAGCTATAGTAACCACGTGTACATGCCCTTAATCAATGGCAAATGAGAAAGAATAGTGGCTAGAGTTGGCCAGCAATGAGAAAGAGGTAAAATAAATACACTTATTTTTGGTTTGTTGTAGTCTCTACCCATTCACATGACAACTGACAGCCGCAGTGGCACACAGCTGATGACTCTGTGTCTGCTCTTTTGCCCTTCCACAGTTTTGCCTAGGATCAGCGCCAAGCAGAACGACTAATGGCTACATCCTGTATAATTTTTTATTATTTTTTTAAAAATTGGCTCTACAGTAGCTTTTTCCAGTAATCTGGAACTTTCAATTGACTTTCCATTGACTTTAGTGCATTTTGGATCAGATGTTAAAATGAACATCTGGTGGCAACTTCATTAGCCAAGGCCAAACAAGACAGCTTCTGAGAAACAAACACCTTCAGGCTTTTTGCTTTGATACTCTTTGAATGTCTTACTGTAAAAATATAGTGGTCTCAGGAACTGTAACATAGTGTCTCCAACAGCAATATCAGCATGGTGTTGACAGTGTGCTCACCTGCTGTTCTCTGATCCTGTTATTTCCTCTTCAGAAGTACAGCTCAGCACAGTTCTGGCTGTGTCGCCCAATACACAGGATTTACAGCTCAGCTGAGCTGATGTTGGTAGTGGAAAGTTACCTTCTTAATTTCTTCTGTTCCCTTTCCGTTTAGTCAAGAAATTGTGCTGCATTTTTCTATAATGATTCCAGGCTTTGGGTGGGCATTAAGGAAAAGAGTTTCCCTCCTCTCCCCCAACAACAGGTCAGCAGCAGACATTGGCGCCACCATTTTTGTGTAACTAACAAGTCCTATTTTAGAACTTGGAAGGGATCTAAGTGGTATTTTAGGCCTTGAGAGCTCATTTCATCTGCAAAGGAGATACTTAGCTTTCTAAAATTTTCCCCAAAATAGGAATAAACCTCAGCTAGATATGTTTGTATTTATTATAAATACACAAGCATATAAAGCCAGGGAAAGTAAAACCTGACCCATTTGATCTATCCTTTTTTAATTTCCTTACATTAGTTTGCGCAAATAGGAAAATACATGAGGACACAAGGGAAAATAGGCTTCTAAAGAGGTTGCATAAATCTGGGGAAAAAAAATAAAATCCCAATGCACATTAAGAAAGATAAATTTGATCATTCATTTAGCTAAGACATCAGTGCCCGTAGACACAGAATTTTTACAGCCCTGTTGGATTCCACCCTTTAAAAGTTTTTGTTGTTGTTGAAACCATAAATTTATAATTGTTGTTCTTGTCCTTTTTGAACATTCTGTATTTAATCACTTTAAAGTACATGCAGATTATCTAGATCCCTCCTGGTGTTGATTTTTCTGACTAGCAGTGCATTTATAGTTAAACAAGTGAGGCATTTGGACTGTAGTCATTTTGATTTATAGCAGCAGGAACAAAGCGAGAGAGTACAGACGTCAGTGCTGCTGCTGCTGATCTGGCAACAGAGACTTCCTAATGTACAAATTACGTCTTTCACCACACAATTCCCTCTGTACCCTAACTAGAGACAGGGAAGCAAGCTTATTTAATACAGTGTGTGCAATCTATACAAAGGTGTATGTACAGTACAGCTCATTTTAGGCATACAGTTTATATTTCACTGTGTTTTATGCATTTTAAAATGAATTCTTCATAATGGCAAATATGCAGTAATTCACTTTTCTTGCCTTTCCTAGACAGAACAGTCAGGTGTGAGTTAAAGCCAGTTGTGGAGGTGGCTGCAGTGCTTTTACAGACACTGGTCCACGAGAACTTGCAGGAAAAATATTAATTCTTTGTCTATAGACCACCAAAACACCATGGTGTTTTATTCACATCTGGCCATGAAGGCCTTTGAATAACTACCCCATAGGTGAAAGGCTTTAGAGGTTCGCTGCACCACCAAGGGGAAGGAGGACTGTGTTGATAATTAGCATCAAATATGGGTGGGGGAACAAAGCAACACTCCAGAGAATATCTAGTCTTGCTGGTGGCGTTCCAAATTCCAGAGCTGAGTGTAACTGTCCATACCTACTTTCTGTATGTAAAGACCTTGAGTTTTCATTTTCAAATAGTATGAAGTATTCCACTAACAAAAAACCAGACTCAATTCAGCTGGATAAAACAAAATCTTCTGGCAGTCATCATGGCCAGGGACCAGGTATCACACAACTCTGGTTAATAGGTGTTTGCATTTCATTAGTGGCTGGAGTGATTCCTGTGCATATAGCACCATAGCCTGTATATCTGCTAAGCCTTTAAAGCACTTCAGGATGAAAATAGCTCAATGCAAAGTAATGGTCTCCATTTAACACTGCAGTAGTCAGGCAAAGACTTGGAGCGAGTTACTCCCAAGGCAGAGCAAAGGCTGACTGGTTTCAAACCTGCTTTTTGAAAGGGACATCTAGCGCAGGCAGTGTCGTGTTCTGTGCAAAAGGTAGGGAGCTGCCCTGTCCCTTAGGCAGGCACTGCTCCCCTCTGCCATGCTGACAGGAAAGTGACTGTTTCTGCACAGACAACAGTCCCCTTCTGCTCCCCGGGCATCATTCCATATTCAGTATCATACGGCATACACTGGCAGTAGCTACCCTTGCTCTCATAAGGTTAGTGGGGAAATGAACAGCAAACTCACCCTTATTAATGTGTACTAATGCATGACATTTTTCCCATCTCCTATTTACATACTTGAATACTAAGAGTTGCATCATTCATAACATGAAAAGCATGCACAAATGCATCCCAAGACTAGTTTTGCTGCACTGGAACAAAACGATAAAAAAAGTGCAGTCACCATGGTGGAATATAAATGACCGTGGGTGAAGGCAGGCTGCTTGCCATCCCTGGGACTCTGCAGGAGCCTTTCTGAATGTCTTTCTTTCCTCACGTGTCCTGTGACTGGGAAAGATTTCTGAGCTGCTCACATGCTTGAATCATATCGGATATGGCAAGCCCTGAGCTTGGTTGAGACCATTAAAACCTCTGTCCTGCATAGCTTTTTGACCAATCTGTTAAACAGGTATTTATTGAGAATCCTCACTGACACAATTAAATAAAGTATAGCTGAACAAAGAAGTAATGTAAATGCAGCTTTTATCTATAAAACTGGCATTAAAATATGTAAGCGTGTTCCTCCTGTTGCTGTGTGGATCCCTATTGCCATCAAGCACTGTTCTTATGATACTGGATTTGTTTAGCCCTTTTTTTTTGTGTAAAAAATGCAAATAATAAGTTTCAAATGCTCAGTGAAGCTCTTGCTGTGCACAAGTTATTCAGTTTTTAGATCCCTTTCTCTCTTCAAAAATTTAGTTTGTTGTCTAATTGCTTATGGTTTTAAATTTTTTTTTCCTTGTATTTTGAAGGAAAATGGTTATTCAAAGTATTTGAAGCCACAGAGCCAAACTGTCTGAAACTGTTGGATTTTGGATTGACAGGAAAAAAAAAAAAAGGATTTGCTACCATACAATTGTTAGTACACCCAACCCTGAGCTGGAGGGAAGCAGGGGTAAGTGCAGCTGGAAGGATGCAGAAATGGCTGTGCCTCATACCACTGGGACTTGGACAGCCCCCGGCTCATTTGCAGTATTAATTAATACAGTCTTCAGGCTTCTCTAATTTATCTAGCCAATCTTGACCTCGAAGAACCTTTGTCTGCTGGGGAAGTGCCAGGAGGGGGAAGCTAGGTTTGGGTTCTTTGCATGGCAGCAGCAGGAGGTGCAGGATCTGTTCCAGCTGTTTAACGTCACCAAGGATTCCTGGATGAGAGGGCAGTGCTGCGCCAGCATCACAAGCCAGCTTTGCAGCAGCTTGGCACGACTGCAGTTAAGCTGAATTGAAACGGGGCAGGGTTTGGCCAGAGTGTGGCTGTGCATGCTCTGGCAGCCAAATCCGGTGACGCTTGAATTCACTGATTGCCATTGACTTTAATAGGACTGGGATATTGTCCTCTTTGCCGAGCTAAGCACAGATACAGTCTGAAGTAGGGCAAGGCCTGACCCCACAGAAATCTGGGGAGCTTTGCCGTCAGATTCTCCAGAGGAAAAGAAAACGGGTGGAAGGAGACAGTAGGGAAGAAAATAAAAATAAATATGTTTGGGGTTTAACTGTGCCCTCAGGTCTTCTCTCTGACCTTGATGTGCAGGAGAGGAACACAGACAAGAGGCTGGGCTTATGTGTGCAACTGAGGACATGCACAGAGCAACCATTTTATAAACCATTATTCTTTAGAGCCCAGGACTTGACTAATGGAGGGGGGGATGGGGAGAAGGGGTAGTGAAGGCAGTGGGAAGAGAAGAAATAACAGTGGGTGTGCAGATAATGCAAAAATGCTGAATGAGTGGGCTGTTAAACATGAGTAAAAAAAAAGGTTGCTTTTCTGGGAAGAGAGGGAAATCCATTATAATATAGTACGAGGATAACAGTGTGCTGGTACAGACTCCTGTTTCCAGTCTCCCTGTGTGCTGCAGTGACAGGGAGATGGTGGGGGGGAAGGTGTGCATGAAGGTCTGCACATGAGGGGACTCATGTCCGTATGTGACACGGGACCTGTGTGAAATAAATAAAACAGTAATTATTCCTCAAATAATTCTTTTTTAAAAATAAAAAAAGGGCAAGTGTAGGCAGGAAGGATGGAAATCCCCTCACACAAAGGAACCATAAATGCGCCAATGGCACCCTCTTTATGAGCTGGATCACAAAAAAAAAAAAAAAAAAAAAA
>VXAY01004360.1:1451319-1466943 GCA_013399855.1 Oxyruncus cristatus
CAATCACCCCCCCCCTTCCCCCCCCCCCCCAAAAAAAAAAAAAAAAAAAAAAGCACCACCTGCTAACACTAGGAAAACAACACAGGACTACTACCCTTATCTTTAATTTTCACTGACACACTCAGACGAATGAGCAAGGAAGAGGGAGACCTCAACCAGCCCCTTTAGACGTGGGGCTGAATTGATGGGATTGTGATTTGTAGGATTTCTGCACTTAGTCCCTGCCTCCTACTTGCTCTCCAGCCACTCCAAAGTCTCTTCCCCTCTCTTTAAGCAGCGATTTCTTTCAATCTCTCTCTCTCCCTCCCTGTGTCTCTCTCCCTCACACTCTCCCTCTCTCTCTACATACACTCATCTCCCCGGAGAGAGAGAGAGGAGAAACTCAACTCCCAAACACCGACCAGATGTCGAAGAAACGCAAAGCTCTGGAGGGCGGCGGAGCCCGGCTCCCCCCCGAGGACCCCAGAGCCTGCTTTGGGGCCGGCGAGGAGCAAGGTAGGGCGGCGGAGGCCTGCAGGTGGCAGGCAGGTTGGCATCTGGGAGCCCACCGCAGGGACGTGTCGGCCTGGCTGGCCTCCTGCAGCCCACCGGCACTGGGGTGACTTTGGCGTTTAGGCCAGGCTGCTCCCACCATCAGGGTTAAAAACTGCAGGGCTGCTCCCCCCGCATTGTCACTGAACTTGTGAGAGGGGAAGGGTTAAGGGGAGCAAGGAGATAGGGGTGAAGGAAGGAGGTGTGGGAGAGTGGCCGAGGGGAATGGCAGGTCTGCCAAGCGGTCCAGACTCCCTTTCCCACTGCAGTTTGTCACTGGCATAGGCATAGCCACACTGCCTCATTGATTTGTAGCTTGTGTAAATCTGTTTGCAGTGCGCTCCCAGCTTGGGCAGTGAATGAGCTATAGGCACCTAATATATATGTTGTGGTTTTGCATGGGTCCAGTTTCCTTCAGCAAGCCCCCATTCCTCGCACAATTTAAGTTGTGTCATGTTGGGGCTTCAAACACTGCCCTTGTAGCGTGCACTTTGTATCCAGCTAAAGTTGGTTTTCCTGTAATTTTTGAGTTCCAAGTGTTTGTGGTTAAAGCTGTTCTGTACTTTTTGACAAGATAATGTGAATGTAGCAGCTGAGTGGTGTAAAATCAGCTATGTACACAAGTGTGAGGGAGTTCTGCAGCCGAATTTCTTGTCGTTCAGCCAGCCCAGTGGGTTCTCTTCCTTTGTGATTATTTTAACGAGTGGGCCCACATGAGCCAAGCTGAGCTACAGGGCTCAGGGCTTGTGGCTGTAATGCAGAGAGGAGAGGAAAATACCAGTTGGTTTCAGAGTAGTGTTTCAGGCTGTTGTGAATGGCTCTGGTGGGAGATGGTGGGTGTGTGGTAGGTTCAGATGACGATGCGAGTGTGTCTCTGTGCATGCTTGAATTGAGAAACATGGTGCTTTTGCCTGGGCAGGTGTACACAGAGCTCAGAGGGATAGAATGAGTGTGTTCTTCAACATGGAGTCTGTGGCCTTTTTTGTAAAGGATGTGAAGGATCCCAATGTCACAAGTCACCCAGATCAAGAAATTCCCTTGCCACCATGGATGTTTCTGCTTTTTGCAAGGAAATGTTTCGAGCACAGTATCTGGTGTGCTCTTCTGGTTTCATTAGAAAGGAGCACTGGTAGTAATTCACCATCTCTCTCAATAGATATGGTTTAGGGTTTATGTGGTTGTTGGTTTTGAATTTCTTGGTTCTCCCATAGGAAAATAAGATTCATGTTCATATTTTCTTGTAATTTCTCTGCTTAAGACTAATCTTGACATGGGAGAGACATTTTCAAACCCTGTGGAGGACTTTATATGCATGACAGTATTCAGTGTTTTTGCAATGTGGAATTTTGCTGTTACTAACCTGGAAAATCTTACCCCTTTGTCAGCAGTGGAGTAGTTTAAACATAGAAGGGCATTCAGCGTAGATCTGAAAGTTTGGTATAGATTACACATAATTTTGTTTTAAATATATGCCAATAGTGGGTGTAGAAGCACCTTATACATTATTGTGATGCAGTGATGTTTGCCTGGTCTTCATTTTTTAAATGCCTTTTTTTTCAACTCCACAATATTTTCTCTAACAGTTCTGGTTATGTAACAAGAAACAGAAAACAAAATATAACTTTAACACAGAATTGCTTCTTTCTTGATTTCAGTGTGTACAAAACAAATTAAATGGAAAGTGAAAAAATATTTAATAAAGCATTAATGTGTATCTAAAGAGAGTACATTATCTAAAGAGGTATTTTCCTCATAAGGGGACACAAGGTATTTTGAAAACCTGTGTTTGCACCTAGATAATCTAGGCTTGTGTCTTTTTTGACACAGTAAATAATGAAATTAGATTAAAAATATGGTTTTATTTCTGAGCTCAAATTTATTTTTGTGAACTTTTGTTCTATTTATTTTCTCCCTCCTATTTTACAGGAAGGAATGTTGCTTGTTAATTACATTGTCTGTGACTACGTAACTGTAGAAACCATTAAGAGTGTGCAATGTATCACAACGTTGGTAGAGAATGTATTTTTGTGTGAGATGGTGGATGTGAGCCTTCTTAAGGCATGGGATGTGCAGGTAATTTTTTTGGATTAATCCGAAGCATTGCACGATGAAGCAATGTGCTCTTACAGCAGGTTTGCTACCTCTGTGGAGAAGGCATACTTGCTGGTTTCGTGGGCAAGTGTGTACCATCTGCCCATAAGTATGGAAAAGCCACGTAATACCTGGGTTTTAGCATCAAAATGTGCATGTATTGGGAGCAGGGAGACAGGGAAGGGGAAATGGGCATTAGTAAACCAGGGAAGGAAAATAGAGAACTCAGATTTCTGGAGGCAGCTAAATCCTGTGTTCCTGCAGAACTAGAATGTGGAAGCCCTGCTGTCCTCGGCTAATGAGGTGACTTCTTTTGGTGACAGAAGCATGAACGTGTGAGAGCCTGGATCCAGGTCTACCATCTTAGGTTTCTATGTCACCTGGTGACCTGGCAGCAAGTGTTGCAAACAGATGAATCTCAGACCCTTTTGGGGTCTGCACTTCTGTTTTTAAATCTTAAGAGAGTTCAGACTAATTCTCAGTTGCTGTAGACTGTGTTCGATATTTGGCCAACTGAAGTGTGCGCTTGCGGAGTTTCATTCAGCTCTTGTTTATCCTCACTTGGCAAAGCTGTGGGTGGACAGACACTATGTAGGCCACAATACAGATTTTTTCAAACTTCCTTGATGTGCTTGTCTTTTTATTCTCCAAAGTATTTAATGAAGGACCTGTAATCCATACTGTAACCTTCCCTTCTATTATGTGGTCTGATGCTGTATGTTTCAAGACTTACTGGTGTGGAGAGAAGGTAAGGGATGAGACTAGTTCGCACTTCCCACTTGCTCAGCAGCGAGACCCTGAACCTGTGTAATTCAAGGCACTTCACTGCTTCACTTTATTAGGAGGTGAGCTTGTAAGGCTTGTTCCCATAAACTCTGGAGACACAGTGGCATTTCCATGGAGAATTCATTTTTTTACCTGAACTGAATTGCCCCTTTCTTTCCACTGATTGTGCATGAAGCCCGGGGTAACTACAGTGATTTATTTGCACTGATCAAAGTGTCAGAAATTCCAGCAAAGAGGATAAAGTCTCAGCAGAGAAACCAGATATGGTTGTTCAGTGTGATACCCAGCATGGAGAAGGTGGTATCTGTCTGTTGAAACTCAGCTCTCTGCACTCCCTGTATAGTCAGGAAGCAGAACATTTCTAGGGATCAATTCATCTCTTCCTGAAGAGGAAGTCTACATTTAGTCAGCAGAATCAGATCTGAAAAGTGCTGTTTCTGCCAACTGAATATAAAGGTAGTCCAAACATCTAGCATGGATGTAGACAGCTGTATTTCAGCAGATGACTCCTGACTTTTGACCAGATCTTTCAGGCTTCAGTGCAAGTCAAATGACAAAGACGTTTTTCAGCTGAATTTGAAGCAGAGGTCTTTTCTTCTGGCAGTAACCCTTTTCCTCAAAATTGGAGCACAAAAAGATGGAAGAAGGGTCCTGTTTCTGTGAATTACCATTTCTATGAAGGTGTTGAAAGCTAGTGTGGAAGACGTGAAAATGGAGTGTGTTGCTTTAGAAACAAACAAATGAAATGTGGACACTTCTCAGCGCCAAATGCAATATGATACTGTGCCTTAGTTATACAGTAATGCTGCTCACAATTATTCACCAGTTCCTGGATATAATGCAATACAGTATTTCGTAAATTTTCTTTCAGAGATTTTTGAGCATGATGGATTCATGAAAGGAGGAATGTCTAAATTCTCACTGGAGTGCTCTTTCTCTATTTGGATTGTATATGAAGATAAATAAATACATTTCTTCTTCCACCTCCCTTGTGGTTCAGATGGTCTCCATTGTCACAAATACGAGTGATAGTTGAGAGTTTTCTGCTCTTTACAAAATCAGTCTCTAAAGAGAGAACTGTTGTGAAACTCTTCCAGAGGCAAAGTTGAACTCCTGTCTGCCCAAGAGTAAATTTTAAGATGTGATTACTTTTTTTTTTTAATTCAATGGGACTGACCATGTGCATAAAAGTTAATCATGTGCATAAGGAAGCATTTTCAAGATTTTGACGGTCTTAATTACTATTAGTCAAAGCCCTCTTGAGGGTCACTTCTATGCAAAGGATACTTCCCTAGTAATTACTAGGGGGAGCAGTTTATACTAAACTATATTCTATCTGATTAACGCTTGATGATTTGCGTGAGTGCTTAGCATTCTAGTTTGTCTTGAAATTTGGTATTAAGATTATTATTAAATCCTAATCTGGGATCATCAGACACAGGAAACCAAGTTCTGCCCTTTTATTGAATAGTTACGTTGATGTAATGGAAACCGGCATTGAACCCAACTTCTGAATTACAGTTTTCTACACAGTTGGTCTTCATCAATGCAAGTAGTTACAGTATTTACTCCATTTGTGGTTTTATCACACAAGTGAATACTGGGATTCCTTTGAGCTCTGAACACTATTGTTGATCTTCATGTTTCCCTGATACAGGTAGAAAAGCAAAACAGTTCTTCCCTTGGCAGTTCTTCACCTGTGAGTGTGATTTGAGGTTTCACTTGCTCTCATACTTACATTTCTTCATCTTCTGTGTCCTGACTACTGTTCTTTTCTTTCCACTTTGCTCCTGCTCTCTGAAACAAATAAGCCCTCTCTGTCTCTGGATCACACTCTGGAAGATTTGGCTAATTGGAGTAAGGTGTTTAGTGACAGAGGTTTATGCATTTGTGAGGGCATGGGAAAGAGAAGGGAATTATTTTACAGCTTGGGGTTTGTGCCGATACTGTAATAACAGAAAAAAACGATCTTCCCAATTTGGTTCACGGGAAAAAGTTTGTGCCCCTGGGGTGTGTGTGTGGGGGGGAAATAAAAAATAAAAGACAAAAAAATTGCAGCAACAGCTTTTTAAGGGTTTTGTTAAAGGAAAAGAAACCATGCTTTCCAAAGCTGATTAGCTCAATGGTTACTGATAGTTTCCTGTGTTAGATTTTTATTTTTTTTATTTTTTTACCTCTTTCTTCAGAGACAGTCAAAGATCTGCCTTCCAGATGCTGTGAACAATATATGGGGTCTAATTTTTGGTTTCAGTGGATCAAATTTAACATGCTGGAAAAGATGACAATTTTACCAACACACTTCAATTTGTGCGAAGCTGCAAACTCAGTATGATGGAAAGTTGTAAAGCTAAGGAGAATTCAAAGTGTTTGGGAAGCGAGATTGGGGGCAAGGTATATATGCTGTTGTTGAAATAGCACTGTAAGAGCTCTCTGGCAAAAATGTCTTCCTTGGGTGTTGTTGCTGGCATGTCTTCCTATTCTCTGTTTCATAAAGACTGTTGAGGAGCTTTTCGGTTCCCACTTTTTCTGTTTCCCACATAGAAACGTATGCTAGTGTGTGCCTAGGTATAAGTTTACGAGCCTTGTTTGAAGTAAAATACAAAGGCTAATGCTTGAGCATTGTGCTGAGTCAGTGTTTCCATGTGGAGGGGAGGACTTTCCTGTCCAACAGTGCAGTACTGCCTAGTACATCATGGTCTCAAGCTGCTGCTAGCAAGATGTGAGGTCACTATATGCATTCTAGGGGAAAAAGCTGTCCCAGCTGATGTGAGAGGCAGAGCCATAGGGAAAGGAGTGATGCTTGAAGTATCTGACAGAGCGAAAGTGTGACTTTGGGTGAATTACTGACTTGCCCTATAAATAAATTTATCTAAACATTTGAAAAATGGAGATGACTTCCTTATTATTTGTGGGCACTTAGATGTTTCAGCTATGCTCTTCATCTAGCACGAATGGTAAAACTATAAAAATGCCTAGTGAGACAGAAATTGCAATTTCAGCAAAAAGCAATGAATAAGTCTCCTGATGAACTATTAAAAATGGTGCTTTGGTTAAATAACCAGCATTTCCAGGAAAAGCATATCTTAAAGCTTTGTGATAACTGTTTGAGGGCTTCATGAAGTTGAAGGGTAGCTAATGCAAAGATGGTGCTGTAGCCCCATTTCCTTCTTCCTGTGAGTGCAAGATATTAGTCCACCCTGGCTGGCCCAGCCTGGAGATGGTGATGCTGCAGTGTACCAGTAAGTGTTAACTCAAGGTAGCAAATGCTATTAAATGGAGTCAGCTTTTGGCTAAGTCCACACCTGGTGGTTGCTGTTTCTCTACCTAGAGAAGCAATGGGGAGAGAGCGGCTTTGAAAGTGACCTTCAGTGAAGAAATCATCCTGAGTGCACAATGAGCCTGAGTGGCCTCTCAGAATGGACTAGGACTAGTCTTTGGGGAGTCCCATCCTCACCTGGCCTCATGTGCTCCCCTGGCTGGTAGAAGTGCTGCCTGGGAAATGGAGACCCTGGCTGAAAAAGAAGGAATACCCTTGATTTAGGATGCCTTCTAAAACTTGCAGAAAAACCTGAATAGGAAGGGCAGTCAAAAAGGTGAAAGGTTTATAAAGGAAGTGAAGTAAAAAATGTAAAACCTTTGCAGGTTTCCTTTAATTTCTGGTAGAATGAAAATCTATATGAATCACCATGAATTATTAGCAGTGTGTTGCATTGTTTCCTTTTGCTTTTCATAGCCACTTTACTCATTTTGCAAATAAATAAATGAAGCTGCTTCCCTATTCCTAGTCAGTCAAGGAATGCATATATACCCTTACTATGAAATAGATGAGGGAGGGTCCTGGCCTCCCTTTTACACTATTCACATTCACCTGATTACACTGTGTTGGCAGGAGGCTGTGTTTTATTGATGATACCACCTTGCTGTGGTTTCTCAACGTATCTGTGCTTCTATGTGGGAAATGAGGAGAGATACACAAGGCAAGTGACATGAAATTGCAAATGTATGTATTTTTTAAAGGCATTGTGTTGTTTATATATGAAAATAGAGAGTCTAATCTGTAATGTTTATTAAGGAAGTCACTTTGCGTCTTGACCTTGTGGCCTTAAAGTTTCTGTGCTGTTTGAGCATAATCCTGTTTTTAAGTTACTGGTGATAAAGCAGAAATCTTGGCAACTCAGTGAGCAACAGTTGTGACTTTATGCTGGAGGAGGAGAAGAAAGATGCTGTCTGGGTTTGCTGGGCTAGAATACAGTTGGTTTGTGTGTTTATCACTTCAGTCACAGTCTGATGGCTAATAATGTTGACATTTAAGGTGTGCCCACACATTGGGCAATTGAGCTTCTGCTCCTAAATTCATTCCTAGCACATCTGCTTAACATGTGGAATGAGCAGCTGTATTTCAGGTGTCAAGCTGTATTAAAGCCATACACACTGTGTTTTAGTTGGGTACTGTATTTCAGTTGAGTAGCAGCTGGTAATAGATTGATTCTTACATTGGTTTTCAGGTAGTATTGGGCCAAATATAATACAGGAAAGTTAAAACCACTGCAACTCAGATTAGAGGTGGAGGAGTCATACATGATAGCAGTATGAAACGATAATTGCAACAAATGAAAGAGGAAACAAAGATAAACCTCAGATAGTACTTGGAAGCACTGATAGACATCCAGCCTTCAGGGGAAGGCTTACTTAAATTTAGAGATGAAGTAGAAAAATCACAGAGTGAAGGTGTTAAGGCACCTGGAGAGGGCAACCTTTGCATGAGCAGAGATTAAAAGTCAGATCGCTAACTTCAAGAATAGCCCTTTTTCATAGTCATGATTATGCGTTTTTCTTAATCTTTATATAACTGTTAGGTTAATGTAACAAATCAGTATCCATGAAAGATAAGCAGTTTCACTGTTCTGTTTGTGATCAGGTTAGCTTTCTAGGTTTTCCCCATGGAAAGTCTGTTTTATTTTTCTCATACTGTTTATTTGCCTGCATTATTTTTCTGACATATTTCCTTTGGTATGGATACAGCCAAGATAGGCTTATGCTGTCTATAATTATTATTCAGGCTTTGCAGATCTGCTCTGTATGTTGTTAATCACTTTCTAATGTTATGTTTTGGAGCTAAAGATGGCCAATTAGTAAGTTCAGATGGTAGGTCTCTCTTTTAACTGCCCGTGCAAGTTCTCCAGCTCTCTTTGGGGAAAAAAGTTAATAACTTACAGGTGGCTTCAACTTTATGTGACCTTGCCAGACATGGGACTAGGAGCATTCACACCTGTTGGCTGTATAGAAACAATTGAGTAAGTGGCCTTTCTCCAGCTTTACAGCTTTTTTGTGCCATCTATATAAGGGTGCATGAGTACTTCTA
This sequence comes from Oxyruncus cristatus, assembly GCA_013399855.1. Taxonomy (NCBI): domain Eukaryota; kingdom Metazoa; phylum Chordata; class Aves; order Passeriformes; family Cotingidae; genus Oxyruncus; species Oxyruncus cristatus. Next base: position 1,460,090 of record VXAY01004360.1, read on the forward strand.
CTCCCTTTCAAAGCCAAACCAGAAACAGGTACCCAGAGTCATATCATGGCTTGTCTGGGAAGTGACAACCAACAGCTGAACATGCCTGCAGAGTTTGAAGACTGTCCTTAGTTGTGTGGAGTGAGCTGTGGACAGCTCTCTCTTCTTTGCTGATCTTCCTTGATTTCTTAAGGACCTCAGTAACTTCTTGGAAACAAAAGAAATGTTGTGCAGACCAACTTTTGCATTTGTTAACTCAAGGCTCTTGCGTTCAGTGTTCTGGGGATATTGGTAGATTTGTTTTTGTTTTGCTTTGTACTCTTTACAGTCTGTGATGAACTGCAGCATTTTCTTGCAATGGAACTTCTAATTCCAGGAGATGGTTCTGTGGCCTGTGTAGGGTTTTGAGGCAAATCGTGGGGATTGTATTAGGTTCTGGTCATGGTACCTGAAATAAGCTAATTCTTAAGATCCGGATACTTTTCTGCAGAAGGTCCTGTTTGAATGTTAGTTTTTACTATATTACTCGTCCTTTGACTTGCATAGCCTGTTAACTTAAAACTGTATATGTTTATCTTAGCACAAGAAGTTTGAAAATACTTGGGATTTCGGTGCCATATGCAAGAACAAAGTGGTGAGATTTAGTCAGGGAGGTGCACATGAGAAACAAGCATTTGACTAGTTGAAAGGCCTATAGTTGGGAAAGGCAGCACACAGCTCTCCAGATTTAAAACTCCAAAGGAAGACAACCGTGACCTAGTCAGACACCTTTCTTTGCCACATCTTGGGGAAGGAGAGACCCACAGTTATTAGTGGGCAGCGAAATAGGCAGCGAAAAAGCTACAGGTCATATTTTTTTTCTCTTTACTCTGTGAAATATAAAGCCACAGTCCTGACTGGTGGTAGCTAGTGCTTCCAAAGAAACCTAAATGTTCACCTCTGCTCATGCTGCACATGCGGCTTTGGAAAAGATTTTCATGAAGACGTGAAGCTTCTAAATTCAAGGAATGGGTGGATTAACACTGGGAAGAGACCAATATACATATGTATGCTGTATACAACATTTTTATTGGGTTTTGAAGGGCCAAAGCATCTAGATAATCTTTTACCTAGGCCTATGAAACTCACGATGTAAGTGGCTTCTAGTATGCCACTGTCACATTCTCACAGAATGCTTTTGACACATGCCATTCCTTCTGCGACTGCAACCCAGGCATTGGGTGTTCCCAAGATTTTCCTTGGCAGGACTATGCCTTGTTGCCTTCTCCCTGTATCGCTCCCAGGTAAGTGGACAGTAATTAAGAAAAGGTTGTGTCTCACTGGTGCTTAAAGGCAGAAGATTTTTGACACCTAACCTTTTTTAAATCATTAAAGAATTATCTCAGTCATTTTTGGTGGGGAAAGTACGTATAAGAAGTGTTAATCCTAAAGTATTATATATTTTTAATGTGGGATTATAATAGGCTATGAAGAGAGGAAGAAGAAGAAAAAAGTAAAGCTTAAAATGAAGGAATATTTAATTTAATTCAGGAAACTTTTTGGCAAAAATCCCCTGGATCTGCCCAGAACCTACAGATTTAAGATGTCTTTACACAGCCAGAGGCTGAGATCATGGCTGTCTAACTACAGTTGGATATTCTTATATCTGCCAAGTTTAGCCTTAAATAAATAAATGAAAAAAAGGTCATGCTTCATACTTTGTTCAAACTCTTGAAATGTTTCTAACTTAATATTCTGGAGGATAGTGATCTCCCTTTGAAGATTCTATTCTCCTGCTTACAATCCTACATGGAACCAAGAAAGCAGCTGTTTAAACGAAGCCATGAAATGTCTGAAGGTGCTTTCAGGAATCCCTTAAAATGACCCTGGTTCAAGAAATATGTCCTACTTACTGCCAGGAGTGCAGTAAAGTCAATCACTGGAAATCTATTAGTTGTGGGCAATTGCAAGCACGTTACCCAACATTAACCCACAAAAAAAGAAAATTAACACAGTTAAGAGTAGTTCTTGCCAGAGAAAGATGAACAAATAGGAGCAGAAGCTGAGTGGGAAGCTTTTAGCAGCAGGAGGGGGGAACTGTAAAGATCATCTGTTCAGACATGCTTTTTCACTTCTCCCCCCCACAACTCCCCAGGTATCTCTCTCTCTCTCTCTCTCAATCTCTCGCTCAGTTTTAAAGACAAAGATGCAAATATACTTAATTGCTACTGTGAAATCTGTAATAAGAATCAACTAGCTAGGAGGCAGTTTTCAAGGACCACTGTGATTGAGGGTAATGTTTTTACAATGAGGTCATGTCCAAAGGCAGTCTCAGCTGATGGCAAGCTCGTACTTTAGCTCTGAATAAGCACCTTGTCTTGCATGGTCCCTGCTCCATAGAGCCTGCAATCTAATAAGTCTGGCACACACATACAGGGCTGTATTTTTAAAATTGCTCATTTTATGGTTTTTAGGTTTAGCATTTTTTTGTGTGTGTGTTTGAAGTCATTGAACTCTTTTGTCTTTATCTCCCTCTATTTACTCTTCTCTTAGTACTTCAGCAAGCTGGTTTTGCACAAAGTAGGTTTTTTTAACTCACAGAAATACTATCAAGTCGTGTAAAGACAAACATGAGATCAAGAGAAGGGAAGCAGCAAACAGGACAGTATGTGTTTTCTGGTAGGTCTGCACAGAGAATCACAGAATCACAGTTGGAAGGGACCCACAAGTATTATCGAGTCCAACTCTTGAGTAAATGTCCTGTATGGGGATTGAAGCCATGACCGTGGCATTATTAGCACCATTCTCTAACCAGCTGGAAGTCTCGTCTGCTTGCTCCTACCTTCTCCTTTATTTACCATTTTCTGATACTATTTCCCTTTTCCTCAGAAATGCCCATCTCTGTGGAAGTCAGTTCCTCTCTGCTCTGTGACACTGTTGCCATTCAAAGGGCAGGATGGAGCACGGAGCATGTCGGTGAGATGAAAAGTACCCAAAGTCAAACAAACTCGAGCAGGATTTGTTCAGAATGTTTTGCAGCAAGACTTGTAAGCCAAAAAGCTAAGAAAAATGTCTTGCCTGGCTGAGGTATGTCCATAGTCGTGGTAAAACACATAGTGTCTCATGTGGCATTTTTTGACTTCCGAAGCAACGACCTCTGTTTCCCAATACATACAGACTTAGGTTTTTGCAAGCTTTTCATGACTCAGCCTGAATGACACCAATTAGTTTATACAAATTAAAATGTGAAATAGCTCATGGTTCATTCTGGTATGGTAAGATGGCCCTTTGCACTATGCTACTTTTTGAGGGTGACTCCTCTTCGTTGAGTCTAATATTCCATCTCCTTTTACTAAAACCAAAAGTCAGTATTTTTAAAAGTAATTATATTAGACATACAGAAATTTTTGTTTGTTCATCCTTTCTGTTTGAAAATACATCTATTTAAAAGTAATAACGGTCTTAGTATTTTACTCTGCTGTGACAAATTTCTCCATTCGCTCCAAAAAAGAGAAGAGAAGGTCATTCACTCACTAAAATATGTTCCTGAGGGTATTTAGAGACACCTTTTGTTTACCATCAGTGAGTGTTGTTATAGGGTGCTTGCATTTTTTCTTTCTTTCCTTCTGCCCACTAATTATAGTGCAAGGGAAACAAAACCCACTTGGTGATTAGCAAGAATGGTTTCCTGGTGGGTTTTTTTTTTTACCTTAGTTTTTTTGTTGTTTGTTTTGTAAATTTTTAAATTGTGAAAAAAATTACTAAAATTTTGTAATTTTTTGTAAATTCCATGCAAAGGAATTAAAAAAAGATAATGGGTTTGGATAAGTATTACTGAGGAGGAAACTGTGAAGGCTATCGTAGTACTAGTGGTGTTTGACCAGTGGAGCTTTTTGCTGCTGGTTGTGGTGCAAAGTAAAATCTAGAGGGTTTTTCAGCATGGCTCTTGAAATACAAGTAGAATTTGCTTCCTTGCAATAAATTAAAAAACAAAGATTTTTACACAGATTTATCGAGAGTAGAAATACAGGAAAAGATTCTGATTAGATGTGACTTTGTTTTACACCTCCCTCCACCGTGTTTCAAGTTGGACTCCTCCTTTTTAGTTTTTCTGTCAAAAATGATCCTTCAAATTCTCTTATGGGACATTGTTTGTGCTTTCCTCCTCTTCAGTTGTTGACACCTAATTTAGAGAATTTGAGTAAGTGCTACAGTAACATATAAGCTAATGATTTTCTTTAACCATTTTCTTCCATCCCCTAGATGTATCTGGAATACCACATAGCACAGAAACTTCATTTTGAAATGAGTGCTGGGCTGGACTATATAAACTTCATAACTACTTGGATATCAGTTGGAGATAAAATCATGTCAGGTCATCGCTGGAAACTGCTGGCACAGCTCTGTTTTCAGTAATGTTTAGTTCTCTTAAACTTTTTCATTTTATTAGAAAATAATAAGAGACATTAAGTAACTCCTCATCTACTTTACATCCTTGCATAAAAGAAAATGATATGTTAGAAGTGCTGTTGAACTGTACAGCTGTGGTACTGGGGGTTATTAGAGATGGAATGTGTCTGGAGCATGGCATTTGTAAAACTTCAGAAGTTATTGCTGAAGTCCTGCATAGGTTTTTAATATTTGTAATGATATACCTACACAGGATTAATACCACGTTAGGTTGATGTGTTTTTTTTTTTGTTCTGTTTTTTTTTCTTGTTGGCATTCTTGGTGTTTGTTTGGGGTTTTTTTTTGTAATTTTTGGTCCTGAACTGTCAAGTTATGCCTCAGAAGGCTCCACTTATTCTTATTTAAATTATGACCAGACATGGGGGGTTTTACATTATCATGACCAGTCCTTCACCTGAGCTTGAAAGCTATAAACATCTTCAGCTGTTTCAACAGCTGAGTGAACTTGACAAAAGCTGATATTCTCTCACACAGTTTGCTAGTTACTGAGGAGCACAAAGACATCAAGGCAATGCTGAACAGTCCCAAACGCTCCTTGAGCTGCCTACACGTTATTGTAGTTGTACATATCTTTGTTCATTTTTCATTCTTCTGCTTTTTTAGGCTGGTAAAAAGTCTTCTTCCTCCTTGTCCTCTTTCTAATCTACCCTGCTCTTCTTAGAATTTGCTTTCTGGAGCATGGTCATCTTGTCAGATCTGGGACTTGGTGAGGAGTGGAGTTAAGGAGGGAAAAATGAAAGAAAAGAATTTTGGTGTCACCTCCATCTCATTCTGCAGACTGAATTCTGCTATTTCTTAAACTGTTGTTTCATTGGGGCTTTTGTATTTGAAAATAAGTTAGGAGTTTGTCAGCTAGCAGAAGATGAGAAACACCTAGTCTAAAAGAAACGTCTAAATTATCCAGGTGGAGCAGATGATACTTAGTGTGAGTTCAAAGTTGTACTGAAAGAATGGGGGAAATGGTTACAAGAGCGGAGTGATATATATATATACATATAATGTCTGTGTAATAACAATAAAACTAATTTGCTATACTTGTCAAGTCTGAAACCTCTCTGCAGAAAAACTGCTTTTGTCCTTTTTTCCCTCTTGCCCCAGGATTCCTCAGCTTGACCATTGGTATTGGCTAACAGAAGGCCATAACTTCTTCACCTGTCAGAAGAGATACTTTCAGTTGCTTGAATTTGTAAAATTTATTTTTTTTTTTTTACTTCTTTAAGAAGATGATTTTTACTGGCCTACCACAAATGATATAAAATTGGTAATTTTAGATACTTTAGTGATATCTAGCTTTGCTTTCCAAATCTAAATTGTTAAGTGTAATACTTTGAATTTTAGCATAACTAGGAATAGAATTTTATTTCTGCAATCAACGTTTTCCTTACTGACATGGTACAGAATATGATACATGAAATTTAGCCACATTCTTACATAGGGGAAAATTGTTAAAGTTAGAAATCACAGAATCAGAGAATATTTTGAGTTGAAAGGGACCCACAAGGATTATCAAGTCCAACGGCTGGTCCCACACAGGACCATCCCCAAGAGTCACACCATGTGCCTGAGAGTATCATCCAAATGTTTCTTGAACTTTGTCAGGTTTGGTGCTGTGACAGTTTCTCTGGGAAGCCTGTTCCAGTACCCAACCATCCTCTGGGTGAAGAACCTTTTTCTAATATTTAACCTAAACCTCCCCTGACAAATATTGCATTTACCATTACAACTGGGCTCTGCTTAATTGCCCTAGAGCAACAAATGGATGTTGTTTGGGAAAGGGAGTGTGGGATGAGCATTCAGCTACTGTTCTCACCCTTGCTGGAGCTGGTGAGGGACCTACTATGAATATTCTTGTTGTTATGTTTAAAGTGATTGAACTGAATCTGACATGAGACCCTAAGCAACAATTATTGGAATAAATACTCACTTTTGAATATAGTGTGTAATAAATAACCCCCCACGTTTTTCTTTCATAAACTGTTATGGCATTCAAATGTCTTCTGTTGTCTTTTAATGAAGGTTTCACATTTGAAACACATTATGCATGTTGTGAGAGTTCTTTCCCTCCAGAAGGTATATTACCTACATTATCTTTATTGTGAGTGGGCTTCTTTCTTTTGTAGGAGTTGCAAGCAGCCATGTTCTCTGCTTAAATAGTTCTACCTTTACATTAGTATGGGAGTCAATTCTGTTTGCAAGTCTGGCTTCTGAGTTTTCCAAACTTTTTTTTTTTTGGTCATCTGGGGAGATTTTCTTTTGCCTGCAATGTGGGTCCTTTATCTTGTGGTAGCTTGAACAGATACTTTATTTTGAGGTTACTGACTTCTCCTGCTTCTTGTCTAAGCAACAGACAGTTAATATAAACAGCCCCTTCCCTCTGGGAAATCTTTTGGATTGCCTTGAAGTGAAAAGGATTTTTTTTTTTTTTT